>JAHRHZ010000133.1:81440894-81530632 GCA_024137785.1 Ginglymostoma cirratum
GGGTACAGGGTCCCCCTCCCCTCCTGAAGGTCCTGACTCTCACTGGGGTACAGGGTCCCCTTCCTCTCCTGATGGTGCTGACTCTCATAAAGAAAGAAACTGCCATCCTTACCAGGTCTGGCCTACATGTGATTCCAGACCCACAGCAAAGTGGTTGGCTCCAAACTGCCCTCTGGGCAACTTGGGATATGTAATAAATCGTGGCCCAGCCAGGAACAATATGGCACTCCCTCAGCATGGACCCTCCGATACTGCGGCGCTCCCTTGGCACTGACCCTCCGATACTGCGGCGCTCCCTTGGCACTGACCCACCGACAGTGTGGCGCTCCTTCGGCACTGACCCTCCGACAGTGCGGCTCTCCCTCAGCACTGACCCTCTGACAATTTAGCGCTCCCTTAGTACTGACCCTCCGACAGTGCGGTACTCCCTCAGCACTGACCCTCCGACAGTGCGGCGCTCCCTCAGCACTGACCCTCTGACAGTGCGGCGCTCCCTCAGCACTGACCCTCTGACAGTGCGGTGCTCCCTCAGCACTGACCCTCCGACAGTGCGGCACTCCCTCAGCACTGACCCTCCGACAGTGCGGCACTCCCTCAGCACTGACCCTGTGACAGTGCGGTAATATTGGATCTACACCTGAAATATTAACTTTGTTTCCCTCAGCATGGATACTGTGATACTCAGAGTTTCTCAGCATGGTCAGTTTTAGTTGAGCTCGCTCTGATTCTGGCTGCGTGGTCCCTTTCTCGTGCCTCAGAAATTGTTTGACTGCTGATACATGTTACACGTCCTAGATCCCGAGGTGGTGACCTTACCGTGACATGAGACGTTGAGATTATGTTTGGAGACAGTTCAGCCTTGTCTCTTTGTGTGGTATGTATTATCCAGAAGTCACCCTTCTCAAGGGCTGCATTGTGGATGCAGATTGGGAGACACGCTGTCTGGTGTTTTCAGTCACATTGTGAATTTTGCACACACTCTACCTTAGGTTGGGCATTGCAGTCACCACTAATTTCTGCATCAGCTGGTAGATTGTTGTTGACTGGGGAGACCCGGGATGGGGAGGTTCGGAACGAGGAGCCCAGGGATGGGGAGGTTCGGACTGAGGAGCCCAGGGATGGGGACACCTGGAATGGGGAGCCCAGGGATTGGGGGAATCCAGGAAAGCGGAGCCCAGGGATTGGGGGAATCCAGGAAAGCAGAGCCCAGGGATTGGGGGAATCCAGGAAAGCGGAGCCCAGGGATGGGGGATCCAGGAAAGCAGACCTATCAACAACCTGCAGACTATCCATGTTTTTAAGAGTGTCGGCATCCTGAAGCGTGACATGCTCCTTACTGATTTTGAGAGAGACCCTGTACCTATGTAGCCACTCCTTCGAATGTCACTGCAGCACCATCAGCCTAGACCAGACCCTACCCAAGACTCGCTGTCCCTGTTTCTCTGATCAGCAAGGCTGTAGAACTCCATCAGCTCTGGAGGGAAAGCAGACAGCCTCTACATTCGATCTGAATTATAAGGTAGTTAGCAAAGATGAGAATGTGCTAAAGAGTGTCATTGGCCAGAACACAGCCCTGTTTGACCACTGTGTGGCTCTCACAAGGTCCCAATGTTAACCCCACACACCCCCATCCTATAGGAAAGAGATTGCCCTGAACAGCTTCAATCATGAATTGAACAGGAGAAAGCACATGGTGAAAACAATCACTGTCTTTAACTCAAAATATTGATTGGAAATAAAACCCAGAGGAACCTTGCATTGACTGGGGTGGCTCAGTGGTTAGCACTGCTGCCTCTCAGCACCAGGGACCTGGGTTCAATCCCCCCACTTAGGTAACTATCTGTGGTGAAGTTTGCACATTCTCCCTGTGTCTGTGTGGGTTTCTGCTCACAGTCCAAAAATGTGCGGATTAGGGTGGATTGGCCATGCTAAATTGCCCATAGTGTTTAGGGACGTGCTGGATGGGTTTGGTGGTCCAATGTGGACCTGTTCAGGCAAAGGGCTTATTTCCACACTGTCAGGATTGTACAAACCAACAAAACCCTCACATCTTAGGAGGTGAATGAGGCAAGTTTAAAACTTAAGAAGATTTCAGGAATCCTGACACAAGTTCTGGTTGAAAGTGACAAAAGGTTTCTATAAGGACTCCAGGCATCTAATGTCACAAAAGGCATCTGGGAAAATCTGAACCTGACTGTGTGCACAGCTCCTGCTGCATCCCCACACCAACCAATCAGCACCCTCCTCTCACTTTATTTAAAACCAGTGTTCCCTTTCCAAAATTTGGGTCCTGGTGTCCCAATCCTGACAAGGGCCAGACAAAACTCTTTGACTTTGTGTCTCTTCTGTCAATGGTTGAATTCTGTACTCCCATCACATTTCTCGGGTGTGTGAAAGTTTGGAATTCTCTACCCCAGAGGGTTGTAGATATATTTAACACTGGACAGACAGATTTTTTGATTTCATAGGGAATCAAGGAATATGGGGGACAGTCAGGAAGCAGAGTCAAAGAGTGTTTAGACCATGATTTGAGATAAACAACACAGCAGGTTCAAGGCACCAAACGGCACACTCCTGCTTCTAATTTTGAAATTCTCTCATGTATCACTGGCAAGACAACTTCTACCTATCCCTAACTGCTTGAGGTCAGAGGGTGTTGCTAGGACATCTCAAAAAGCAGTCAGCAGTCAACCACATTGTCATTGGTTTTCTTCTTAATTATTCATTCCTAATTGCCTAACATAGCTGTAGGCCTGGAGTCACATGTAGGCCAGACCAGGTAAGGATGACAGATTTCCTTTCCTAAAGGACATTAGTGAACCAGGTGGGTTTTTACACTGATCCAGAGGGGTTCATGGTCACTGCTGGAATTGATTTGTATTGAAATAAAATTTCACCACGTGCCACATGGTAAGGTTTGAATCCATGTCCCTAGAACATTACCACTACACCATCTGGAGGCAGACTAGCAGACCTCCTTTCCCATAGGGTATTGGTGAACTAGACAAGTATTTACAGCCAATGATAGCTTCATATTCCAGATTTACTCAGCGAATTTAATTTTAAATTCCTCCAGCTGACAGTGTGGGATTTGAACCGGTGACGCCGGATCATTAGACTTGGGCCTCTGCAGTGCTTGAGCAGCAACGTTGCCCTAAGACAATGGAAAAGAAACAGGCCATTCAGCCCATCATGTCTGTTCCACCATTCAATAAGATCATGGCCGCTCTATGTCAAAGTCTCTCCTGTGGTATTTGCCAGGAGCGACTGACTGTGAATCAAAACTGCTTTCAAACTGCTACACTGAAGTTCAGTGTTGGGGATAAAAGTATCATCCCATGCTGTTACAATCTAATGGGAGTTAAATTAAAAGGCTTTCGTTTTACAGCACAATCAGAACCTGAGACTGCTGTGCTCTCTGGTTGCGAATTAACAACATTTCAGATTAAAACACACTGTGACTGAGGCATCATTTACTGTGAAAATGCAGAAGGTAGTGAGTCAGAATTTCCAGATAGCCTGACCATCTATGTAAAAACTGCTGGAAAGCAGCTAAGGATGTTCCTGATTACTTTGAAGTGCTTGGCAAGGTGCTTAATGGCACAATCTGAGCAGCCAATTACACAGCAAGCTCCCATAGACCAAAATGAATTTGCATCAAGTGAGGGCTGCTGCATTTAAGTAGCACCCTTAACATAACAGGGTGCGTCACGGGAACATTATAAAATAAAATCTAATACCAAACCACAGAAGAACAGGTGAATAAAGGCTTGATCAAAGAGATAGGTTTTATGCAGGGTCTCAAAGGAGAACAGTGGGGTAGAGAGGTGTCGGGAGGCAATCTTACAGCTTGGGGTCTAGACAACTGAAGGCACATGGCAGAAGTTACTTTTTTATTGACTTGTTGTACATAGGTATCGTTGGCTGGGCCCAGCATTTATTTCCCATCCCTAGTTTAGGTTAGATGGGTTCGATAGTGTAGGTTAGACGGGCTTCAGATTGGTTTCACAGGTCGGTGCAACATCGAGGGCCGAAGGGCCTGTACTGCGCTGTAATGTTCTATGTTCTATAGTTGCCCCTGAGAAGGTGGGGATGAGCTGCCTTCTAGAACTGCTGCAGTCCATATGCTGTAGGTTGACCCATAATGTCCCTTAAGGAGGGAATTCCAGGATTTTGACCCAGTGACACTGAAGGAACAGTGATATATTTCCAAGGGGAGATGATAGCCTAGTGGCATTATTGCTGGTCTATTAGCATAGAGACCCAGATAACGTTCTGGAGACCCTAATTCGAATCCGACCATGGCAGATGGTGGAATTCCAATTCAGTTTTTAAAAAAAATACTATAATTAAGAATCTAATGACGACCATGAATCCATTGTCAGGGGAAAAACCCATCTGGTTCACTAATGTCCTTTAGGGAAGGAAACTGCCATCTTTACCTGGTCTGGCCTACATGTGACTCCAGACCCACTGCAATGTGGTTGACACCTAAATGCCCCCTGGTCAATAAATGCTGGCCTGGCCAGCGACACCCTCATCCTCTGAATGAATTTTAAAAAAAAATTCCCTCACACTCCTGACTTGTGTCTGTCGTGGTTATAAAATCAGATTGTTGTTAGAGCAACACAGCACCTTCAGACAGGCTGCAGGAGGGGGTTACAGAGATAGGGAGGGGGTGGAGGGGGTGGAGGGGGTGTAGGGGCTGGAGGAGGAGGTGACAGAGATAGGGAGGGGGCGTAGGGGCCAGAGGAGGTGGCAGAGATAGGGAGGTGTGGAGGAGGAGGTGACAGACATAGGGAGGGGCATAGAGGCTGGAGGAGGTGACACAGATAGGGAGTGGTGTAGCTGGAGAGGTTTACAGAGAGAGAAGGGTAAGGCCATGGAGGGATTTGAAAATGATGAAAAAAGTTTAGAATCCAGATACTGCTTCACTCAAAGGGTGGTAAATGCCTAGAACGTGCTGCCAGATACAACAGCAACGTTTAAGTGGCATTTACGATCTGGCAGGAGCCCTCCTGCCTGAGGGGGGGGTCCAGAATTGAATCCAGTTTCTTTGAACTCCAGCTCTACACCTTGTTATCTCTGGATGAACACAGCAGGCCAAGCAGCATCAGGGGAGCAGGAAAGCTGACGTTTCAGGTCTGGACTCTCCTTCAGAAAATGGTAATTTTCTGAAGAAGGGTCTAGGCCTGAAACGTCAAGCCTTCCTGCTTCTCTGATCCTGCTTGGCCTGCTGTGTTCATCCAGCTCCACACCTTGTTATCTCAGATTCTCCAGCATCTGCAGTTCCTACTATCTCCTTTAAACTCCATCCTTTTTTGGAAACTAAAAAGACATAACATGTAGAAGTTGGGGGAAATGTGTGTGTCTGCGTGTGTGGAAACACTGAAACCAACATGGGCTGGGGAAAGCTATCACATTATTTATTTAGAGTTTGAGAAGTTCTGACAGCAATGAATTTTACCCAGAATGCATTGATTGTCAGTGTGAGATTTCGAATTTCTGTTACTGACTTTACTTGCACACCATTGATCAGGCACATTACGGTAAGGCACAATCGGGTTTGATATTGTGGTTCAAACCACACCTTGGACCTCAGTCGAATAAATCGCTTGGCCTCTGGTGCATCTTTGGAGAACTTCAACCTTTTGCATACTGTAAGGTAAAGAAAAAATGTGAAAATTACCAACCATAGCAACAGCTCAGTATCAAGAGTGTCCCAACTTTGGATTTTCAATATTTCATATTATGAAGAGATTATACTTTAAATAGTGAAATGACTTGCATTTACACTCATTCTCCTCTTGTTAACTTCCTGTACACTAAGACATGATTAGAGGTAAAATAAAACAAAAACCGCAAATGCTGACGATCTGAAACAAGAACAGAAAGTGCTGGAGAAACTCATTTGTGGGAAGAAAGCTGTGTTAACAGGAGCCCAGTGACTCCTCATCAGAACTTGAACAGATGTGTTTAGAATTGGGAGGCGTCTTGGTTACAGTAAAGAAAGAAAAAGATGTTGCCAGTGTCAGAGGGTCAGATAACCAGAGGATGCAGATTTAACTCACTGGCAAAAAAATGCAAATGTGACACAAGGAGATGTAATACAAACAAGGCTCACGATGATCAGGAATTAATCGCCTGGATACAGATTTAGGACACCTACAAATTTTAAAAAGAGAACTGGATAAATCTCAAACTGATAACATTCACAGGGCTACAGGGAAAGGGCAGGGGAGTGGGAACAATTGACTGGCTCCACCGATGACAGTACAGGCACGATGGGGCTAAACATTCTCCTTCTGTACCATTCCAGACATCTGAGTCCCAGAGCCCCTCCTAAATCAGTGTTCACGTTGTCTCCAAGTTTCTGGTGATGTTGTTTAGGAATAAATGCCAATAGTGACACTGACTCTTAAAGCATGTTGCTCACTGGGCAGATAACATGGGGCATTAGTTATCATCTCAGCTGAAAGACAGTACCTCTGACAGTGCAGGGCTCCCTCAATACTATACTGAAATGGCATGTGCACATCCTTGACTGGGGCTTAAATCTACAATTTTTAGACAGGCAGAACAGTGACTAACTGAGCTAATCTGACCCTTATCGCAACGTTCAATATTTATCTTGGTTTGGAATGGATTTGGAATGAAAGTGGCTTCTTATCAAACAGCTAGTTCAGGCATAATGAGCCAAATGGCTTTGTCATGTCGCCAATCTCATGATTTTAAAACATCAAACCTATCAATCACCCCATTCTGACAACTCCTCAAATGGGCTCATAGGGTAGGCAATGTCCTAGTGGTTTTGTTTCTAGACTACTAATCTGGAGATTCAGTTAATGTTTTAGGGACCTGGGTTCAAATCCTGCCACGGCAGACAGTGGAATTTGAATTCAAAAAAGAATCTGGAATTAAGAATCTAATGATGACCGTGAATTCATTGTCGATTGTTGGAAAAACCCATCTGGTTCACTATTGCCCTCTAGGGAAGGAAACTGCCATCCTTACCTGGTCTGGCCTACATGTAACTCTAGACCCACAGCAATGTGGGTGACTCTTAACTGCCCTCTGGGCAATTAGGGATGGGCAATAAATGCTGGCATAGCCAGCGACGCCCTCATCCCAAGTGAATAAAAGAAAAATTCACCAGAAAAATGACTTTGTAATCTTCAAAACACTGGACTCTATACTGTCTTGTTTACTAGACTTGATAAACTTCATGGTGCTACCCTTGCTTTCTGCAGACACCGATTCCTTTTCACACAACAGGAAGGGGCTTGGTTGGACTAGTGCAAGGTATTAGGATAAGACCATAAGATGTTGGATAGGGGAGCACCTACAAATTTAACTTCTCATTCAATGAGGAATCATAACAACAAAAAAAAAGTCAGTCAAATGATGCCTTCTCAGCAATCTGCACCTGTCCACTGCCTGAAAACAGCCACAGAGTCATACAGCATAGAAACAGACCCTTTGGTCCAACCAGTCCACACCAAACTCATCCCAAGCTAAACTAGTCCCACCTGCCCGCACTTGGCCCATCTCCCTCCAAATGTTTTTGATTCATGAACTTATCCAACGTCTTTTATACATTGTAACCGTACTTGCTTCCACCATTTCCTCTGGCAGTTCGTTCCATACATGTACGGCACTCTGTGTTAAAAAAAAAGTTGCCCCTCATGTCATTGTTAAATCTTTCTGCTCTCACTGTAAATACATGTCCCCTAGTCTTGAAATCCTCCACTCTGGGGAAAAAAAAAACACCCACAATTCACCTTATCTAGACTCCTCATGATTTTATAAACCTCGATAAAAGGTCACCCCTCAACCTCCTAGGCTCCAGTGAAAACAGTCCCAGCCTATCCAGCCTCTGCTTATAACCCAAGCCCTCCATTCCCAGCAAAATCCTGATAAATCTCTTCCAAACTGTCTCCAGTTTAATGATATCCTTCCTATAGCAGGGTGAACAGAACTGCACACAATACTCCAAAAGAGGTCTCACCAATGTCCTGTACCACCTCAACACGAGGTTCCCAACTCCTGCACTCAAAGCAATGAAAGCAAGCATGCTAAACGCCTGGTAACCACCCCATGTACATGCTGTTGCCTGAAGAAGCAGGGCCTAACGAGGGAGTGGAGGAGAATACCAAGTAGGGGGAAGGTGCCTCAATGTTTTCAAATTGCCCAATGCAGGATACAAGTCCCTCTGAGGGGGATGAAACAGAAAGCAGAAGACTGCCAAGTTGCTACTGCCAGTGATTCAGAGACATTTCCTCGTCTCCTGAATGAGAAATCCACCATGGCAGGCCCAACCCCAATTCCATTTTATTCAAGCTGGAAATTAAAATCTGATCTCAGTCATAACCAAAAGTGACTGTGAAGCTGTTGGATTTTTGTAAAATCCAAATGGGTCACTCCTGTATGTCATCTCGCTTGGGCCTCCAGCCCTTCATGTGTCCATTCTTAATTACCCTCATCGGGATCCAAGCAAACCACTGTATTTGAACCAAACTTACTGCCACAGGTTCAAGGCGAAGGGTCACCACCACCTTAATTAGGGGCAATTAGAGATTGGCAAGGAATGCCAGCAATGCCCACATCCCAAAAACAAAACCCAGAAACAGGAAAGGTACATGGTTGTCATTCCAGCTCATGGAATCTAGAAATTCAGGGTGGGAATTAAAATTATTTGACCTTTTCTGGGGCGTGAAGGTCATCTCTGAGCACAGAGAGGGTGGTCAGCTTGTCTGTTTGAGAGTCACCCCAGGGACAGGTAACAGTGCCAAGCCCACTGTTACACACCATTGGTTAACAGCAGAACCAGTGAATATAGGAACAGCTCGAGCTAGCGGGGGACAAACTGGAGGATCCTTTGGGATGTGAAATAGATTTCCTTTAAGCTCACATGAAGAAGGCAATGGGAGTCTACCTCATGTGTTCTCTCTCCTTAGTCACATTACTCAGTGAAGTTGAAAAAAAGGAAAGCTCCAATGGGCAACTGAAGAGAAAAACACAGTGAGTGGGTAAATGAGCAGAGGGCCCAGCCTCGAGCAGATAACTACGACAGTAACTCTATTATTTGGCCTCAATGTTTCCACAAGTGTTGCCAGAATCAGACATTTGGAGGGTTGCTGCTCATATTCTCTGGTCACAATGAAGAATTGCTGAGGTCCCACGACAGGGGAACTGAAGATTCTTTAGGTTCCTTTTCTAACCTCAACTGATGTACCATTAGATAAGTCAAATACCAGAATAAAACCTAGCTCGAAAGATCGCTTTTTTTCTGCTAATTTTTAAAACGGGAGAAGTTTACTTTGCAAAGTGAATAACAGGGGAAAAAAAAACAAGCTATTTAAAAATAACCCAGTTTGAAAAATTGCAAAACAAAAACCTATTTACTCCCTAACACCATCATGTAACTGTGAATCAAAATCCAGAGAAATGTTCCTCCTTGTCCAATCTGTAAATTTCCCTTAACTGTTTAACTGCCAGATTCCCTGGAGTGTCAAAGGCTGAGGCTGACCTTATAGAGGTTTATAAAATCATGAGGGGCGTGGATAGGGTGAATAGTCACATCTTTTTCCCCAGGGTGTGGGAGTCCAAAACTAAAGGGCACAGGTTTAAGGTGAGAGGGGAAAGATTTAAAAGGGATCTGAGGGGCAACTTTTTCACACAGAGGGTGGTGCGTGTATGGAATGAGCTGCCAGAGGAAGTGGTGGAGGCCGGTACAATTACAACATTTAAAAAGGTATGAATAGGAAGGGTTTAGTGGGATACGGGTTCAATGTTGGTAATTGGGACTGGATTAATTTGGGATATCTGGTTATCGTGGACAAGTTGGATCTAAGGATCTGTTTCTGTGCCGTACAACTCTATGACTCTATGCTTCTTCAGTTCCTGTCTGGTGAAGCCTTTCCCCTGAATACACTCACAACTGAGAGCACGGACTTTCTTAGCTTTGAATAAGCAACGCAGGTCAAGGTGGCATGGTGGTGCAGTGGTTAGCACTGCTGCCTCACAGCACCAGGGACCTGGGTTCGATTCCAGCCTCTGGTGACTGTCAGTGTGGAGCTTACACATTCTCCTTGTGTCTGCACGGGTTTCCTCTGGATGCTCAGGTTTCCTCCCACAGTCCAAAGATGTGCAGTTTACGTAGACTGGCCATGCTAAATTGCCTGTAGTGTTCAGGGATGCGCAGGCTAGTGGGATTAGCTGTGGGACATGTGGGGTTACAGGGGATAGGGTGTGTCTGGCTAAGATGCTGTTCAGAGGGTTGGTGCAGACTTGATGGGCCAAATGGCCTTTATCTGCACTGTAGCATGATTCAATTCGGATTTCTAACCAAAAATCTCCTGGTCTGCAGGTTTTCTCAAACTGAAGAAATGCAGTGTCTTAGCTGTTCTGAACAATCTCTTTTCCTCGCACAGACTACAGACATTTTTAATCCCGGTCAGATTTCCTCTGAACCGAATTGAAAAGCTTTTGAACCACATTTTTAAAAAAAAAAGGTTCATCCTAGATTCTGCTGCAGCTCACTCCCACAGTATAAACAAATTCTCATTGACACCCCTGGAAGCCTTGCAGTCTGCTGCAGTTCTGGCTGTGTGGACCCTAAGTGTCTCTCTGGAGGGGAAGGTGGGGGGGGTTTTCATGCTGTTAACACTTACCTGTGATTTTGGTTTCAGCGGTTAGAAGAGTCCATTCACTTCTTCCGTTTCTGGGTCCAAATCAATGTCATAAAAGCAGGGGCGAGTTGGCAATCCTGGCATGGTGCTCATCTGTATCACACAGACACAGACACAGACTGGTTTAGTACATCATGAAATACAAATACATGAAAATCCCAGTGGGTTGTGATGGGGAAGATTCTGGTACAGTGGTAATGCTGCTAGACTGGTTATCCAGAAACACAGGCTAATGTTTCGGGGACGTAACAATTAAACTTCAATGAAAAAATAATAAACTTATTGACCATAACAATGATTGTCATTAAAAACCTACATGGTACATTAATGTCCTGTAGGGAAGGTCTCCTCACCTGGTCTATATGTGCTCCAGACCTACAGCAATGGGGCTGACTGAAATGAACTCAGTTCAGGTGCAATTAGAGACGGACAACAAATGGACACCCATATCCAAAGAAAGAGTAAACAGAAAGGCTGCGTGGTTTGATGATCAGCACGACAGTGTTTCCTCCTACCCATTCATTAGCCATGGAATCACTCAGGACAGCTAACAAAAGCAAACATTTTAATCTGTCATAAGAGATAACAAGCATGGGGCTGGATGAACACAGCAGGTCAAGCAGCATCATAGGAGCAGGAAAACTTGACGTTTCGGGCCTAAACCTTTCATCAGAAATGGGGGAGGGGAGAGGGTTCTGAAATAAATAGGGAGAGAGGGGGAGGTGGATAGAGGATGGATAGAGGAGAGGATAGGTGGAGAGGAGGCAGACAAGTCGAAGAGGCGGGGATGGAGCCAGTAAAGGTGAGTGTAGGTAGGGGGGTAGGGAGGAGATAGGTCAGTCCAGGGAGGACGGACAGGTCAAGGGGGCGGGATGATGTTAGTAGATAGGAGATGGGGGTGTGGCTTGGGGTGAGAGGAAAAACAGGTTAGGGAGGTGGAGATGAGCTGGGCTGGTTTTGGGATGCGGTTGGGGGAGGGGAGATTTTGAAGCTTGTGAAATCCACATTGATGCCATTGGGCTGCAGGGTTCCCAGGCTGAATATGATTTGCTGTTCCTGCAGCCTTCGGGTGGCATCACTGTGGCATTGCAGGAGGCCAAGGATGGACATGTCATCTGAGGAATGGGAGGGGGAGTTGAAATGGTTCGCGACTGGGGGGTGCAGTTGTCGAGTGCGAACTGAGCGCAGGTGTTCTGCAAAGCGGTCTCCAAGCCTCCGCTTGGCTTCCCCGATGTAGGGGAAGCCACAACGGGTACAGAGGATGCAGTATACCACATTGGCAGATGTGCAGTTGAACCTCTGCCTGATGTGGAAAGTCTTCTTGGGGCCTGGGATTGGGGTGAGGGAGGAGGTGTGGGGGCAGGTGTAGCACTTCCTGCGGTTACAAGGAAAAGTGCCGGGTGTGGTGGGGCTGGAGGGGAGTGTGGAGCGGACAAGGGAGTCGCGGAGGGAGTGGTCCCTCCGGAAGGCAGATAAGGGTGGGGAGGGAAAAATGTCTTTGGTGGTGGGGTCTGATTGCAGATGGCGGAAGTGTCGGAGGATGATGCGTTGGATCCGGAGGTTGGTGGGGTGGTATGTGAGGACGAGGGGGATTCTTTTTTGGAAAAAAAAACGGGGACGGGGCGTAAGGTACAGGTGCCGGGAAATGCGGGAGACATGGTCGAGGGCGTTCTCGACCACTGTGGGGGGGAAGTTGCGGTCCTTGAAGAATGAGGACATTTGAGATGTGCGGGAGTGGAATGTCTCATCCTGGGAGCAGATGCAGCGGAGGAGAAGGAATTGGGAATAGGGGATGGCATTTTTGCAGGAAGGTGGGTGGGAGGAGGTGTATTCCAGGTAGCTGTGAGAGTCAGAGGGCTTGAAATGGACATCTGTTTCTAGGTGGTTGTCCGAGATGGAGACAGAGAGGTCCAGGAAGGAGAGAGAAGTGTTGGAGATGGTCCAGGTGAACTTCAGGTTGGGGTGGAAGGTGTTGGTGAAGTGGATGAACTGTTCGAGCTCCTCGTGGGAGCACGAGGCGGCGCCGATGCAGTCATCAATGTAACGGAGGAAGAGGTGGGGTTTAGGGCCAGTGTAGGTACGGAAGAGGGATTGTTCCACATAACCTACAAAGAGGCAAGCATAGCTTGGGCCCATGCGGGTACCCATGGCCATTTTAATCTGTCACCATGCTTCTCTTCCTTCCCAATCCATGTGGTTTCAGTCCTTTCCTGACATGTTTGAACAGTTAGTTACAACAGACCAGGTTGCTAGGACCATCTCAGAGGAAAAATGAGAATTAATCACACTGTTGTGGGTGGTGTAGGGTAAGGACAGCAGATTTCCTTCACAAAAGGACTTCAGTGAATCAGATGGGTTTGTAACAACAAATTCATGGTGTTTGTAAAGGTCACCATTAAATCAATCTTGGATTTATTAACTGAATTTAAATTCCACCAGCTATCATGGTGAGATCTGAACCAGGGTATGAATGTGAGCCTCTGGTTTACCAATCCAGAGACATTATGATTAAACCACCATCTCCCCGAAGCAAGTACAGGTCTCTCCTCAGTGTAACAAAAAAACAACACAGGAACAAAAGTCCAGCGTTGACCCCACACCTTGTAACGTCAGCCTCAGCTGTGGAATCAACAATTCAGTTAGGTATCCCATACGTTTGGTTACCTAGGAGAGGGCGGGGGTGAGGTATGTGTGTGTGAGGAAGTGGTGTTGATTAAGACATTGAACAGCACTCACTGTCTAACACACACATCTGTTACAACAAGGAGTCCATTACACAATTAGCTTCGTCCTTGTCTGATGAAAAACTACGAGGTACAAAGGCAGTTTGGAACAGCAGATCTGGTTGCAATGGCTTCAGGCTGAGATGAACAGGGAGTCTCACGCTGAATAGATACATCCAAAGTTTAAGCTATACCTCAACCGTTGAGCAGAGAGTGTGACTTTGCAGATTGACCACAGGTAAAAGACACCTAGGCTCTCAGTGTTTTGTGTGGAACACATCAGCGTGCAGGCAGCTGGCTTCCTCGCTTCGCTGAGCTTCAACAATGGTCACTCAGTCACCCTGAGCAATGGAATTAACAAACCTTTCAGGATCTTTGCTGCAGCCACTACCTGTCTGTCTCAGTGAAACAGGAGCTTCCATTCAGAGCAATCTTGCACATTGTAATATTGACGTTGTAACTTAATCTCCTGTTTCATGCCCTTTAATTTGCAGCTCTTTCCACGCCCAGCCTCTCTCCATGCCAGGGGACTGCATGGCGCTACACCAATTAACAGGTTTACTTTCTGGTTTCTGTGTGAGATAGCAGCAGTGTACAACTCTCAATTGTCAGCTCCCAGACGGTTTCCGTCAGCCTATTCTAGACAGCAGCTGATTTCAGGTAAAAAAAACTCAACACAATGCATTTATGAAACACCTAAACATAAGCTTTTATGAGTGGCTCTCAGTCCATCATTCTACCCACTCCCCAATGCCCAATTGTGGGTTATGCTGGACTAGCCCCAACTTGCAACCACCCACTGAAATGCACAGAGTTAGATGCAGGAGCCCAGTGACTCTGTCAGAGTCAGTGATGCCCAATGGTACCACCAGTGCGAGGAGGAAAACCTCAAAAAGCAAACGGACAAGCAACTGGGGCTTAGAGCTTGGTTCTGAAAGACAGCACACATCCCAGGCTGGACAGTGTGGATGGACAAAAGGACAAGTCACTGAAGGCCAATATGTAGCTGCAGCAAGATGTTAGGAAGGCTAATGGAATGTTAAAACTTTATTGCAACGGGATAAGTGTGCAGAAGTAGTGAAGTCTTGCTCTAATTGTACAGGAGCTTGGTCAGACCACACTTGGTGCACCGTGTGCAGTTTTGGTCTCCTTATCTCAGGAAAGATATTATTACCATTGAGGGAATGCAATGGAGGTTCACCAGACTTGCTACTGGGATGGCATGACTATCTTATGGAGACAGATTGGACAAACTGGGCTTGTATTCACTACAGTTTCAAAGAATGAGAGATGAGGTTATTGAAACCTACAAAATACTTCAAGGAACAGACAAGCTGGATGCAGATAAGATGTTCCTTTGCACTGGGGAGTCTACAACCAGGTACACCATTTAAGGGGGAATGCCACTTAGATCTGAGATGACAGGACTTTTTTTTTAAAACTCAAAAGAGTTGCGGACCTTTGGAACTCCAAAACAGAAACTGAGACAATAATTTCTACTTGAGCACTGCTCTCCTATCTCTGTGTTGGTGGATGAAAGGAACATCCCCTCAAATCAAATTCCACAATATTCATTGCAAAAAGAGAGTCAATCTGTCCTGTTACAACACCGCTGTTCCTATAGGTTAAGGCTGCTCTGAATCTACCTTTAACACCCACACCCTAAAAAAGCTCTAGTCTGCATTGTGCCCCAGCACCTTCAGGCTTTTGTGGAACAACTTCCTGTTGTCCAGTTCCCTTTCTATGGAGAAATGGTTTCCTGAAAAGCATGGCTCGATTTTTAAGGCTCCCCACACTGTTCCACAGTCCCTGTGCCAGACAAATAGTTCTCCGGAACTGAACCTGTCCTATGTCCCAGAGTACTTAAGGAAGCAGCCCTAGAAAGAGTGGATGCATAGGTGATCACTTTCCAAGATTCTTTAGACCCTGGAACAGTTCCTACAGACTAGAAGGTAGCTAATGTAACACCATTGCAAGGAAGAAAACTTGGAAAGCAGCAGCAGTACAAGACAGAGTTAGTATGAATTCATGAAAAGGAAGTCATACTCGACAAATCTACTGGAATTCTTCGAGAATGTAACTAGTAGAGCTGATTAGGGAGGCCAGCAGACGTGACTTATTTCGACTTTCAGTAGGCTTTCGACAAAGCTTTCCACATAAGAGATTAGTGTTGGAAATTAAGGGAGGCGCTGGCCTAGTGGTGTTATCGCTGGACTGTTAATCCAGAGACCCAGATAATGTTCTGGGGACACAGTTCAATTCTGCCGTGGCAGATGGTGGAATCTGAATTCAATTAAAAAAAAAAAAAGAATCTGGCATTAAGAATCTAATGATGACCATGAATCCATTTTCGATTGTCGGGAAAAACCCATCTGGTTCACTAATGCCCTTAAGGGAAGGAAACTGCCATCCTTACCTGGTCTGGCCTACATGTGACTCCAGACCCACAGCAATGTGGGTGACTCTGAACTGCTCCCTGGGCAAGTAGGGATGGGTAATAAATGCTGCCTAGTCAGCAACACCCTCAGCCCATGAATGAATAAAGAAAATAAAACACATAGGATTGGGAGTAGTGTATTGAGATGGACAGAAAACTGGTCGACAGACCGGAAACAGAGCAGGGATTAACCAGTTTTCTCCCACCGAATGTCAGGCAGTGACTAGTGGGATGCCGCAGCTATTCACAATATATATTAATGATTTACATGAGGGAACGCGATGTAACATCTCCAAATTTGCAGGTGACATGAAGCTAGGTGGGAGGGTGAGCTGTGAAGAGGATATGGAGATGTTGCAGAGTGATTTGGACAGGCTGAGTGAGTGGGAAAATGCACGGTAGATACAGTATAACGTGGATAAATGTGAGGTTACCCACTTTGGCAACAAAAGCAGAAAGGCAGGTTAATGTCTGAAACGCTAAAAATTGAAAGGTGGGGAAATGTGCAACAAGACCTCAGTGTCCTTGTACACCTGCCACTGAAGGTAACCGTGCAGGTACAGCAGATGGTCAAGGATACAAATGGGACGTTAGCCTTCATAGCGGGAGGATTTGAGTACAGGAGCAGGAATGTCTTGCTGCAGTTATATAGCGTCTTGGTGAGACCACACCTGGAATATTGTGTGCAGTTTTGATCTCCTTATCTGATGAAGGATGTTCTGGCTACTGAAGAAGGTTTACCAGACTGATTCCTGGGATCGTAGAACTGACTTATGAGGAGAGGTTGAATTGGTTAGAATTGTATTCACTGGAGTTTAGAAGAATGAGGTAACCTATAAAATTCTAAACAGGATTAGACAGGTTAGATACAAGAAGGATATTCTCAAATGGTAGGGAGCCCAGAGCCAGAGGTCACAGTTTAAAGATACAGGGTAAACCATTGAGGGCAGAGAAGAGAAATGCCTTTACCCAAAGAGCAGTGAACCTGTGGAATTTGCTACCACAGAAAGCAGTCAAGGCCAAAATACTGAATCATTTCAAGAAGCAGTTGGATACAGCACCTAGGGCTAAAGGAAATCAAAGGATCTCGGTGGAAGGTGGAACTAGCTACTGAACAGGTAGAACAATCATAATCATAATGAATGGGGGAACAGGCTTGAAGGGCTGAATGGCCTACTTCTGCTCCTATTTTCTATGTTTCCATAATGCCTTTAACATTCTCAACATCTTGAACAGATCACCCATTCCCTTTTTAAATTTCAGGGGATAAATGTCACGTCTAAGTAACCTTTGAAAACTGTCCTGTACTCACCGTGCCCACCAGCGGGTAGAGAAATCCCGCACCAACACTTGCCCGGATATCCCGGATTGGCAGAACAAATCCTGTGGGTGCTCCCTTCTTCTCTGGCATGTGGGATAAGGACAGGTGAGTCTTGGCCATGCAGATGGGCAGGTCAGCAAATCCCTGAGTGATAAGGACAGAAGGCCAGTTACTGATGGGTTCACTTTCACTTGCTCAAGTAAACACCATCACCACATCTCTACTCATCCCACCAAAGGCAGGTAAGTGGCAGAAACCATTTTCCAGGACCACAGGATTAAAATATTATGCCTCTTCATGAACCATTTTTAAGCACATTCACTCACTGGCATGCATTACCAAAGATCCGGGCCGAGTGACTGCAACACACACACACACACGCATGTACCCATCTACACCTTCACAGCCCAACCCACCCAACACACACACGCACCCATCGGTATGTGCGCGCACACACACACACACGCGCGTGCCACACACACACACACACACACACACACACACACACGCCTGGTTCATTAACTTGGGGACTCTTTCCTGGGTTGTGAAGAGTTTTTGCAGATATTTCTGAGCAGCCTGCCACTTTCCGAGTGTGGCTGACCCTGAAGGACCAGCGTTCTTACCTGTTTGGTGTAAAGCTCCACTTTGTTCTGCGCCTCAGGGCTCAGCTCCACATCAGCAGCACCGTAAATTTTCTGGGCGATGGTTCGAATTTTGTCAACAATGGGGAGCTATGTGAAACAAATTAAAGGACAGTCAAAATACACTTTCAGTCATAGGCATAGATTTTAAAATACAGGCACACCATTGAACACATCCAACAATCACTTTGCCAGGGTCCCAATAAAGAGATATTTTAACAGGCCAGCAGTTAGGCCAAACTCTACCTTTTATTAAGTAAATACACCAGTTCTCCATAGGATCTGAGTGCATTACGCCTTTACAGTCCAACTGGAAAAGTCCCCAAAGACTTTATGTCTTACTCCTACCCCCCCATTTTAACAATAACAATATTTGACAGCAGGGACGGAAGGTCAGTTCATCAGTACCAATGCTCAGCTGGAGGAACGAGAAAACCCAAGCACTTCTTCTCAGTCAAGACCATAAGATACAGAAGGAAAATTAGGCCATTTGGCCCATTGAGTCTACTCTATCATTCAATCGTAGCTGACATGTTTCTCAACCCCACTCTCCTACCTTTTCCCTGTAACCTTTGATCCCCTTGGTAATCAAGAACTTGTCTATCTCTAATAAAAAAATGAAAGAACTGTGGATGCTGTAAATCAGGAACAAAAACAAAGTTGCTGGAAAAGCTCAGCAGGTCTGGTACCATCTGAGGAGGAAAATACAGAGTTAACGTTTTGGGTCCGGTGACCCCCCCGCAGAACCTGTCTATCTGTCTTACATACGCTCAATGATTTCGCCTCCACAGCCCTCTGTGACAATGAGTCCCATTGATTCACCTGAAGAATTTCCTCCTCATCTCAGTTCTAAAGGGTCGTGCCCTCGAATCCTAGCATTTCCTGCCAGTGGAAACATCTTCTCCACGTCCACTCTATCTAGGCCCCTCAGTTTTCTGTGAGTTTCAATCAGAGTCCTGCCTCATCCTTCTAAACTCCATCGAGTACAAATCCTGAGTCCTCAAGCTTTCTTCATATGACAAGCCCTTCAATCCCAGGATTATTCTTATAAACCTCCTCTGGACCCCCTCCAAGGCCTTAGATATCCTTCCTTCCTTAGATATGGGGCCTAAAACAGTTCACAAGATTTTCATGTGGTCTGACCAGAGCTTTATACAGCCTCAGCAGGACATCCCTGCTCTTATATTCTAGCCCTCTCAAAAAGAATGTCAACATTACATTTGCTTCTCTAACCGACAACTAAACCTACATGTTAACCTTAAGAGAATCCTGACCTAGGACTCCTAAATCACTTTGTGCTTCAGATTTCAAAAGGCTTCTCCCATTCAGAAAATAGTCTACTATTCCTCCTGCAAAAGAGCATAACCTTACACTTTCCTACATTGTGTTCCATCTGTCACTTCTTTTGCTCACTCTCCTACCCTGTTCAAGTCCTTCTGCAGCCTCCCCACATCCTCATCTCTACCTGCCCCGCCACCTATCTTAGTTTCATCTGCAAACTTAGCAACAATGCCCTCAGTTTGTTCATCCAGATCGTTCATGTTTAACCCGTACAGTTGTGGTCCCAACACTGAGCCCTGTAGAACTCCATTACTCACCAGCTGCTATCCTGAAAAAGGTCCCTTTACCCTCACTCTCTGCCTTCTACCAGTCAGCCAATCCTATATCAATGGCAGATATCCTTGAGTTTGACTGGAAGATCCATGGGATTAAGAAGCTGGGTTCTCTGTGATAACTGGCCCACCTCCTGACAACCTCAAGGCCTCCCCACCATCTGTAATACTCAGGTCAGGCACTCACATTTCTGTTTGGAAAAGTTCTGAACCAGGACTGAACCTGAACTAAAGACTAAGGAGGAAATTATTCAAACTCCCTTCCTGCTTTTAGGGCCGTTCCATTTGCATATGGCTGCCTGGTTTTATGACGTAAATGTTGGTATATTTAGAACGTACAATTATTCATCTGCAATTTTATTGTTCTTCACATTCTCAAATGATCTTATTGCTTCTCGTGCCTGGATGGGTGGTACATTGTGCACATTGAGGAAGCTCAACATCACCCAGGGCACATCAGCTAGCTACCTCTAGACTCCCCGTAACTTATATCCAGGGGGAAATTAAATACAAAGATATAAACAATATCCTTTCAGTGCTTATGTGCACATTAATTGTATAATCATTACACACAGTTCCTCGGAATCTATAGATTCAGTACAAACAGTCACAGAGGAGCCAGAAGGATACCCAGGCCCTTTGACAGAAAAATGTAAACAGACACAGAAGGCTCTTGTGGGGCACTGGCAGTGTCTCTCTCACTGAATCAGGAGGCCTGGGTTCAAGTCCCACCTGCTCCAGAACAGTGTGTGACAGAACTTCTGAACAGGTTGATTGAAAACCTAACAAACACAGAGGATAGGTGGGCACCGAAGAGGCTGGGAAGCGTTATCTCCCCGTCCCCATTTTGATTTAGCACGCCTTTGGCTTCTTTTCCTGTTTGTGTGTCTTACCACTCCTGTTATTTGACTAACTGAGTTGATAACTAGGAAGTGGGTGTACTTCCATAAATAAATAAAGACACATGTTGAAACTGGAGTTGTTTAGGTTAAGGAGGGGCATGGTTATAATATGTAACTATGTAATTAATTGTGCCGCGTGTAAAGATTGGCTTCTCTTCCATACTTCATTAACTGGCTTTCAGGAATGGAATAGTCAAGGCTAAGAATTGACTCAAAGCAGAAGTCATGCTAAAAGAGGTTTAAATGAGGAGGACAGTTTACTTGTAGGTCCTAGAAGAGGCGGTTTATCTAATAGTTTTAAGACAATTAGAAGGAGTTGTGGGAGGCAACTCCAGAATGAGGGACATAAACTTGATGTTAGAAATTGGATAGTTCAATGGCAGTCAGGAAAAGCTCTTCACACAGATAGAAATGTCAATTCTTCATCCCACTCCCAGCCAAATAACTGATAATCTTGGAGGGTTGTGAGTGAAATGTCCAAACCGAGATTGTTAGCAAGATTTTGAAGGACTGTGGACTTAAGATACAGATCAACCAAATTCTAGCTGAACGTTGGAACAGACTCAAGCGACATAGCAAGCTCCCCTTCTTCCAGTACTTGTATCTTTTTATTAAAATGCTATTAGGTTACTCCGTAGTAAGGTGATATTTTCCCACAGACAACAGGAAGTAGCAAAGTCAATTCTTACCTCCAGAGGGTACAGGTATTTGAAGTTGCTGTCTTGCACAGAAGCTCTCTGTACAGCTCGGGCCAACTCAACAGCCCCTTGCCCTCCTTCGGCCCAGTGAGTACATTTCACAGCATCAAACGCACCCATCTCCTTGGCCAAGCTGCACACCAGCTCGAGCTCAGCCTCCGTGTCTGTTCTATAGAACAAGAAGGAACTGCTAGTAACACAGGTACAGTTTGGATCAAAACACAAAATGATCAAGCAACAGAAACGAGGAGGGACAAATACACAGAATGCTGGAGGAACTCAGAAGGTCTGGCAGCAACTGTGGAGAAAGAGACAGAGTTGATGTTTCAAATCTGGTGTGACACTTCTGCTGAAGTTCTCTGTGTTTGTTTCAGATTTCCACCAACCAGAGAATTTTGCTTTTATTATAAGGAGGAATTTCTTCTCTCAGAGGATAGTGATTCTGTGGAATTCTTTACCACAGAGGGTTATCGAGGCTGGGTCATTAAGTATATTCAAGGCTCAGAAAGATAGATTTTTATTTAAGAAGGGGAATCAAGCGTTATAGGGAAAGACAGGAAAGTAGAACTGAGGATCATCAGATCAGCTAGGATCTTGCTGAATGTTCCAATGTTCAAAGATATGCAGGCTCAGTGGGGACTGGCCAGGGCAAATGCTGGTTTACAGGGATAGGGTGGGGATGCTCTTCACAGGGTCAGTGCAGACTTGATGGGCCAAATTGCCTCTTTCTACAATGTAGGGATTCTATGATTCTTCTGCCTCATGGTTATAGATGACTTGAATGCATGTCTGATCCCAGAGGCAGCAAGATACCAATGAACTCGGCCTACAGAACACAACATAGAGCAGCATACACTCCTAGAGCACGGCTTACCTCTCACCTGACTGATATACAGTAACTTAGAAACACAGCATAGAGGAAGGCCCTTCGGCCTGCCCCATCCTTGCTAGTCAAAAATAGCCACCTCACCATTCTATCTCATTTTCCAGCTTATGGCCCAAACATCTTGTACGCATTGGCATCACAAGTGCACATCTCAACCCTTCTTCAATGTGATGAAAGATTCTCCCTTTACCAGCCTGACAGGCAGGAAGTTCTAGATTCCCCACCATCCCCCCTCACATCCCCTCTAAATTCCCTGCCCCTTATCTTAAATCTATGCCCCTGGTCATCGATCCCTCCATCAAGCGGAAAAGTTTCTTCCTGCCTACCCCATCAATGCCCCTCATAATTTTACACACTTCAATCGCGTTCCCTCTAAATCTTCTATGCTCCAAGGAAAACAACCCCAGTCTGTCCAATACACATACAAATAGATTCAGGAACAGCTTCTACCCTGCTGTTAGCAGAACTTTGAACAGACCTCTCAAATGTTAATTCCAAGCCCTCTCTCTGCACCTTCTCTGTGGCTGTAACACTGTGTTCTGCACTCTGTTCTGCTACCCTGATTCACTTTGTATGGCATGATCTGCCTGCAAAGTACGCAAAACAACACTTTCCACTGTCTCTTGGTACATGTAACAACAATATATCAATCAATCACTTTTCATCACTGAAACTTTCCAGCCCAGGTAACATCCTGGTGAATCTCCCTCTGCACCCTCTTCAGTGTTAGCACATCCCTCCTACAATGGGGATTCAGAACTGCACGCAAAACTGTAGACATTGCTACGCAGTTGATACAGAAGTATACAATTTCACATCCACTGGATCACGCAAAGAGAATTGTGTTTTAATGTGTTAATGTGAAGTATAGTATTTCCATCTGCATGATTACTGAGGAAGGTTCTGAGGAAGGGTCACCGGACCCGAAACGTTAACTCTCTTTTCTCCTCCACAGATGCTGCCAGACCTGCTGAGCTTTTCCAGCAACTTTGTTTTTGTGCATGATAACTGGATTGGCGTTGTGGTGGATGGTCTTGTCTAGCTTGCTGATCGAGTTCCACAGCAAGTCTCAACCAGCCCTGATCCGCCCACCTCCGGCCTGTGACGTGCTGACTGCTTACTTGAAGGCGTTGACCGCCACCACCACCGAAACCCCAAACAGCTTTGCGTTCTCGATCTGTTTACGGAGGTTACTGCAGCCCTTCTCCAACAAGTCCAGGTTCTATGCAAAACCAAACAGAGAGGTCACAGTCCAGGTCAATTGTCAGCAAACACAACGCAAAGGACTGTAATGTGTAGCTCAGTCAACCTGAACCAGTGCAACCCGCTACCAGGTTACTCAGAACAGGATCGAGAGTGAATTTCTGAGCAGTTTTGTGGTTGTTTGCTAATCTTGATCATCTGTGACTTTGGTTAAGGTTGAGAGCCTTGCATTTATTATTAGGCAGCACAGCAATAGCAGACCCTTAAGAATACTGAAACGCCTAAACTGATTCTCACTTCAAATGGTCTCATTCCCTTTGTTTGGATCAAGAATCTCTAATTTGTTCAACACCATGGGGGGCACGGTGGCTCAGTGGTTAGCACTGTTACCTCACGGCACCAGGGACCGAGGTTCGATTCCAGCCTCAGGCGACTGTCTGAGTGGAGTTTGTACATTCTCCCCGTGTCTGTGTGGGTTTCCTGTGGGTGCTCCGGTTTCCTCCCAGAGTCCAAAGGTGTGCAGGTTAGATGGGTTGTCCATAGTGACCAGGGATATGCAGGCAAGGTGGATTAGCCATCGGAAATGTAGGGTTACAGGGATCAGGTGTGGGGGCTTTGGGTCGGATGATCTTTGGAGGCTTAGTTTGGACACAATTGGGCTGAATGGCCTGCTCCCACACTGTAGGGATTCAATGATTCAACCCAGACACAGGAAAACACAGTCAGTCAATCAGAATTTACCTCTTCGATATATTCCTTTGGTAGGGGAACACCTGCTGTGACCTGCAATAAAATTGGAAAACAATGTTAAAACCGGCCTTAGATTACCTTAAATAGGTTTTGCAGTCAATGAAGTGATTTCATGAGTTGTAAACATTGATAAATTGGGGAATATTAGCCATAACTCTGGGGAGAATATTATTGTTTCCTTTGTGACTTAGTGAAATAGAATCCATTATAGACATCAATACCTCCACCGTCCAGCATTCCCTCAGTACTGCACCGAAACCAAGATTTGTGACTCACCTCCCTGGACAGAGACCTGAACTTATTGTCTGAGACGACAGCACCTTTGAGAGATAACTAATTCATGGGCATTGGTTAGCTCAATTGGTTGGACAGCTGGTTTGTAATGCAGAGTAACCCCAACAGTGTGGGTTCAATTCTGCTCTGACTGGGATTAGCATGAAGGTCCCACCTTCTCAGCCTTGCCTCAGGTTAAACCCACCACCAGCCGTCACTCCCTAATGAGAGAGCAGCCTTTGGTCCACTGGAACTCTGGTGACTAGTTTTACCCATTGAGCCAAGACTAACTTATCTAATAAGCTCTAGAGAAATAGCTTTTTGAGGAAAGAAAAGACAGCTCAGAGCTTAACCTTGTGCCTTCACCGCTGAAACAGTCACCCTTGCAGGCTGCCCGCACCTTGGATATTCTTTAAATCCCAAGCTGGGCATTTAATTGCGCTGTTACATAGGTGATGGAGGCAATCACCTGCCCCATCACAGCTCATCTGTAAAGGAAACATTCATACACGCCTTTGTCACTAGCAGGCCTGACAATCCCACCGATCACCTGCCAATTTCTCGACACCCCACCCTGCTAACTTCAGTTTATCCAATCACTTGCTACCCTGCATCATGTCCCAGTCACACAGCAGCCTAGTACTCGCTGGCCTACACTGGCACCGGATCCAGAAACACCTCGATGTTAAAAATATTCAACCTCCAGTATGAATCTATCCAGTGCCTCATCCCTCCCTCCCTCCCTCCGAGACCCCTTTACCCAGCACAATAATCACAGAATCCCTAGAGTGTGGAAACAGGCCATTCGGCCCAACAAGTTAACACTGACCCTCAGATACCACCCAGATACAGCCCCCTATAACCCACCTAATCTACACATCCCTGGACACTATGGGCAATTTAGCATGACCAATTCACCTAGCCTGTACATCTTTGGGCCGTGGGAGGAAACTGTGCTCCCAGATACCCCACTTCTTTGACATATTCATCTTGTGCACCCCATCACTTGGCACTGAAGATTACCTGTGGCACCTGTGCCAGGTTCCTCACTCTGATATTCCCTCATTGAGCCCCTATGGCCCAGACCCTCCTTTTTAAACCCCACCTTCTGTGCTGTGGCATTCTGTGGGCATTAGGTTGCACCCCAGAAGTTGGGGTGAGTCAGTTACCCCATTAAACTACCCGGCCCTGCTCCCACTTTCCAACTGAGGTGTTCAGCTGCAAAAACCACTCACCATCATGAATTGGAAATGTATTGCTATTCCTCCACTGTCATTGGGTCAGAACCTTGGAAATCCCTCTCTAACAGCACTTCAGGCACACCCATCATTGCAACGGTTCAACAAGGCAGGCTCATAAGTGCCTTCTCAAAGGTTATTAAGGATTGGCAAAAAAAAAATTGTCCTGCAGCAACTCGGCATCCCTTAAATGAATACATTTATGGAATTGTGGAGCAGGCTGAAGGGGCCAAATGGCCTCCTCTTGCTCTATGTTTGTATGTTGCTGGGCCAAAACTCACTGTCAGCTTCTCCAGGATAACCAGGATAAGGAATGTGTGCTGGCTTAGCCACAACCAAAGAATCAAAAGACTAGGCTTCATTTTGGGCTGCAACGGACGTTCGCATCATCGCGAGGCTACCTGGCGCGAGTCTGCCCAGGAAGGGGGTGGGTGTAATGGTCAGTACGTCCAGTAACACTGACCATTTCCCTTACAGTTCAGCAACCTGCTTCGGTACATCAGGTTCTGACGGGACCTGACAGGGGACACGTGGAAAGGTTGTTTTCCCCTTGTGGGAGAGTCTAGGACCACATGGCATCATCTCAAAATAAGGGGGCACCCATTTAAAAGAAAGATTACTAGTTGCTGGACAAACTCAGCAGGTCTGGCAGCATCTGTGGAGAGAGAAACAGAGTTAACGTTTCGAGTCTGACAACTCCTTTCAAAGGAAGGGTATAGGAGCAAAGAACAAAGAACAAAAGAACAAAGAAAATTACAGCACAGGAACAGGCCCTTCGGCACCCCCAAGCCTGCGCCGATCCAGATCCTCTATCTAAACCTGTCGCCGATTTTCCAAGGATCTGTATCCCTCTGCTCCCTGCCCATTCATGTATCTGTCTAGATACATCTTAAATGACGCTATCGTGCCCGCCTCTACCACCTCTGCTGGTAAAGCATTCCAGGCACCCACCACCCTGCACGTAAAGAACTTTCCATGCATATCTCCCTTAAACTTTTCCCCTCTCACCTTGAAATCGTGATCCCTAGTAATTGATTCCCCCTCTCTGGGGAAAAAGCTTCTTGCTATCCACCCTGTCGAAACCTCTCATGATTTTGGAGCCCTCAATCATGTCCCGCCTCAACCTCCATCTTTCTAATGTAAATAATCCTAATCTACTCAACCTCTCTTCATAGCTAGCGCCCTCCATACCAGGCAACATCCTGGTGAACCTCCTCTGCACCCTCTCCAAAGCATCCACATCCTTTTGGTAATGTGGCGACCAGAACTGTATGCAGTATTCCAAATGTGGTCAAACCAAAGTCCTATACAACTGTAACATGACCTGCCAACTCTTGTACTCAATACCCCGCCTGATGAATGAAAGCATGCCCTATCCCTTCTTGACCATTCTATCGACCTGCATTGCCACCTTAAGGGTACAATGGACCTGAACACCCAGATCTGTCTCTGTATCAATTTTCCCCAGGGCTTTTCCATTTCCCGTATAGTTCACTCTTGAGTTGGATCTTCCAAAATGCATCACCTCACATTTGCCTGGATTGAACTCCATCTGCCATTTCTCCGCCCAACTCTCCAATCTATCTATATTCTGCTGCATTCTCCGACAGTCCCCTTCACTATCTGCTACTCCACCAATCTTAGTGTCATCTGCAAACTTGCTAATCAGACCATCTATACCTTCCTCCAGATCATTTATGTAGATCACAAACAACAGTGGTCCCAACACGGACCCCTGCGTAACACCACTGGTCACAGTTCTCCATTTTGAGACTCTCTCTTGCACTACAACTCTCTGCCTCCTGTTGCCCAGCCAGTTCTCTATCCATCTAGCTAATACACCCTGGACCCCATGAGACTTCACTTTCTCCATCAGCCTGCCATGGGGAACCTTATCAAATGCCTTACTGAAGTCCATGTACATGACATCCACAGCCCTTCCCTCATCTATCAACTCTGTCACTTCCACAAAGAATTCTGTCAAATTGGTAAGGCGTGACCTTCCCTGCAAGACGTGACCTTCCCTGCACAAAACCATGCTGCCTATCATGAACAAGCCCACCTTCTTCCAAATGTAAATAGATCCTATCCCTCAGTATCTTCTCCGGCAGCTTCCCCACCACTGACGTCAGGCTCACCGGTCTATAATTACCTGGGTTATCCCTGCTACCCTTCTTAAACAAGGGAACAACGTTAGCAATTCTCCAGTCCTCCGGGACCTCACCCGTGCTCACGGATGCTGCAAAGATATCTGTTAAGTCCCCAGTTATTTCCTCTCTCGCTTCCCTCAGTAACCTGGGATTGATCCCATCCGGACCTGGGGACTTGTCCACCCTAATGCCTTTTAGAATACCCAACTCTTCCCCACTCCTTATGCAGACTTGACCTAGAGTAATCAAACATCAATCCCTAACCTCAACATCCGTCATGTCTCTCTCCTCAGTGAATACCGACGCAAAGTACTCCTTAAGAATCTCACTCATTTTCTCTGACTCCTCGCATAACTTCCCTCCTTTGTCCTTGAGTGGGCCAACCCTTTCTCTAGTTACCCTCTTGCTCCTTATGTATGAATAAAAGGCTTTGGGATTTTCCTTAACCCTGTTTGCTAAAGATATTTCATGACCCTCTTTAGCCCTCTTAATTCCTCGTTTCAGATTGGTCCTACTTTCCTGATATTCTTCCAAAGCTTTGTCTGTTTTCAGTCACCTAGACCTTATGTATGCTTCCTTTTTCCTCTTTGCTAGTCTCACAATTTCACCTGTCATCCATGGTTCCCTAATCCTGCCCTTTCTATCCCTCATTTTCACAGGGACATGTCTGTCCTGCACTCTAATCAACCTCTCTTTAAAAGCGTCCCACACATCAAAATGTGGATTTACCCTCAAACAGCTGCTCCCAATCTACATTCCCCAGCTCCTGTCAAATCTTGCTGTAGTTGGCCTTCCCCCAATTTAGCACTCTTCCTTTAGGACCACTCTCGTCTCTGTCCACGAGTATTCTAAAACTTACGGAATTGTGATCACTATTCCCAAAGTAATCTCCTGCTGAAATTTCAACCATCTGGCCGGGCTCATTCTCCAACACCAGGTCCAGTATGGCCCTGTCCCGAGTTGGACTATTTACATACTGCTCCATAAAATCCTCCTGGATGCTCCTGAAAATTCTGTTCCATCTAAACCCCTAACACTAAGTGAATCCCAGTCAATGTTGAGAAAATTAAAATCTCCCATCACCACCACCCTGTTGCTCCTACATCTTTCCATAATCTGTCTACATATTTGTACCTCTATCTCACACTCGCTGGTGGGAGGCCTGTAGTACAGCCCCAACATTGTTACCGCACCCTTCCTATTTCTGAGCTCTGCCCATATTGCCTCACTGCTCGAGTCCTCCATCGTGTCCTCCTTCACCACAGCTGTGATATCCTCTTTGACCAGTAATGCAACTCCTCCACCCCTTTTACCTCCCTCTCTATCCCGCCTGAAGCATCACTATCCTGGGATACTTAGTTACCAATCTTGACCTTCTCTCAACCAAGTCTCAGTAATAGCAATAACGTCATACTCCCAGGTACTAATCCAAGCCCTAAGTTCATCTGCCTTACCTACTGCACTTCTCGCATTAAAACAAATGCACCTCAGACCACCTGTCCCTTTGCGTTCATCATCTGCCCTCTGCCTACTCTTCCCCTTAGTCACACTGACTTCATTATCTAGTTCCTTACAGGCTTTAGTTACTACCTCCTTACTGTCCACTAACCTCCTCATTTGGTTCCCATCCCCCTGCCACATTAGTTTAAACCCTCCCCAACAGCATAGCAAAAGCAGCCCCTAGGACATTGGTTCCAGTCCTGCCCAGGTGTAGACCGTCCGATTTGTAATAGTCCCACCTCCCCCAGAACCAATCCAAATGTCCCAAAAATCTGAATCCCTCCCTCCTACACCATCTCTCAAGCCACTAATTTATCCTGCCTATTCTTTCATTTCTAATCTGACTAGCACGTGGCACTGGTATCAATCCTGAGATTACTACCCGAGGTCCTACTTTTTAAACCTGGCTCCTAACTCCCTAAATTCTGCTTGTAGGACCTCAGCCCGTTTTTTTTAACCTATAATCATTGGTTCCTATATGCACCACGACAGCTGGCTATTCACCCTCCCACTTCAGAACGTCCTGCAGTCGATCTGAGACATCCCTGACCCGTGCACCTGTGGTCTCGTTTTCGACCACAGAACCGCCCATCTACTCCCCTTATAATTGAATCCCCTATGACTATAGCCCTTCCACTCTTTTTTCCCGCCCTTCTGTACAGCAGAGACAGCCACAGTGCCATGAACCTGGCTACTGCTGCCTTCTCCTGGTGAGCCATCTCCCCCAACAGTATCCAAAACAGTATACCTGTTGCCTGTTTTGGAGGGAGATGACCGCAGGGGACACTGGCTTCCTGCTTTTTTTCTGCCTTTTGGTCACCCATTCCCTTTCTCCCTCAGCGATCCTAATCTGCGGTATGACCAATTTGCTAAACATGCAAAATTTGATCATTGGGCAATGGCCGATATGTTAGATTTCCAGAATCCACAGTTCTTAGTTTTATTTACAGGAGGAAGAATTTATTTGTTGAGTATGTTCAAGGCTGAGATAGACACATTGTTAATCAGGAAGGGAATCAAAGGTTATGGGGGAAAAGGCAGGAAAGTGGAGCTGAGGATTATTCGATCAGCCATGACCTCAGTGCACAACGGAGCAGCCTTGAGGGGCTGAAGGGTCTAATTCTGTTCCCATGTCTTATTATTCTACATGAAGAAAGAACTGTGTGAACACGTCTCATTGGCCTTACCGTTGGGCCACCCCCGTGCATTTTCAGGGCCCTCACCGTAGCAACCAGCACGACCACATGGGGACGCAGTTCTGAGTACCTACACTTAATGTTGAAGAACTTCTCCATCCCAATGTCTGCTCCAAATCCAGCCTCCGTCACTGCATTAAAACAGAACGAAGAATTAAACTGGTGAGAAACACATTGACTGAAACAGTAATGGCAAGGCAATTATTCAAAGTCATACAGCAGTATAGCGTGGAAACAGACCCTTCAGTCCAACTCGTCCATGCTGGCCAGATACCCTAAATTAATCTAGTCCCATTTGCCAGCGTTTGGCCAAATTCCTTTAAACCCTTTCTATTCATATTCCCATCCAGATGCCTTTTAAATGTAATTTTACTCATGTCCACCACTTCCTCTGGCAGCTCATTCCACACGTGCACCATCCTCTGTGTGAAAAAGTTGTCCCTCAGATCCCTTTTAATTCTTTCCCCTCTCACCTTAAACCTATGCCCTCTCGTTTTGGACTCTCCCACCCTGGGGAAAAGAGCTTGTCTATTTACCCTATCCATGCTCCTCGTGATTTTATAAACCTCTATAAGGTCACCCCTCAGCCTCTGATGCTCCAGGGAAAATAGCCCCAGCCTATTCAGTCTCTCCCTATAGTTCAAACCCTCCAGCCCTGGCAACATCATTGTAAATTTTTTCTGAAGTCTTTCAAGTTTCACACCGTCTTTCCTATAGCAGGTGCTATTTGGGAACTGACGAACCAATATCAGGTGTGATAACTTCTGCTTATTTCCGAGAATGGGACAGCAAACAGCAGTGCAGCAATATCAGTTTCCTGCCACTAAGTGGGGCCAGTTGAATGACGGATTGACTGTCTGGAATTGCAATGATTGTGATCTGCAGTGTGCAATTGATTGTTCTATACCTGCATTTGAGTGTGGCTGGTTTAACTCTCTATAAACTAATGTCAGGGAAGAGCAAAGTACACGGTCAGCTCCTGTCTCCCTACTGACAGAGCTAGGTCTGTACAGAACCATTCAGCCCAACTGTTCCACACTGCAGCCTCCTCTCAGCCTGACTCCACCTCACGTTATTCATAGAATTATTGAATGTTAAAGTACAGGAGGAGGCCTTTTGACCCATCATGTCCATACCGGCTCCTGAAAGAGCTATGCTGCTAGTCCCATTCTCCAGCCCTATCTCTGTAACCCTCTAACATCATCGTTTTCAAATGTGTATCCAGCTTTCTTTTGAAACGTCCCATGGAATCTGCCTCTACCACTCTCCCAGGCAGAACATTCACCCCTCAGCCTCCTACGCTTCAGGGAAGAAAGTCTCAACCTATCCAGCCTCTCTTTAATTAACTCAAACCCTCCAGTCTCAGTAACAGCCTTGTAAATCTTTTTTGCACCCCTTCATATTGGCAGGGCGACCAGAATTGTATTCAGTACTCCAAATGTGGCCATACCAGTATCTTGTATAGCTGTAACACGACATGCCAACTCCTATACTCAATGCGCTGACCAATGAAGGCAAGCATGCCAAATTCCTTATCACCCTGTCTACCTGCGACGCAACTTTCAAGGGACAATGGACCTGAAACCCTACGTCTCTCTGTTCAACAACACTCCCCAGGACATTACGATTAGCCCTGCCCTGATTTGGCTTACCAAAATGCAACACCTCACATTTATTTAAAGAAAACTCCATCCACCATTCCTCAGCTCACTGGCCCACCTGGCCAAGATCCCACTGTACCCTTAGATAATCTTCTCGTCTGTCCACTACACTATCAAATTTTGGTGTTATCCACAAACCTACATTCCCTGCCTTCTATATTCTCATCCAAATCGTTTATATAAATAATGAACAACAGCGGACTCAGCACCGATCCTTGAGATGGTGATATTGATGAAGCTTTTCATCTTGCACTCATGGGAACAAATACGAGAACGTTAAATTTTAAACAGTAACAACAATTAATCCCATGAGCCTGTTGAAAATTACCCAGGGTCTGTCTGGAGAGCCTAGAGTTGTATAGGACTTTGGTTCGACCACATTTGGAATACTGCGTACAGTTCTGGTCACCACATTACCAAAAGGATGTGGATGCTTTGGAGAGGGTGCAGAGGAGGTTCACCAGGATGTTGCCTGGTATGGAGGGCGCTACCTATGAAGAGAGGTTGAGTAGATTAGGATTATTTACATTAGAAAGACGGAGGTTGAAGGGGGACCTGATTGAGGTCTACAAAATCATGAGAGGTTTCGACAGGGTGGATAGCAAGAAGCTTTTTCCCCAGAGTGGGGGACTCAATTACTAGGGGTCACAATTTCAAGGTGAGAGGGAAAAGTTCTTTACGCAGAGGGTGGTGGGTGCCTGGAATGCTTTGCCAGTGGAGGTGGTAGAGGCGGGCACGATAGCGTCATTTAGGATGTATCTAGACAGATACATGAATGGGCAGGGAGCAGAGGGATACAGATTCTTGGAAAATAGGCGACAGATTTAGATAGAGGATCTGGATCGGCACAGGCTTGGAGGGCCAAAGGGCCTGTTCCTGTGCTGTAATTTTCTTTGTTCTTTGGATGCTGAAGTAAATGATGGGCAGTGATGATAATGAATTTACTGAAGTGTGGTGCAGGTTTGAGGGGCTGAATGGCCTATTCTTACTTCTTATGCTATCGTAAAGGCCATCTTTTGTTTTGGACTGTGGACTAAAAATAGGAAAAGATATTACAGGTCCTTTGGCTTAAAACAATAAGTGTTTGCAGTTTTAAGAACAATTCACTGGAGAACATTGCAAGTTGTACATACAATGGTTCCGAATTGGACTAGTGAGGAAGAAGCCTAGACAAAACGATACCACTGTGCATTCAGGGCAGCTCTGCCTAGAGATAGTCTTTTGGCTGACCTTTTAATCAGCACTAATTGTTATGAGCTCAGTACAATAATAATCACTTGGCTAGCCTCTCAGTACGTAACCATAACCCTATGTGTGGTCAATGCAGCAGAAACAGGCAAAGGGAAAGCATCCATCTCTCACGCTTTCTGGCTCCCTCCACTTTTCTGTACGGTGAAGTAAAAGACAAATCCTTGCAGCTTCCTCCCCTTTCTTCTCTGATCTGCGCTCTCTCTCCCCCCTTACAAATACCATATTGAAAGGAAAAGGGGAAAAGAAAAAAACACTGAAAGAGAGCACTTTCAACCAGTGATTGGAAGGCTAAGAATCAGTGAATTCATAACTTGGCATCATCAGCAAAGAGTCAGAGGGAAACAAAAGGAGTTGAAAGAAAACATTTTATTGATGACTGTGATCCAGGCTGGTGCCAGAACTGTATTTCTCTGGATCTTTTTCCTTCCCCATAACCATGACTCACCTACAAAACCAGCAGGGCCAACGAGTTTGAGAGCTATTTTGTCAGCCAGGATGGAGGAGTTTCCATGTGCGATGTTGGCGAAAGGGCCAGCATGAACAAACACTGGGGTCCCCTGTGTGAATAAAAACCAGTCAATGGCCAATTCCACAGTCACTGTGTCTGGACTGAAAATGCAGATAACCATAATGGGGAAGAGACTAGTGCAAAACACAAACCACCTGGCCGACCAGCGCATGAAGGGCCAAATGGCCTATCCCTCCTCCTACTTTTGAAGTCTCTGTGCTGTAGGTCAAGTGACATATTGTTGACTAGGTGAACGGTTATTTCCACATTTAACCCAGAAATTCAGAACACCCACACCAAAACAAGCACTGCTGTGAACTCAACAACAAACTGTGCTACCAGTGATGACATGATTAAACATTAGGGATGACCAAGAGGATGAAATTAATAGACTGAAGGGGGTTTGTTGCTGAGCAAGATTACACAACGGGCAACGGAAGGGCCACGGAAGAATTTGAAAACAATAATTTTTTTAAACAAAAATCAACTGTTTTCGTAAAACTGGCTACTGGCAGGTTTGCAGTGACCATTTCAAATGATAATGTAGAATAATTAAAATGTCAAAGAAGACTCTCCAGTAAAGATGCGGTGCACGATTAACATGTACACAACACCCCTTGGCATTAGGTATTAGTAGCCCCGTATTATTTAGCTTTCAGGGCAACAACTGTGGCTTTCAGCAACACATTCGCCAGAGTCAGAGGGCCACGAGTTCAAATTCCACTCCACGGAATGGAGTAATATTCGAGGCAGGACAGTGGGAGTGTGACAATGACAGAGGGAGCACTGGAACTAACTCCATTAGGCCTTTCTGCTGGAAATAAAAGATTCCACAACCACTCTTTCGAATAAAGGGCAAGTAAGTTCTATTTAGCCCTCACCTGGTTGTGCCAATCACTTCTTGTTGGGATCTTACTGTATGCCGTTTGCTGCCTCGGCTCCCATATTACGACAGTGACCACACTTCAAGGGAACTTCACAGGCTGTAAAGCGCTTTGGGACATCATGAGGCTATGACAGAAGCTGCAGTGTTGTCTGTTCTTTCTCCCTATTGTTAGTAACATTAGTCCTGTCCTGAACTTCATCTTCAACAAGTGATTGTTAAAGGATCACCCCAATTGAGCAAAGGTACCATATTCCTTTTCTATCCATTTGATAGCCCCCTCTTTAGAAACCGCTGCAGTCAAACCAAGGCAGTCACACAAAACCTGAAATTTTCAACTGAGTGTTGCACTTACGCCCGGAGATAAGGAGAAACTACTTCAGCCAGAGAGCGGTGAATCTATGGAATTCAATGTCACAGGAGGCCAGGTCATTGAGTACATTTATGACTAAGGTAGATACATTCTTGACTGTCAAGGGGATCAAGGGTTACGGGGAGAAAGCAGGAGAATGGGGCTGAGGAACTTATCAGCCATGATTGAATGGCGGAGCAGACTCGGTGGGCCGAATGGCCTAATTTCTGCTCCCATGTCTTATGGCCCTATGTCTTATGGCCCTCCCCATCAATGTGAAATTAGTAGATTGACTAGATATCAATTGGTTAACAGATAGGAATGAAACAGTACAAACCTCTAATGTCTGCATGAGATTGGGTTTAATGGCATCCTTCATCAGAACAGCCAGAGCTCCACTGATACCCTAGAGAGAAAAATAATTGATTGGGATCTTCTGCAACATAAGGCAGACATGCAACAAGCAGAAAGGCAGTATGGCTGCTATGTAGAAACATTACTTTTTAATATGATGGAATTTCCAACTCCAAGTGTTGCACAGAGCTATCAATTACTGAATTAACAACTGGAATCACTGATCATGCAAGCACAAGTTGGCTAATTATCTTGAAATGTGAGCAGAGAGGTCAGAGCAGTGTAGACAGGGAACAGAAGCAGTCTGGGTCGATGTCTTGTCAGCATTACAGGGACAAGGGCTGGCAGTGATGAATAAATATTTCACTGAGATTGATAGTGTTATCCAACAGCTTTAGGATTCTGCAGCAATCTTGCAATGATGTCAGAGAATTGTACCTCACTGGCCATAAATAGCACAATATAGGCGGAGTCAGTTTGATAGATAGAAGATCGATGGAGTTCAGGGAATAGTCTCCTTACAATGTAACTCTAAGATTAGAGTCTGGTATATCTCAGTTTGTTAGGTATGGTAGTAATTAGCATTAATATGGAATAAGTAGTGTTCAAAATAAGTTTGAGCCTGAAGACAGTTCTCGACCTTGCTTTAATCTTGATTAATCTGCCCTGGACCCAAAATCGCAGCTGATGAAACTACCCAACAGAAGAGACAGCTTTAAATGGTATCATGGAAACATCGCCTGTGGCAACTGACTTTGATTGCTATGGGGAAAGCAATAGGGAAATTATGGGCTCCCCAGTCCCCTGGGTAATTCAAGAAAGGCACAAAGCTTGAGCATATTCCTTTTGTTTGCAGAGAATGCATTCCTTGTATATGAATGTGCATCAATTTTAATGAGCCCAACATTATGAGCTTGACCAATAACTGTTTGCTTTTATAGCTATTAATTTTCACCACGACAATGCCTCAGCCAATCAGAATTGATTTCCCAACTAGCTAGCAACTAGCAATTTGGATACAGAACTGGCTCGGAGGTAGAAGACAGAGGGTGGTGGTGGAGGGTTGCTTTTCAGACTGGAGGCCTGTGACCAGCAGTGTGCCACTATGATCGGTGCTGGGTACACTACTTTTCATCATTTATATAAACAATTTGAATGTGAACATAGGAGGCATGGTTAGTAAGTTTGCAGATGACACCAAAATTGGAGGTGCAGTGGACAGCGAAAGTTACCTCAGAGTACAAAGGGACCCTGATCAGCTGGGCCAATGGGCTGAGGAGTGGCAGATGGAGTTTAATTTCGATAAATATGAGGTGCTGTATTTTGGAAAGGCAAATCAGGGCAGGAATTATACACTTAAAGGTAAAGGTAAAGGTAAAGCCCTGGGGAGTGTTGCTGAAAACAAAGAATATTGGAGTGCAGGTTCATAGTTCCCTGAAAGTGGAGTCACAGGTAGTCAGGATAGTGAAGGCGGCGTTTGGTACACTTGCCTTTATTGGTCAGTGCATTGAGTACAGGAGTTGGAAGGTCATTTTGCGGCTATACAGGACATTGGTCAGGCCACTTTTGGAGTACTGTCGCAATTCTGGTCGCCCTGCTATAGGAAGGATGTTGTGAAACTTGAAAGTGTTAAGAAAAGATTTACAAGGATGTTGCTAGAGTTGGAGGGTTTGAACTATAGGGAGAGGCTGAATAGGCTGGGGCTATTTTCCCTGGTGCTTCAGAGGCTGAGGGGTGACCTTATAGAGATTTATAAAATCACGAGGTGCATGGATAGAGTGAATAGACAAGGTATTTTCCCCAGGGTGGGGGAGTCCAAAACTAGGAGGGCATAGGTTTAAAGTAAAAGGAGAAAGATTTAAAGGGACCCAAGGGGCAACTTTTTCAAACAGACAGTGGTGCGTATATGGAACAAGCTGCCAGAGAAAATGGAGGAGGTTGGTACAATTACAACATTTAAAAGGCATCTGGATGGGTACATGAATAGGAAGGGTTTAGAGGGACATGGACCAAATGCTGGCAAATGGGACTAGATTTATTTAGGATATCTGGTTAGCATGGGCGGGTTGGACCAAAGGGTCTATTTCCGCGCTGTACAACTCTATGAGTCAATCAGCATCCTTTTCTCCTGTACTGTAAATTGTTGCCAAATTTTAAACCATTGCATTCTTGTGTTTGTCCTGATGGCAGAAGACAGGCGGTGTCAACATGTCCCTCACTGGGGAGATATTCAAGTTCTGCACACCCGGGCAAGTATCTGATAGTCTATATACAAAAAAATTACGCTGTAGGCATGAGCTGGGAGGATGGGGCAGACTGCTCCCATCTCACAATGTATACTCACTTAGATTGATACTCCAGTCCCTGAGCAGCTATCTAACACCTTCACTGTATGGGCATTAGCTAATGCTTTTGTAATGAACTTTCAACTCTTCAAAGAAAAACACAGGGCATAGGTTTAAGGTGAGAGTGAGGAAAGATTTAAAAGGGACCAATGAGGCAAATTTTTCACGCAGAGGGTGGTGCGTGTATGGAATGAGCTGCCAGAGGAAGTGTGGAGGCTGGTACAATTACAACATTTAAAAGGCATCTGGATGGGTATATGAATAGGAAGGGTTTACAGGGATATGGGTCAAATGCTGGAAAATGGGACTAATTCAGTTTAGGACACTTGGGTTAGCATGGATGATTTGGACCGAAGGGTTTGTTTCCGTGCTGTATGACTATCACTGGAGAGAATAGTGTTTTAAAAAATTCCTGCACGTTGAATACATTTGCTTCCAATTGGTTTCACTTCTTTTAATACTGAGACACAATAAAATTGTATCCCCAAGTTTGCACACACTTCACACATCAGGACATGGCCCAAAGAATACCATGTCATCGATAATTGGTTTTGAATGAATGACAACCTCTCTCACACTCAACATAAAAAAATGCAAATGAAAAAATCAAATCAGCCAATTGAAATGCAGTGGCCGTGAGAAATCAATTCTGCTATTACAGAAGAAATGTAATTGCTTCTTAAATATCCACTGCATTGATAGCAGTCAGTGAACAGACCCAAGGTCAAACCAGGAGATCCAACTGCTCCACATCTTCCAAAAAGCTTGCCAGGTACATACAGCAGAAATGATGATAATATACTATCAAGTTTCCCAAATGTTCCGCACAATGAATTAATTTGGAGTATAATCAGCAATGGAGAATTCAGTTTCTCTAGAAAGAGCGGGCAAGAGAGTGAATACTTTTAGGGAATCGGGCAAAATGGACAATAACTTTTAAAGCAACAGAAGACCATTTGGTCCATCAAGTTCTGACCATCCAGAATCTACGTCTTATCTTCTGGCCTTGCCTCTCTGGTCCCCAGCCTGATCCACAATGCTAAATCAAAAGTGCCTCCTGCCCAATTTCAGCACAGAGTTCTCCATCTAAAAATTCTATTAGTTTTTCCATCTACCTAAATGACAAGTCTTTTCCCAGAGGAGGCAGGTCAATGACCTGCTCTGTACTCTTGCAGTCCATTTGTTGCTGTTAAGGACTAAAAGAAGAGCCAGATTGTAAAGATGAAAGTCTAAGGTGTTCATGTTTGGCGACAATGCAGCAGCACCTGTGATATTAGTCTATCTGCTGTAAACAAAGACCCAGGAACACAGTGAGAACGTCAGGTCGTAAATAGTCAGACTCTCAATTGTCTATTTACTTTCAAGGGTTGGATTGGAATCTAAGATGTAACTACTCACCACTGCTATCTGGAAATAATGCCCATGTGAGTCACAATGTCATGGAGATGGGCTTTGAGATAGGAAGGGATTCTAAAACATCTCTGAAAATCTGAGACACAGATATTCTGCCAGGATGCTGAAACTAGATAGAGGCCTCAAGTCTCTATGGTTCACTATGCAGCAATGTGAGTGGGAATTCACAGTCGGATTAAAAAGACCAAATTTGTGAGGATTTGTAAAGTAGTTAACAGATTTGCCTAGCTTGCACCAGGAACAAGGTCTTGAAGAAATTATAATGAAAGACAGTTCTAGGGTTAAATGTTGCCAAGCTGAGAAAAGGAAAAACAGAAATAAACCTCCAGGAGCTAAAAATCACTTTAGACTGTGACTGGGAGAACCAAAGTAATATTTAAAAGAATGTGTAAAGCATAATCTGTGAAGTGGGCTTTTTAGTTGTGTTAAAAGGGGAAGTTTGTTTCTGTAACTCAAAATATGAACTGACCACAGACATAGTGTTTAGTCAACACTCTGTTTTTAGCTTAACGTTTGCTGTTACAGTAAGTCTTAAAATAGGAAATCTTCTTGTTTTAGCCTTTAGGTTATCACGTAGAAGTTCAAATTTCTTCGTAAATTTAAAGATCAGTTTCTACAGGAATTGTAATCAATAGGCATCCATTTGTTTTATTCACTCATGGGATGTGGGTGCCACTGACTGGTCTAACATTTATTGCCCGTCCGTAGTTGCCCCTTGAGAAGGTAGAGTTGAGCTGCCTTCTTGAACCACAGCAGTCCATGTGCTGTAGGTAGATCCACAATGCCCTTAGGGAGGGAATTCCAGGATTTTGATGTAGCGACAGGTGTGAATCAGGAGCAATGCTGGAGCCGTGTCTCATTTCCAATTTCTCTTCTGTCCACCCAAAGAGGGACTGCAACATTCTTCCAGAATGGGATAGGGGAGGAGAAGTCTGAGATTCCTCCCCTATGACACTGATGCTTTCATAAAGATACTGGCTCTCTAACGGAGATTAAGCCAAGGTTTCATAAGTACTGGATGTCAAAGCTCCTAAGGCAAAGTTCAGGAGCAGGAACCTCTTCCAGTATTGTGGTCCAGGGTCATCCCTAAACCAAACAACCAAACCAAGCTAACTGCTTGATTGCCAAGCCATTTGAGAGTTTTTCACAGTTACACTGCTTCACTTTATTGCCTGGTAAACACTAAAAGCAGACTGCAGGAAGGTAGGTTAACTGCAAGGGGCATTCAAGAGGGCATTGGATGATTACTTGGATAAAAATAATGTGCAATGGTATGGTGGAAAAAGAAAACCCAGTAGATTGCCATTAGTTAAATGAAACACATTTAATGGGCTGGCGCAGGCAGACTGTGCCAAATAGCCTCTTTCAGCACTGTAACAGATTCTGGGTGACCAGTTTCTGATCTCTTTGGTAACAAGTACTCAACTTACCAAGTCGTCTGTGGTGACTGGCTCTCCTTTCTTATTGGAAGCAACCACCATCTTCCCCAGCCGCGCTCTCATGTCCTTCAAACTATCAGTCAGGGCCAGCACCGCCATTATCTCACTTGCCACCGTGATGTCAAACTGTGCCTAATGTGATTAGTAACACAAGGAGACTCACTTTAATGCTTTTGACTGAGAAACTACACCTGCAAACTTTGTTACTGCTCAGTTAAGATAAAAAAATTCATTACAATAATCCCATAAAAAGTAATCATTGGGAGAAAATTTTTATTATCAAACAAACAGTTTCTTATTTGTGTCAGGGTCACAGAGACAAGGACAGCATGGGGTTAGATATAGGGTAAAGGTCCCTCTATACTGTCCCCCATCAAACACTCCCAGGACAGGGACAGCATGGTGTTAGATACAGGGTAAAGGTCCCTCTATACTGTCCCCCATCAAACACTCCCAGGACAGGGACAACACGGGGTTAGATACAGAGTAAAGCTCGCTCGACACTGTCCCCCATCGAACACTCCCAGGAGACAACATGGGGTTAGATACAGAGTAAAGCTCCCTCTACTCTTTTTAGCTGAAAGCAAAGCTCCATTTACACTGTCGCCATTGAACACTCCCAGGACAGGAACAGCATGGGGTTAGACAAAGATTCATCATCAGGGAGTGGTCAAATATGATGCCTAGTTAACTCTAAACCCAACGTGGTGAATAAACCAGGTGCAAGACTGGGATTCTTAGCCTGAATGAATTGATTTATGATCACTGATAAATCTCAGGGCGAATTCAGGAGAAACCTTTTATCCACACAGTGGGGAGAACACGAAAGGGAGCAACTGAAGCAAATAGGGTGGTTTAAAGGAAATGTTAGTCAAACGCACAAGGGAAAAAGGAACAGAATGTTGACAAGAGGAAATGAAGCAGGACAGCAGGAGGTCCATGTGGAGCAGTAATGCTGGGCAAAGGCCTTCTGGGCTGAATGGTCACTGTTCTAATTTGTGACAGGACATCTCACCTTCATGAAATGTTCTGTGCACATCTCAACCTGACAGGGAATCTGGGTTTGGAGTAAAGTGGAGAACATGAAGAGTGGGCTTAGTCTCACTTCAGCCTGCTGTTCAGAGCAGAGAGGTCGAGGAGATTAAGGGAAGAAAATGAAAAGCTTACTGTTCTGGTATATCCCTTCTCTGTACTGGACTGGCCAATGGTTATCTTCCTCAGGAACCTGTCGTTTGTATCCATCACTGTAAAACATAAAATCTGTGTGTCAGTGACACTAACATGGTAAATGACCGTGCCCCAGCTCTCATCAAAAGGTCATCAACCTAAAGTGTTAACTCTGATGCTGCCGGACCAACTCAGCATTTCCTGCTTTTTTCCGTGAGGCAGAACCATTGATGAGAAGAAAGCAAATCTATGCCAAAAGCAGTGAAAAACCACTCACATAGCCAGTGGTTTGGATAGGTTGATACCAAGTACAGAGGGACTGTCTTATGAGGAGAGGTTCAGTAGTTTGGGCCTGTACTCATTGGAATTTAGAAGAATGAGAGGAGACCTTATGGAAACATACAAGTTTCTTAGGGGACTTAATGACAAAGTGGATGTGGAAAAGTTGTTTCCCTTTGTGGGACAGTCCAAGACCAGTGGCCATAATCTCAGAATAAGGAGTCCCCCATTTAAGACAGAGATGAGGAGGAATTTCTTCTCTCAGATGGTAAGGAATCTATAGAATTCTTGACTGCAGAGGGCTGTACAGGCTGGATTATTAAGTATTCTCAAGGCTGAAATAGTCAAATTTTCAATCAGTGAGTGAATCAAGGGTTATTTGGGAAAGGCAGAAAAGTGGAGTTAAGGATTATCAGATCAGCCATGGCCTCATTGAATAGTACAGCAAACTCAACGGGCTGAACAGCCTACTTCTGTTCCTACATCTGTTTGGTCTTCTGCAATGAGAACAGAAATCTGGCAAGATACTGGATTAATTCCCGAAGGTCAGCAACAAAAACAACTTTGAGTTTGCATACTGCCTTAAACGTAATGAAGGATCCCCGGAAGTTTCAAAAACAAAAAGATTATAAAACAGAACATAACCCCAATCCCACCGAAGGCTTGATCAAAGAGGTGGGCTGGAGTGTCTTGAAGGGGTGGATAGGTGATTCCAGAGCCTTACGAGCCTGTCCCACTACCCTGCCCCTCTTCCTACAAAAAAACAAAACAGAATTGATGGGCTTGGAGCGGGAGTCAGCTGTGTAGTTGAATGGACAGTGGGAAAGCTCAGGTTACACAGAGATAACAAGCATGAGGCTGGATGAACACAGCAGGTCAAGCAGCATCATAGGAGCAGGAAAACTTGACGTTTCGGGCCTAAACCCTTCATCAGAAATGGGGGAGGGGAAGAGGGTTCTGAAATAAATAGGGAGAGAGGGGGAGGCGGATAGAGGATGGATAGAGGAGAGGATAGGTGGAGAGGAGGCAGACAAGTCGAAGAGGCGGGGATGGAGTCAGTAAAGGTGAGTGTAGGTAGGGGGGTAGGGAGGAGATAGGTCAGTCCAGGGAGGACGGACAGGTCAAGGGGGCGGGATGATGTTAGTAGATAGGAGATGGGGGTGTGGCTTGAGGTGGGAGTAAAAACAGGTTAGGGAGGTGGAGATGAGCTTCTGAAATAAATAGGGAGAGAGCTGCTTGACCTGCTGTGTTCATCCAGCCCCACGCTTGTTATCTCGGATTCTCCGGCATCTGCAGTACCTTTTATCTCAGGTTACACAGACCTGGCTAAGTAATAAAATTTAAGTTACATGAACACTTGATAGTAAATGGAAAATGGAGAGGAGATCATAGGAAGGAGGCCACAGTCAAAGTTAGCAGGCCTGTGGTGGAGTGGTAATGATGTAATGAAAGTGGATTCGGGGGCGTGGGATGCGATGGGTCTATCGATGAAATGCTGTCCACAGAAAAAAGGGTTCAGCAGAGAAAATGGTGTCTCAGGAAGGAAAACATTACAAAGCCCAAAGTGTATTTAATAATCACAATCAGTACAACATGAAGCACATTCAAAAGGTGCACTGTAACACACAACGGGTTAAAGTGGTTCTCTACCTCGCTGCCATGTGATAGTATCAGGTTCAATATCCAGCCTCACAAAGCCATTTATGTCTTCTTCGCTCAGTGCAGTGGGCTCAGTTTTGTTAATTCCAAGTTTCTTGGGTGAGGGGGAGAGAAAGAGAAATTGCAGATTAAGAATGAAAAAGACCAGCTGAGCCAGGGGAGGTGGTGAAACAGGGTGAAAAGGTGCCGTTTACATGATGTCCATTGCCAGGGGGCTGAACCTCGTCTCACTGGATCAAGACGAGAGGAACTTTCTTTAGCAATTCTCAAACCTGCACTCAGCGACTGAGTGTATTCCAGGGAGTGATCAGGAAATCACAGTAGATACTGTGAGGGAATGTAGATGTGGTAGGAGATCCAATAGGCAGGGGAATCTCACAGGAGAGTTAAAAGTAAAATAATTTCAAAAGATAGTCAGACTGATCAAGGGGGAAATTAACACAAATCGGCGGTACAAGTTTGGAACTTGATTTTTTGGACAAATTATTCATGGGATTTGGGGGTAGCTGACCACATCCACATCTAATTGCCCAAAAGGCAGTCAAAGGTCAACCACATTGCCATATGGTCTTTGTAACATGTAGGCCAGACCAGGTAAGGATGGCAGGTTTGCCTCCCTTAAAGGGGATTAGTGAATCAGATAACTTTTTCTGACAATTGACCACAGTTACTTGCGAGTCTTAATTCCAAGGTTTTACTGAATTCAGATTTTACCACCTGCCATGGTGGGATTTGGGGCAGCAGGGGAGCTCAGTGGTTGGCACTGGTGCCTCACAGCGCCAGTGACCCGGGTTCAATTCCAGCTTCGATAGATTGACCGTGTGGTGTTTGCAGATTCTCCGTGTCTGTGTGGATTTCTTCTGGGTACTTTTGTTTGCTCCCACAGTCCAAAGATGTGCCGGTTGGGTGGACTGGCCATACTAAATTGCCTATAGTGTCCAGGGATGTGCGGGCTAGGTGGATTAACCAAAGGGAATGCAGTGTTGCGGGGATGGGGTGAGTCTGGGTGGAATGCTCTTCAGAGGGTTGGTGTGGACTCGACGGGCCGAATGGCCTGCTTCCACAATGCAGGGATTCTATGATTCGAACCCACGTCCCCCGAATACAAGCCTGGGCTTCTGGACTACTGTTCCAGTGACGCCATCACAATGCCACTGCCTCCCCTTAGATAACAGGAGATTGTTAATACCTTTGGTTAACAAATATCTCGAGATATGGGGCAAAGGTAGGTGCTAGGAGTTAGGTGACAGAAGAGGCTGTGGGGCTGAATGGCCTCCTGCTGTTCCTATGTTAGACACGCACCTGCAGTCTCCTCAACTGAATCTGGCTGAACGTCCTAACTCCTTTAATGGAAGGTACCAGACGGTCGTACAGGGCCTGCAATGAAAGGAAAGGGGATGGTTAGGCCATTTCCACATGCACCAAGATGGAAGGCAGAATCTTTGAAGGCAACGATACCTTGTCAGATTGTGTGGCCTCATGGAACATGCGAGCATCGATAGCAGCAGCAACCAGGTTGTTGGCAGCAGTGATGGCATGGATGTCTCCCGTTAGGTGGAGATTGAACTGTAGGAAGATGAGCACCATCAGAGAATGTAGGAGGAAGCAGGAATGAGACAAGATCTGCTCTCCTCCCTCCTTACCCCTGCAGCAAGCGTCAACGTTTGGATTACAGGTCACGCCCCTCGTTCTGAAATGTTTCCCAGCATTTCAAGCTAAAAATAACTGACAAATGGAAGTTGGGTGCAGAAAGAGTTAAAGAAAGGGCACAATTTGAAAAGAAATGGGATGTAGACCAAGTAGACTGATAGGAAAGGGACAATCTCCGAAGAGAAAGTTCATTGGGGAGGATAATGAATGCCAGGTTGACTCCACAAAGGGGAAGGTCAGGAAAAAAGGTTGGTTCAAGATAGGAATAACACAGTGTGGAGCTGGATGAACACAGCAGGCCAGGCAGAATCAGAGGAGCAGGAAAGCTGATGTTTCGGGTCAGGATCCTTCTTGAGAATCTGAAGAAGGGTCCCAACCCAAAACATCAGCTTTCCTGCTCCTCTGATATTGCCTGGCCTGCTGTGTTCCTCCAGCTCCACACTGTGATCTCTGACTCCAGCATCAGCAGTTTTTACTATCTCTGGTTCAAGATAGGCACCGGTTTATGGACCTGGGATTATACCGCAACCTCCCGCTAACCACAAGAGACACTTCGTTCACCTCCAGCCTCTCTAAATTGGAAAGATATAAGAGGAGCAACTTTCCCCATTAGCAAAAGCACATCACTGGGATTATTTCTGCATTGCTGCCTGATGGGTTCTGAACTGGAGGGCATAGTGAGTGAAAATACATTTATCCACGCACAGCGACAGGTGCAAATATACGTACAGGAACAAGGACAGTTGTAGAGGGCCTTGGAGGGGCCACACCTCAGTAGTGTGCGCAGTTTTCATCTCCTTACCTGAGGAAGGATATTCTTCGGGAGCCCAGAACCAGGGGATCACAGTCTAAAAGTCAGGGGAGACCATTTAGGATTGTGATAAGGAGAAATATCTTTATCCAAAAAGTGGTGAGCCTGTGGAATTCTCTGCCACAGAAAGTGGTTGCCATGAATATTTTCAAAAGGATTTAGGCATAGTCTTTAGGGCTAAAGAGATCAAAGAGTATGGGGAGAAAATGGGAAAGGGGTATTGAGTTTGATGATCAGCCGCAATCATATTGAATGACAGGGCAGGCTCAAAAAGGGCCATATGACCTACTCCTGCTCCTGTTTTCTATGTTTTTATTGTTCTAAATTTCCAAAATATACAAAACATTTTACTGTTCAAAGACAGTCATGTCACCAGTTTTAAACTGAGCATACATCAGGACAACAGCAAGAATGCCGTTTCAAACAGTCACAACAATTTAAAAAGATTTGATTTTTATTCAAAGTCTTTTCCCACTTAAAACAAAAACTTAACCACGAGATTGAGAGTTCTAGCCTCACTGCTACAAAAGGAGGAAAATTCAGCATCCTGATAGAGTGATACGTTACCTCTTCCATTGGGACAACCTGGGAATATCCACCACCTGCTGCTCCACCTGCAACAGACAGATTGCAGTCAGAAGCTCTTACAATAGTATTGAAGCCCTGAAGTAATCATAATCAAAGTAAAGGATTTGTATTTACAGTTTTTTTTAAAACATATTTTCAGTACACACTCTCAGGATCCAGCTATACTGGATTTCAGAACTTGACAGTTTTCAGAACAGAGTGGAATACATGAATCCATAGATTGAATTGTCTTAATCCACCATATAAAGAACATGAGAAAGCCAATGGGTATGATGCAGGATGCATTAGCTACATGGCCACACTGCTGCTAATATTCATTCACTTCTCATTAGACAGAATATAAAAGTTCCTCAGAAACAAAAACAGACCAGAATTCATCCTCAATACCGAGGCACTTATTACACTTTTGTGTTTTTAAGATTTGTTTGTGGGACATGGACTTTGCTAGCTGGGCCCAGTATCTATTGCCCAATCACTAAATACCCAGGGCATTTCAGAATCAGCCACATTGCTGTGGATCTGGAGTCACATGTAGACCAGACCAGGTAAGGGCGGCAGATTTCCTTCCCTAAAGGGCATCGATGAACTAGATGGACTTTATGACAATTGACAATGGTTACACAGTGGCCATTAGGCTAGCTGTTTGATTCCAGTTTTCTTTTTGTACTGAAATTTCACCACCTGTCAGAGTTGGAGACATCTCCATGTCTCCTGACCATTAGCCCGGGGAGCCGGGGGCTCTGGATAAAGCCAATCCAGGGATATTACCATAGATCACTGCCTCCCCAACCCCAGCGAAGGCTCACGAGGAAAAAGGAGGTTACCTTTGATCCCAAAGGTGGGGCCCTGTGATGGTTGACGAACACAAGCGAAAACATTGATGTCCAGGTGAGCTCCGAAGGCCTGAGCCAGGCCAATTGTGGTAGTGCTCTTGCCTTCACCCAGCGGTGTGGGGGTGATGCTGCAAACATAAACTGGCATTTAGAAAGATACAGCAACCCCTGCTCCCCCACCCCCATCACAATAAAGGTTCGAAGCAGGAGATCTAAAGCAAGGCTAGCCATACCCTGTGACAACAACATATTTCCCGTCTGGTTGGTCCTTCAGCCGGGTCAGTGTGGACAGAAGTACCTTTGCCTTCGATATGCCGTACAGCTCCACTTCATCAGATAACAAACCAACTTCCTTGGCCATGCGGTTGATGTGCTTTGGTGTGCAAGACCGTGAAATCACAATGTCACTGGTGAGAAATAATGTGGTTTTTCAAAATATTAAATAAAATCCAAGCACCCAGGTCACAAAGCACAAAGCACCCAGCACCAACACATTTACCTCCACTAGTCCTCTTGGTCAGGTTTCAAGTGATAGAACTCCATACCTAACCACAATCTCAGGGAGTAGCATGTTCCCAGTTCAGAGAAGGCCATACATTCAGCATCCACTCATAGGGTTGACATTTCCAGGGTAGTACTTAGGGAGATACTAAGAACTGCCGATGCTGGAGTCAGAGATAATGCAGTGTGAAGCTGGAAGAACACAGCAGGCCAGGCAGCATCAGAGGAGCAGGAAAGTTGATGTTTCGGGTCAGGACCCTTTTTCAGAAATAAATAGAGGGAGGAGGGGTGGGGCTAGAGAAGGTAGGTGGGATGGCGATAGGTGACTGCAAGTAGGGAGTGGTGGGGATTGGTCAGTGAGGTGGGAGGAGCGGATAGGTGGGAGAGAAGATGGACAGGTTGTGTCAGGTCAAGGAGGCGGGCATGAGAGAGATGGTTGGATGAGCCTGGGGGTGGGGAGATTTTAAAACTGGTGAAATCCACATTCAGGCCATTGGGCTGTAGGTTCTCAAGGTGGAATATGAGGTGCTGCTCCTCCAGCTTCTGGGTGCCATCACTGTGACACTGGAGGAGACTCAGGATGGACATATCACCCAGGGAGTGGGAAGGGGAGTTGAAATGGTTCGTGACTGGAAGGTGTTGTCGTTTGTTGTGAACAGAGCGCAGGTGTTCTACAAAGCGGTCTCTGAGCCGCCACTTGGTCTCACTGATGCAGAGGAGGCCACATTAGGAGCAGCAGATGCAATAGACCACATTGACGGATGTGCAGGTGAACCCCTGTCTGATGTGAAAGGTTTGTCTGGTGCCTTGAATGGAGGTGAGGGGAGAGGTGTAGGGGCAGGTGTAGCACTTCCCGCGGTTGCAGGGAAAGGTGCTGGGGGTGGTGGGGCTGGTGGGTAGCGTGCAGCAGACCAGGGAGTCAAAGAGAGAGTGGTGCCTACGAAAGGCAGGGGTGGGGAGGGAAATATATCTTTGGTTGTGGGGTAGGATTGTAAGCGGTGGAGAATGATACGTTGGATGCGGAGGTTAGTGGGGTGATATGTGAGGACAAGGGGGATTCTGCCTTTATTCTTGTTGGGGGAGGGAATGTGAAGGCAGAGGTGCAGGACTTAGGGAGTGCTGCTCTGTTGCAGACACTAACCTTTGGGTAAGACATGACATCGAGGCACCTCACAAGTAGATGCAAGAAGATACCACAGTCACTACTGGAAGGGCAAGGACAGTCTCTCTGGTTTTCTGGTCAATAATTATCTCCAGTAAACATTACTGAAAACAGATGATTATCTGGAAAAGATTGCACTGCTGTTTGTGGGATCTTGATTTGCATATACTGGTTATCACTTCCCTCACTGTAACACTTAAGCAACTGTGAAATACTTGCGATTAGTGAAAGGCACTGTATAAGCTTTAAACATTGAGACCCATTGGATTGTTATACACCCACAGGAACAGCAGGAGGCCATTCAGCCCTGCCTTGGAGTCTGTTCGGCAAGTCAGTCTGCAGACATGCACATTTTCCAGCAGAGGTCTGTATAATGATCAGGGATGAGAAGGCGAGATGCTAAGTGGAGCTGACTCAACATAAATCAGAAATCACACCCAGAATTTCCCATTAACAGTGAGAGTATCATATCAGGTGAGACAGTGATCATATACTCACTCCACAGGACAGTGGGCACAGCACAACTAGGATAATGATCAGAGTACAGGTATTTCTCCTATAACACAATCGTTGCACTCTTGTGTGACCTTGCGCTATAGAAAATCAATTTGGAAAATCGCATTATAGGGAAATCACTATACTGTACAGTAGAAAGTTTGCATTATCCAAGCAGCATCCACTATTCATCAATTGCGTTACAGACAATTTGCATTAATGAAATACACGTTATAGCAGAAATACCTGTATCGCTCCATGTCACACTATGAGTAGGAAAGCAGGGAAGAATTCAACACAATATAGTGACTTTAACACTGCCTCTAACCAAGAGCTCCAATTAATCATAAAATGTTTTTAGGAGGCCATCCAGCACACTGTATCCATGCTAGCTCTCTGCAAGAGAAACTTAACTTGCCCCACTCTTACACCCATATATCACCGTTCCTTCAGTGTCACTGGATCAAGATTCTAGAACTTCCTCTCTAAAAGCACTGTAGGTATCCCAGATCTCTGTAGTAGACTGCAGTGGCTCAAGAAGGCAGCTCACCACCACCTTCTCCAGGGCAATCAGGGATAGGCAACAAATGCTGCTCTGGGCAGTGAGACCCATATAGGCCAATGAAGTGAAAAAGACCATCAGAAATAGGAGCAGGAGTAGGCCATTTGCCCCTTCGAGCCTGCTCCACCATTCAATAAGATCATGGCTGATGCAGCATTCCTCACACCCACTTTCCTGTCTTTTCCCCATAACCTTAGATTCTTGATCAGTTGGGGAATCAAGCTATCTCAGACTTAACCATAAAAAAGGACTCTTCCCCCACAGCTCTCTGTGGCAAGGACTTCCTAGGACTTGCAACCTTCAGAGAAGAAATTCCTCCTCACCTCAGACACGGAGAGCTCACACACCTACCTGGGCACAGGCTCCACACGGTTAAGCTTTGTGTACTGAATAGGCCACTTTCCTGGCTTGCAGTTCTTCAAATAGCGTTTGGCCCCCTCGACAGTGTTCTATCACAGAGTGTAACATTTATATCAACACAAGGAGGTTTTATACTGTAGTCTTCTCTTTTTCTTAAGGTCTCTACACTTCCAATCCCATTTTCTAATGGCATCAACTTTTTATTTATCCCTTCTCAGGATGTGGGCATCACTGACTAGCCCAGCATTTATTAGCATCCATCCAATTAAGGATGGGTAAGTGTCAACCACATTGCTGTGGGTTTGAAGGCCAATAGTTTCCTCCCCTAAAGGATATTAATGAACCAGATGGGGTTTTCTGACAATTGCCATTGGTTTCATGGTCATCATTAGACTTTTAATTCTAGGTTTTTATTGAATTCAAATTCCACCACCTCCCGTGGCAGGATTTGAACCAGATTCCCAGGATGTTACCTGGATCCCTGGATTAACAGTCTAGCGATAACACCTCTAGGCCACCACCTCCCCACAGAAACCAGTGTCCCCCTCTGCGCCTCAACCAGAAGCCCAGCCTGTTAACCCAATGAGACAGACCATGTGTATGAATCTGGTCCGCCAGGCACATCCGCAAAGACGCAGAATCACCCAAACAACACAGGAAGCAGAGAGTCTGATTTCTCAGCACCACTTCTGCCTCACAAGCCCAATGTTGAAACTAGAGCTCAGCTCGATAGTAATAATCACGTCTGGGACTAGCCTGGACTGCAGCCTCAATGCTGCAATAAGCCTAAAGAGTGATCAGGGTGGCTAGAAATGCCTGTCTTTAACTGGGGCCTCAGATTCTCCCAAAGAAGCTCACTTAGTCCCAACAATTTTTGTAGGAACAGGCAGAAACTGCATCCACTGGTTGATAGTCAGGGAACACAAGAATAAGACAGCAGCCAAAGGAACCAGAGGGACGAACGGCGCAACATTTTAAATGAAAATGCACCAAGTTATGATGGTCTGGAACGCTCTTCCTGAAAGGGCAGCGGAAGCACTCTCAATTGTAAACTATCAAAAGAAAACTGAATAAATATTTGAAAGGAAAAACACCCAAAGGAAAAGGCAGGGAACAGGGTTAATCTGAAAGCTCTTCCAAAGAGCTGGTGGGCTGAATGAGTGCTGTACAACTCTGGGAATATCCCCTTTCTCAGCTGTTGTCTCTGGTTGCTGGATGTATTCACAGCTGTCCTTTAAACTCTGGTACCCAATCCAGACAGTCGATTACTTATCTGACCCTCGCCAGAATGACTCATGCCATCGGACTCTCAGACAGTCAGCAAGGACAGGACTGGAGTGGTGTTTCTAACAGCTGGTCTAAGCCAGGCATGAAAGGGAGTTGAACAGGGAAGAGAAATGGCAAAGATCTTGGCAGCAGTGCTGGTACTCCCACACCCAACCTGGAACTGGGGAATCTCTGTGCCAGGCAGCTGACTGCAGGACGCTGGTGATTACAGAGTGAGCCTGAAAATCAGAGGAATCGGCTGCTCCTTAGATGGTGTCCTGGGTTGTTACAGCATGAAGACTGGATGCTCCGAAAATTACTGCAGTAACTGGAAAATGTTTTACAGGATACTGGAATAGGCTGTTGTAAACTGTTGTGAGGCGCAAGGAAATGTTATTTGCACTGTTTTAATTGGTTTTCAGTGAATTCACAAAAAAACAGGAGTATGCAGCCCATCTGATTCACTCTCTGGATAAAGCTCTTTACCCAGTATCTCATACAGTCCCTCTACCGGAGATGAAATCTGGGAGTAAACCATTTATTTCATTCTAGATGTGTATTTCAGCTCAAGTATCCTTGTAAAAGTGGGAGGATCTCCCATCATAGAAATGTAAAAGACCAGAGCTTGCTCTGCCATTCAGTATGATCATGGCTGATCATCTAACTCAGTCCCCTTTTCCTGCTTTCTCCCCGCGTCCTTTAGCCCCAAGAACTATATTTAAGTCCTCCTTGAAAACATCCAATGTTTTGGTCTTGAATGCTTTCTGTGGCAGAGAATTCCACAGGCTCCCCACTCTCTGGGGGGGGGGGGGGAAAAGAAGGCATTTCTCCTCATCTCAGTCCTAAATGGCCTAACCTACACCCTTAGAAGTGTGAGCCCCTGCTTCTGGAATCCCCCTGGTCATTGGGAACATCCTTCCTGCATTTACCTGATCTACTCCTGTTAGAATGTGATGGGTTTCTGTGGGATTCCTCCCTCATTCATCAAAGCAATCTCCCCCAAAGCAAGAGTGAAGTTAATAGTTAAGAGTACGATGAAGATGTATAAACTCACTGCCATAAGCATACAGACAGTCATCGGCCCAACTCCGCCAGGCACTGGGGTGATGAACGAAGCCACTTCTTTCGCTTCACTGTAAGCCACATCGCCAACCACCCGCTTCCCACTCGGCTTGGTGCTGTCTGAAACAAAACAGGGGCCAAGCTTATAGCAAATACTGACATTACTAAGCATGGGGATAGCTGGGACACACTCAGGGGATTCATATACAGAATTACTGATAATCGAGAGACAGAGAGAGTTACAGCCTGGGGACCAGCCAAGGTCCCGAGTATTGTCATGTGAACGTTTCTGATGTATCAGTGGATACTTGGACTTCATGTGACTAAGTCACACACACTCTGGATGCAACATAATCTCATAGTTCCAACAATTACAAGGAGTCATAACTTATAAAGCCATTTTTCAACTGAATCCCTCAACGAGTCTGCAATCTCTAAATTGCAGTTATTTACCTGGTGTAATTAATGTAGGGAGTCTGCATTGCTATGGCAACATGCACTTCTAAAAGTACGTTGTAGCGTGGAGTATAAATATTGGTGGTAGAGGTTCCATCACGTTTCTGAGCAGAAAGCTGTCCTCCTCTGCCACTGGCTTCTGCTGGAAGGATTTACAGATCGATATAGAATCCATTTAGTCACTTTACAAACAAAAGCCATCAGGGTTCCATTTGGGGCTTAGGTGTTCAGATGCACTTGGGTATTGTTAACCGTAAAGAGAAAACGGTGTCCAAAAGGTACATAAACTGCTTGGAACTGTCCAAACAGTGCACCGGCAAGTGTCTGAAAACACTTCAACGATGTGTCAGTATGTCAAGAAGTGTTGATGAGCATTGATCCACCAGCGTTCCCAAGTATTGAACTGTTAGGAGCTGCCAAGAAGAGTCCTTTTATGAACAAGAGTACTCCTCTTTATAGTCACGCTGCAATTTAGTGCTTTAATTTAATTATACTTTTTCTCCCACGTGCATGGGTACTTGTGAATACTCAGTGAGTTGGTATGGTTGTTGAAGGGGGAAATGGGGGGATGGGTGGAAGTAGGCACTGAATTGCCATAGGCATAAAAGGGCCCATGTAGGATCGTAGAAGGCATACCACATGAGGGACTATGCACTCGCAAAATTCTTAAGGAATTGGCCAAACAAGGGTAGAGTTCAGAAAAGTGGTTTTAGCCATTTCTAAGTGTCCATTCATACAAAATAATTATACAATTTGTATTGCATGACTGATTTCCCAAATGATCATTTTCATATGGGTGTCCATTGACAGGACAGTCTTAACTGCTTAATGGATGGAAATTGACAAAAAAAGTTTAAGCTTTTAAGAGCTAAACATTCAAGTGAAATGTTTCAAATAAAAGCAAAAACGCTGCAGAATATTACTGAGTTTCTCCATTATTTTGATGAAATGTTTGCTTACAGAAGGGATTAGCTTTTACAAATTTCAACATATTGGATTTCTTTGTAGCAATGAGTGCGTGTTTTACCAATAGTGGCATCATTGATAGCATAACTTTTGTTTTTCCTCGGGATGCTTCTAGAGATGTGCCAACACTGGGTTATAGGTAAGTTGGAGTGAGGGGGAGAGCAGATGATGGGGACTATGAATTGGCACTGAATTGACCTACGGTCGATAAAAGGATCATGGGGATGATTGTGGGCATATCAGCAATGATAGGTCACTGAGATGGATATACTGGGGTATGAGGGACCATGAAGTAGATGGCACAGTGGGTTCTGAAAGGGGATGGTGCAGTGGGTACAGAGACATAGGTTGGCATGGAAGTGGGGGCCACAAGGAGGTGAGAACAAAAGGAATATTCGGAGTTTTAATCTTGAATGTAAATGTTGAACGCAGTGCCTGAGTCCGCAGGTAGACCTTCTGGCCAGACTGGCATGGGGGCTGGCAACCTTCTCTGGTCTTTCTGGTGTGATTCCCAATCCAGCATGTCTGGGACAGAAATGGGATGTGCAGACAACCATTTAAAAAAAAAATCATTCACAATGTGAGGGTGTCGCTGGCCAGGCAGCATTTATTGCCCATCCCTAATTGCCCAGAGGGCAGTTCAGAGTCAACCACATTGCTGTGGGTCTGGAGTCACATGTAGGCCAGACCAGGTAAGGATGGCAGTTTCCTTCCCTAAAGGACATTAGTGAACCAGATAGGTATTCCCTGACAAATTGACAACGGGTACATTGTTAGCTTTGATTCCACAATTGGCAGGATTTGACCCTGGAACCCCAGAAATTTACCTGGGGTCTCTGGATTAACAGTACTGCCGTAATACCACTAGGGGCACTGCCTTCTCCTTGGGACATGAATATCTTTAGTTCCAGATTGTTATTGAATTCAAATTCCACCACCTGCCACAGTGGGATTTGAACCTGGGACCTCAGAACATTAGCTCAGTTTCTGCAGATCCAGTTTACAGAGCGAGTATTTCTCCCACCTCTGCACATTCCAGCCCATGAAGGAAAATCAGAGCCTCAGTCTCCACTGCGAATGAGTATCTACAGCATGCAGGTAACATCAGTCAGTTTCTGATATTAACTTGCACCCTTCTGCCCTCCTCTCCACAGGTTTACATCCACCCCCATCCCCATCCAGTGACATCCACAATCCCATTGATATAATACCGTAAGAATAATTCTCTGCCTTTGCCCACTGCTCTGCCCCCACCCCCACTTACCCAATCCCACTGGACTGAAGAAACAAAATTAGTCAGTCAGTCATTGAGATAAGATGGGAGAAAACAGACACAAGGTGTGACATACTCTGTAGATCAGAGTATCCTACCTGAAACATTGTTGTTTCATTAGAAGCTATATGGATAAAGAAATCCATATTTGACACAATCACACTGCACTCACGAAAAGAGAAAGCTAAGAGGTGACCTGATAGAGATACATAAAATCGTGAAGGTGTTTGAAGAGACAGACATAGGGAAGTTATTTCCACTATTAGTATGAGACACAGTCACTAATAAATTCAATCTGGAATTCAGGAGAAACACTTTCAGAAACCCAGAGATTGACGATTCTGACCCAGCTGTCCTACAGTGTAGAGCTGAATATGATCATACAAACAGATGGAGGCCACTCAGCCATGCTCGGCCATTCAAAAAGACGCTGGTTGATGCAACTGCAACCTCAAATACATGGTCCCACCTACCCTTCATAACCTTTTACCCTTCAGTCACCAAGAACCGATCCACCTCTGTCTTAAAAATGTTCAAGGATTCTGCCACCTTTTCAGAAGAGAGTTCCGAATACCCAACTAGCTGAGAAAAAAATTTCACATAATCTCGGTTTTAAATTGGTGACAGCTGATTCTTAAACAGTGACCCCTAGTTCTAGATCCTCCCATGGGAGCAATCATATTGTCCACTTGCAGCCTGTCGAGACCCCTCAGGATGTTATAGGTTTCAATCAATTGCCTCTCGCTTTTCTTGCAGACACAAGCCTAATCTGCCCAACCTTTCCTTATAAGGCAACCTACCCATTCTAGGTATTAGTCTGGTAAACCTTCTCTGGACTGTCTTCAATGCATTAACATCCTTCCTTAAACAAGGTGATCCACCACAGTAGACAGTTCTCCAGACATGGTCTCATCAACACCCTGTACAACTGAAACATACCCTCGCTGGGGGGGGATGATCTATTCTTTATTCCATGAAAGAATTCAAATAAAAGAAAGTTAGATCAATAAGTGAGGGAGAAAGAAACTAGAAGATACAGAGGAAGGGGAGGAGCTTTACCAACACGTGGGCTGAGTGACCTGTTTCTGCGCAATTCTAGAAACAACAATATTCATTTGTATAATAAAGACACCGTAGTCTTACCAGACCATACAGCTGCTCTCTCACTAGAGAGTGATAACTGGCTATGGTTTAACCTGACAGTCACCACAGCTCAGGTGAGGGGTAGAGGTTGAGAAAGAGAGTCCTTCAAGGTGACTTCAATCAGGGTAGGAATTGAATCCATGCTGCTAGCATCTCTCTGCAAACCAGCCATCCAGCTAACTGAACTTTGCCCAGTGGCATGAAACTTCGTAAACCTTTCCAAGCTGCTCTGAGGGGGCGACTATCAGACAGAATTACCGAAACATTAACAGGTTAGATGATCAAAAGCTTACCAAGTGTTTTAAACCTGGGGAGTGAGGTACGGGGTACACAGGCTGGGAGGTTTAGACAGCGAGAGAAGCTGAAGGCACAGAAACAAGTGGTGCAGTGATTAATATCGGGGATACTCGAGAGGCCAGAAATGGAAGAATGCCAAGATCGCAGAGACGGAGAAGATTACAGAACTGTTTGAAAATGAAGTTGTGAATTTTAAAAACTCAGCTGTTGCTGGACTGGGAACCAATGTCAGTCAGTGAGCACAGTGAGGGTGATGGGTGAATGGTGCTTGGTGAGAGTTGATGGAAAGGTTTGAATGAGCTGAAACCTAAAAGTAACAAATATGCTGAAGGTTATATGAACGTTAAAGCTCCTGCGGTCTCCATCTATGAAGAGCAGAGGAGATACCCCAGTGTATTGCTCAATTCCCAAGCATCATCACTTACTGAAACAGATCATCTACAATGATAATAGTGACAATGTTTGTAGCTCTATTTCACCGACGGGACACCTGTTTCCACTAGTGAAATGCAAGTTCCTCTTCAGACAGGTGGTGAATAGAGACGATTGATTTAGTCTAGTCATGGAGCTCACCTTGCTTAGATCAGTTCACCAAAGGGAAGGAGGAAAGCAGAAAGAGAGCAGAACTCTGTCTCAAAAACTCCTCTTCCTTCAGCAACCTTGTGTTTTCGTCCTCATTTCAAGGGACTGAGGTCTATGTTCATTAAAAGGGAGGAAGGAAATAAAGTAAAAGGACTCGTAAATAATTTTCTAATCAGAGTCTCACCAGGAATGTAGTTGATTCCACAATCAATGACGACAGCACCTGGTTTGATCCAATTTCCTTTCACCATCTCAGCTTTGCCAGCTCCGACCACCAGAATGTCGGCCCTCCCAATCTAAAGAGAAAGAGGGCGCTTTGAGATTTACATCAGCCAGAGACAAGGTTCAAACAAACACACTTGGGACTCAATGCTCTTTCTAAGAGAAGCCTGAGAGGTGAGTTAATGGAGTGAAGGGAGTCAATAGGGTTGACACAGAGAAGATGTCTCCTCTTGGAGATGAATCTAAAACTAGATGCGATCAATAGAAGACAGTTACTAATTCAGGTAGGGTCAACTGATCCATTGAAGAGGGCATTGGATGGTTATTTGGAGAGAAAGAGTGAGTAAAGTGAATGGGCCAAAAGCAGGAGATTGGCAATAAGAACATCAGAACCAGGAGCAGGAGTAGACAATTCAGTTCCTTGCGCCTGCTCTGCAATTTAATATGATCATGGCTGATCTCATCTTGGCCTTAACTCCACTTCCCAGCCTGCTCTCCATAATCCTTCGACCCATTATGGAGTCAAACTCTGTCTATCTCCTCTTCAAATTTATTCAGTTTCCCAGCATCTCCCACAATATTGGGTTGCAAATTCCACAGATTCATGACTCTTTGAGAGAAATAATTTCTCATCTCTGTTTTAAATCTGCTACCCCTTATCCTAAAACTACAACCTCTCAATGAAGAATCAGTGCAATCACAATGGACCATTGTCCATCATTCTGATTCTGTGACTAATATAAATCAGTAGGGGCTTAAGGCAAAACTTCTCAAGCTATAGAGTTGTGAGAATGTAGGTCTTTATTACTGAAGTGAATAGCTCCAGTGCTTATTAGGGCTGGGAGGCTGTGTTGATGTAACAGCACTAACTACGATGAATAATGTTTCTTCGCCAAAGACGAGCTGGCAGAGACAAGATGTTGTGGACAATGGACAATGCACTAGGTTTGGAGAGAACAAAACAATCTGACACTTGCACAAATGGCAAAGACTGCTCTGGTGAGCAAGATCACAAGGTTCCATTATTGACCTCACCTTGCCTGCTGGAGGCAAGTGGATAAGTGGATTCAATGTGGAAGGGATTGAAGGACCAGAAACACTTAAATGTGGTGAGAAACCATGGGATCTGATCTGCACTGATAATCAGCTGGCTGCATGTGGCCTTGTGCATTGGCAGAAACAGGCAATAACTTGCGGTCCTAAAAACAACAAATGCTGGAGATCACAGGGGGTCAGGCAGCCTACCTAGACGACCAGTGCCACTTCACGCTCCTGCCAGGACCTTGAAAAATCTGTTCATTTTGCCTCCAATTTCCACCCCTCTATAACTTTCACACGGTCCATTTCTGACATTTTCCTTCCTTTCCTTGACCCCTCTGTTTCCATTTCGGGAAATAAACTGTCCACTACCATCTGCTGCAAAGCCACTAACTCCCATTGCTACCTTCATTATAGCTCGTTGCACCCCACATCCTGCAAGGATTCCATCCCATTCTCCCAGTTCCTTCACCTACGTCGTATCTGTTTGGATGATGCAACCTTCCATAACAGTGTTGCTGACACAGCTTCCTTCTTCCATAACCGTGGTTTCCCACCCACTGTGGCTGACAGGGCCCTCAACCACATCCTGACCTAACACCTGTGCTTCCACCCTTGCCCCTTCCCATCACTCAAAACAGCATGTTCGGGTCCCCTTTGTCCTCACTTTTCATCCCACCAGCCTCCATATTCAAAGGATCGTTCTCCGCCAATTCAGACAACTCTAGAAGAACACCACCACCAAACACATCTTCCCCTCACTCCCCCACCTCTGCATTTCACACGGATCCTTCCTCTGGGAGACCCTCGTCCATTCTACAACAAACGCGTCCCCCCCACCCCACGACACCTTCCCACGTAACACCTGCCCCTTCACCTCCTCCCTGCTCACCATCCAAGGGCCTAACCAGTTTTTCCAGCATTTTACTTGTACCTCCTCCAATCCAGTGTATTGTATTCGCTGCACCTAATCTGGCCGACTCTAAATTGGAGAAACCAAACACAGACTGTGTGACTGCTTTGCGGAACACCTCCGGCCTGTGTCTAAGCAGAACCCCGCCCTCCCCCCCCCCACCACCACCACCCATAACCGGTCATTTTAACGCAGCATCCTGCTTGCACGCCCACTTATCTGTCCTCGGCATGCTTTCTGCAAATTTGGGTAAGAGTACTTGTGGATTGGAAGGCAGGATGTTAGAATTTGTCTGTAAAATGATAAGGAGGGGGTGGAACCAAAGAGTGTGTGGCCCCTTTAAAAGATGATGTGCTTTTTCTAGGCTTGGAGATTAAAGAAAACATCTGTGAGCAGCAGCAGGCACAGAGACTTCCTGAAATTGAAACATTTGTACCAAAGGTTGTGTGGTTAGCAACCCCGGCACTAGTCTTGTTTTGTTATTAAGGCAACCAGTTTTGAATATCAGCAAATTAATTTAAACTTAAGAGACTAAAAGCCAATTAAATTTAAAATCTGATGGTTTTGACAACATAGGACCAATCCTATTGTAAGAAATTGATAGGTCATCGAAAGTTATGAAAAGAAGAGAGCATTTGAAAATTGGTGTGAGAGCAACTGCCACCTGTTAGAGTTATCAACCAGCAGTCCTAAAGAGAAAATCACTGGCTCTCACAGAATTCTGTAAGCTCTCCGAAAACCATCATCTAACTAAAGGTACAGCAGCACTCTTAACTAATATTCCTGATGCAAGAATTCAACAGAGAGAGGTGTTCCTGACTGAAGATCAGCAGAGACCAGACATTCCGGAAGACGTATCCTGGCTGTAATTTTGACAGACTAATTTGTAAGTTTTTTTAAAATTTAATTTGGTTTATGTAAGTGGGACTCTTATTTATTGGAACAGCATACCATTAGAATTTTGATTTATTTGGGAATAGTTAGTAGTTAAGGTGGGATTGTACAGTTTGTTAGCAGTTCTGTTAATTTGCTCATTGTTACAGCTAGGTTAATAAATTATTACTTGCTGATTATAGAGTGACTGTCTGGTAAAGATGCCAGATAGGAAAAAACATTATTGAGTATATCATGTGAACATGCTGAAACCTTACCATGACAGGGAAAGGGTACCGGATAAACAGGTATTAGTTAGTGACACTCAGAGTGAGGAATAAAATCCAGATGATTTGGATTTTGCTGTGCCTCAGAATAAATTGAATAATGAGGAAGTCCTTAAAGAATGGGATAGGGTAGTAAGCTATCTGTCTCAGGAATAGAGAACTGAATTGAAAGGCTTGTTGGAGGACGTGGGTAAAAGTAGAATGGGGAGGACTAATACTATAGTGCATGAGGTGGACATAGGGAATGCTGTTCCAACAAAATAACACCCCTACACACACACACACACACACACACACTCAAGCACACTCTCTCTCTAGTGCGCGTGCACGCGCGCGCACACACACACACACACACACTTACTCACTCTCTCTCTCTCTCACACACAGACACAGACTCTCTCTCTCACAGAGATGTTTGTGTATTTGCAGATACATTCTATTCTGTTCAAAAAAATAAAACCAGCCTGACTTCAGGTTAAAACACAGATTCTAAACAAGGCCTCACACCTAAAATGCATTGGCTGACCTGAGATATCACCTCTTGTGCAATTGATAAAACCTTCAATTATGTCAGGGCAATGACTTGAAAGAAATCTTGGTATTTGCATTTTGATCAATGGAAACCTGTAACTCCTTTCTAACTGATTAAAGATTCAACAGGAGGTGGTCAGCAGGTTTGTTACCTTTCTGCTTATAAATTCTGTGTCGGTATACCCCCTCTTCCACACTACACCTGAGGAAGGAGCAGAGCTTCGAAAGCTAGTGTTTTCAAATAAACCTGTTGAACTATAACCTGGTATCGTGTGATTTTTGACCTTGTCCATCCCAGTCCAACACCGGCACCTCCATATCATGGTTGGTTAGTAGTTCTGTTAACCTGTTTACTGTTAGAGTTAGATAAATACATTGTTACTTGTTGATTATAAAGTGACTGTCAGGTGTTCATTTCATTTAACCTCCCCTTTTATACCAGATCAAGAGAGTGACAGGCAGGTTATACCACTTTTCACACTTTCCTTTAACAGATTATGGGACGAGTTGAGCTTCTCTGGATGTTTCGGTTTTAGTTATTCAGAGGGGGATAGACCTCAGCTTCATAACATGCTGCATTGCTCCAGTGAATCACAGTGTAAACTGGAGGGACAATATCTCATCTTCAGACTAGAGATAGTAAGAACTGCTGATGCTGGAGCATCTGAGATAACAAGGTGTAGAACTGGATGAACACGGCAGGCCAAGCTGCATCAGTGGAGCAGGAAAGCTGACGTTTCGGTGTAGACCCTCTGAAGAGGGGTCTAGGCCCAAAATGTTAGCTTTCCTGCTCCTCTGATGCTGCCTTGCCTGCTGTGTTCATCTAGCTCTACACCTTGTTGTCTCATCTTTAGACTAAGCACCTTTACAGCCTTCTGGGCTTTAATATTGAGTTCAACATCTTTTAACTGTGAACCATTTCTTCCCTTTCTTTTAGCTTGTTATCAAGTCCTCCCCTCCCCCCCAGTTACAGCACTTTCATGTCTGGCAGGAGGTCGCCCCCTCCCCCAACCCTCCAGCTTGATAATTTACATACTCATTCCGATCGCTTAATCTGAAGTATCAACGTCTTTTCTCCACCAGCACCCTACGCCCACTATCCCCACCCCCATGTTCCCCGTCCAAAGTATAGCATGAATACTGTCACACTTCACTTCAGCTCTGATGGAATCATCTACACTCGAAACATTCACTTGCTCTCCCTCCATGGATGCTGCCTGACCCACTGTGACCTCCAGTATTTGTGGTTTTCAGTACAGATTCCAGCACCTGCAGTAATTTGTTCCTACAATAATTTGCTGTCAGCCCATCTCCTGCTTCCTTCAACAAAACTTTGCATTGATATAGTACCTTTAATGCAGTAAAACATCACAAGGTCCTTCAGAGGAAAATCTGTAGTGAGCCACAAAGAAGAATTATTGGGACCAATCACATTATGAAAATTTGGTCAAAGTGCTAAGTTGTAACAAGCGAGTGAAGAAAGATGGAGATGTTTAGGCAGGGAGTTGCAGAGGTTTGGGCCAAGGTGACCAATAACAGGAAGAAGGGAATGCGAGGTGCATAAGAACATTAGACAAACACAGAGGTATTGAGATCTTGGATTGTGGGTGACTGGGCATGGGGGAGGACACTGAGGAGGAATTTCAACACAAAAGATGAAAAGTTAAGAATTAAAATGTTGCTGCACAGAGCTTCACACTTCGTATGTTTAAGAAGAGAAGAGTTTCAACCTCTGGGGAAGGCCTGGTGTTGGTTAGTGAAATGTCTCCTGACAGGCTCTTGGTCCAGGAGGGCCTAGCCCTCACAAGCAACACTGGTCTCCCACAGCTTCTCCAGTTGGTGAGCTGAACCCCAGTTAAATTCCATTAAATTCTGCCGCATGTTTCCGTACCCAGCACCCTGCCACAGGGGAACACTGTTAAGAGTGTTTTCAAGAAAGTAGGTCCTCATCTCCTCCAAATCAACTGGCAAAAGGGCAAGAAACATGGTCCGAGTCATCCACCACTTTTCTTTCCTGGATTCCCTTGTCCCAACAGGCCTGTCAGTGTGTTCATGATAACCTTATCCAGTCTCCAAAAGTGAGATGCTCCAACCATTCACCACCCACTCCCCCTTCCTCTGATCGCCGTGTTACAGCTTTCCATACCTCTCCTGGCAGGTCAGCTGTCTTAGAATGGCAAGTGGTTACAGTAGCGTGATTCGACACCAGGAGGTCTCGCATGGGGGCACCAACAATCTTGCTCCTTCCAATAACGACAGCTCGAGCGCCAGCCAGCTTCACTCCTGCAGCAACGGAGACAGAAATCATTCAGAATGGCAGCTGGGTTTTGGAGACAAAATCTATTGGGCACAGGAAGCAGGCCATTTTGCCCATTGTGCTGGTATCAGCTCTTTCAAAGAGATATCCAATTAATCTCATGACCCTGCACAAAAAAAACCAGATTCACAAGGATGTTACTGAGACTGGAGGGTTTGAGTTATAGGAGAGGTTGGATAGACTGGGACTTTTTTCACTGGAGTGTAGGAGGCTGAGGGGTGACCTCAGAGGTTTGTAAAATCATGAGGGACATGGATAAGGTGAATAGGCAAGGTCTTTTCCCCAGGTTAGGGGAGTTCAAAACTACAGGGCATAGGTTTAAGGTGAGAGGGGAAAGATTTACAAGGGACCTAAGGGCCAACTTTTTCATGCCGAGGGGGTGGTGTGTTTATGGAATTAGCTGCCAAGAGGAAGTGATTGAGGCAGGTACAATTGCAACAATTAAAAAAGACATTTGAACAACTACCTGGGTAAGAAAAGTTTAGAGGAATATAGGCCAAACACAGGTAAATGGAACTAATTCATTTTAGGGAAGCTGATGGGCATGGATGAGTTGGGCTGAAAGGCCTGTTTCCATGCTGCCTGAATCTGAAGTTGAATCTACTTTGACCAGCCTTTCAAGAAATGTAAGCCAGATCACAACAACTCATTGTGTACAAGCAATTCTCCTTACCACATAGCCCCACTCTTACTCTTAAACCTGTGTTCTCTGGTTAGCAACCCACCTGCTTGTAGTCTCTTTGTATCTAACCTGGATTTTGTGACACCATCACTATATCTCCCCCTTAATACAATTACCCGAACCCCACTCTCCTCCCCACCTCCCAATGACACTAAAGCAAGTAGGTTGTTGACCAGTCTCCCTCCAAAAAAAAAGTGGCACTCTGACTATGACACTTCACGGTAAACCTGAACCCCCAGCCGAGGCCAGGATCAGGTGGCTGTAATTCTACAGCCCTCTGGCCTATCCTGCTGCCCGAGTTTATAAAGAGCAAACTTACTCAGTACTGGTCAGAGCTTGGACACACAGCCACTTTGCCACATTGCTCCTACATACTTAACTCACTGTTTGGGATGAGTGTCACTCTGACAATAACTCAACATGTTCAACAGCATCCAGGAGAAGCAGTGCGCTTGATCACCATCGCACTCAGCACCTTAAGCACTCACACCATGGCACCATGTGTCCTGTCCACAGGACTGACATTATGGCTTTGTTTTCAGGCATTATCTCCAAAACTTGCAACTCCCATCACACTAAGATAAAAATAGAAATTGCTGGAGAAACTCAGCAGGTCTGGCAGCCATCTGTGACAGAGGAAAAAAAAAATTAACACTTCAAGTCCAGCCACTGTTCCTCAGAAGGATCTACAGTTCTGAAGAAAAGTCACTGGCCTTGAATCATTAACTCTGCTTTCTCACCACAGATGCTGCCAGACGTGCAGAGTTTTTTCCAGCAACTTCTATTTTTGTTTCAGATCTTCAGCATCCAGAGTTTTCTGTCTTATTTTATCCCAGAAAAACAAGGCAGGTAAAGTCCACGACCACCTCCAAAGCACACCCATCCTGATTTGAAAGTATATTGCCATTCTTCTCCCAAAGGTGGTGTGACATTGGATCAAACCCCAACATGGGAGATGGTGCAATTTGAATTCAATAAGGAAACCAGCCTAATCTCAACGGTGTAACCAAAGTCAAATTGTCACCAATATCCTTTAGGGAAGTAAATCTGTCATCCTTACCTGGTCTGGCCTAACATGTGACTCCAGACCCATGCGTGGTTGATAAATTAATGGCTCGGTTTTTCAGTAACTAGTTAAAGGTAACAGCTAATAGTGTAGCTAACGGTGGGAGAGGTTAGCTCTTTTCCAGTTCTCGATTACCTCACCAAAGAGAAGCGCTGACTCTTGCAGTCTGGACACCTTCTGCCTCTGTATTGTTCACACACTCTCTGTCTACCTACCCAGGAGCCAGTCAGAGCGCTGTTGCTATGCTGACGATTCCTGGCCTCCACAACTGGTCCTGACTGCACAAACCAATCAGCAATCTGTCTCTGGGTGAAGCTTGCTCAGAACACACACACACCCAGAGTGCCACTGGATCTCGTATTTCTCCACCCCCCTACTGCTTGAAGATGATGATTGATGAGGGTGAGGCAGTGAATACAGTGTGGAGCTGGAGGAACATAGCAGGCCAGGCAGCAGAGGAGCAGGAAAGTTGACGTTTCGGGTCAGGACCCTTCTTTAGAAAACTTTTTGATCCGAAATGTCAGCCTTCCTGCTCTTCTGATGCTGCCTGGCCTGCTGTGTTCCTCCAGCTCCACACTGTGTCATCTCTGACTCCAGCGTCTGCAGCTCTTGCTATCTCTAAGGCATTAGATGATGTCTACGTGGGCTTTATCAAGGCTTCTGACAAGATCCCTCATGTTAGGATGGTCTAGAAAATCAAATTACATGGAATCCAACAGTGAGTTGGCAAGTCAGATTCGAGATTGGTTTGGTCACAGAAGACAGAGGGTAGTTGTGGAGAGGCGTTTTTTTGACAGGAAGTCTGTGACCAGTGGTGTTCCACAATGATCAGCGCTGGGACTTCTGTTGTTTATAATATAAAAGATTTGGATGAATATGTTGGTGGTCTGATTAGTAGGTTTGTGGATAGTAAGGAAGGATATTAAAGGAGGGAGCAGGATATTGATATTTGGAACTTTGGGTAGAGAATTGGCAGATAGTGTTCAATTTGGACAAGGGTGAGGTGATGTATTTTGAGTGGTCAAATGCAAGAGAAAAGTATACTGTAAATGACCAAATCCATGGGAGCACTGATATACAGAAAGACCTTGAGGTGCAAGTCCATAGTTTCCTGAAAGTGGCTCAGGGTTTAGCACTGCTGCCTCACAGCACCAGGAACCCGGGTTCAATTCCACCCTCGGGCGACGGTCTGTGTGGAGTTTGCACATTCTCCCTGTCTCTGCATGGGTTTCCTCTGGGTGCTCCGGTTTCCTCCCACAGTCCAAGGGTGTGCAGGCTAGGTGGATTGGCCATGCTAAATTGCCCATAGTGTTCAGGGATGTGTGGAAGTCAGGCAACACTAGGTTATAGTCCATCAGGTTTATTTGAAATCACAAGCTTTCGGAGCATTCACTTAGCCTGACGAAGGGGCAGAGAGTAGCACGCAGGCAGAGAATTTATAGGCAGAGAGATCAATGGGCAGAAAGATCAAAAGATCATACAAATGGTGTGAGTGGAGTGTTGACGGGTCAAATAATAGGTCTCTGCAGGTGATCAACAGCATCAAACTTTGTGAGTAAAGTGTCAACAACTGAGTAACAAGCAAAGGGATGACCTATAATCTGATTAAATGAGGCAGAGAGATAATTACAAAAAATTAAAAATAAGGTGGAGCTGGAGACAAACTAAAATGACTGGAATAATACGATAGATATAACAGTTGCATGCCGAGGGTCTAATCAAAGTAATAAGTAATTCAAAACTTTACAAACTAATTAAGGTGGAGAGATCATAACAAGTTATCAAGGTGTTGGTATCAAAACAGGACAGTAAGGAAAATACAGACCAGTGTGGTGGGGTCACATGTAGCGTGATATGAACCCAAGATCATGGCTGAGGCCATCTTCATGGGTACAGAACATGGCCATCAGTTTCTGCTCAGCGATTCTGTGTTGTGTATCTCAAAGTCCACCCTGGAGGATGCTTACCCGAAGATTGGAGGCTGAATGCCCTTGACCACTGAATTGTTCTCTGACTGGGAGGGAACATCCCTGTCTGGTGATTGTTGCATGGTGTTCATTGATGGCATTGGTGAGACCATGTAGACACTACAACAACAGATGAATGGACACCGCGCAACAACTGCCAGACAGGAATGTTCCCTTCCAGAGGGGGAACACTTCAGTGGTCAAGGGCATTCAGCCTCTGATCTTCGGGTAAGCTTCCTCCAAGGCAACCTTTGAGATACACAACAACACAGAATCGCCCAGCAGAAAGTCATAGCCAAGTTCTGTACCCACGAAGATAGCCTCAACCGTGATCCTGGGTTCATGTTGCGCTACATGTGACCCCACCATACTGTTCTGTATCCTGATCTCTCTGCCTATAAATTCCATGCCTGTCTACAACCCCTTCATCAGGTGAAGTGAGAGGGTAATGTTCTGAAAGCTTGGTTTCAAATAAACGTGTTGGACTATAACCTGGTGTCGTCTGATTTCTGACCTTGTCCACCCAAGTCCAACACCAGCATCTCTACATCAGGGATGTGTAGGATTTGGTGGGTTAGCCATGGGAAATGTAGGACTACAGGGGATAGGGTACAGGGTGGGTTTGGGTGGGATGCTCTTTGGAGGGTTGGTGTGTACTTGAAGGGCCGAGTGGACTGTTTCCACACTGTAGGGATTCTATGAATGAATCTATGAAAAAAGGAGGCCTATGGCATACTTGCCTTTATCAGTTAGGACATTCAGTATAAAAGCCGGCAATTCTCACTGCAGCTGAATTAGACTTTAGTCAGGCCACATTCAGGGTATTGTGTGCAGTTCTGGTGCCCACACTACAGGAAGGAATGCGGAGGCTTTGGAGAGGGTGCAGAAGAGGTTTACCAGGACATTGCCTGAATTGGAGTGTATTAGCTACATGGAGAGGTTGGGCAAACTTGGATTGTTTTTGCGAGGATGTTGGTGGCTGAGGGGTGATCTGATAAAAGTTTATAAAATTATAAAAGACATGGATAGGGTGGATAGTTGAAGACTTTTTCCAAGGGTAGAAACGTGAAATGCTAAGGGGCACAGGTTAAGGTGAGAGGGAGTAAAGTTTAAACGAGGTGTATGAGGAAAGATTTTTACCCAAAAGCAGGCGGTAGAAGCAGATATGTTAGCAAACTCTGACAGGAAATTAGACAGAAGCATGAACCAGCAGGGAATCAGGAGATAGGACCATGTGCAGGTAGAAGGTATTTGTTTAAACTAGCATCATGGTCAGTATAGATATGGCGGGCCAAAGGATCTGTTCCTTTCCTGTACTGTTCAATGCTCTAAAGCAACAGTGTAAACACAACTCACAATGAATCTCAGCAATGGGAGGAACTGCAGATGTTGGAGAATCTGAGATAACAAGAGCTGGAGGAACACAGCAGGCCAAGCAGCACAAGCTTTCCTGCTCCTCTGATGCGGTTTGGCCTGCTGTGTTCCTCCAGCTCTTGTTATCTCATGAATCTCAGTAACCATCTTTTACAGGGAAAGTGAATCCTCTCACAGACCTTGGTTTCCATTCGAGTCCACAATTGAAAAGTAAAAAGACACGGTGTTGACTTAATTCTCTACCCCAGAAGGCTGTAGCAGCTCAGTTGTAGCATATAGTCTAGATGGAGTCCAATGGGTGCTTGTAGATCTAGAAATCGTGGTATAAAAGTGGGACTGATGGAAAAGTTTGGACACAGACTTAGTGAATGTCAGAGCGGGTTGGAGAAGTGGCCTACTCCTACTCCCATTTCTTCTGTTCTTGTACCAAATATTGTTCCTACCTGTCTGTTTAATTAGCTCCAGGCAGCCATTGGGAGTACAGGGTATGAAGCAGTCACCCAGATCCCCACGAGCCAGTTTCCCTGCATTAATGCTGGTTAATCTGGAAGGAACAATATCAAATGAGTGTTTGTAAAAAAAAAAAAACTGCATGTACTGCAAATCCACCCTGAAAATACCTGTCATACAGCACACTGGCTATATGTCACTCTATCCCCGATGAAACAGCCTGAAGTTCCCAGCCATTCGCCAGAGTGCCTGGTCACAACTGACAGTTGACGTTTCTTCCCTTCTTCGGGAAGGTATTAGGTGTAGAGGACCAACTCCCGATAAATCACCTTTTCAAGTCAATCGCAGTTGGTCAATGAATGCCGGCCTCACCCAACACATCCACATTCTGAGATGAACTTGCAATGGTCAGTTCAGAACACAGCAGTCAGGACATTGCCTGGATCCACTCTGGCTTATGCAACAGCAAATATAACTTTAGAATGGTCTGACAACTGATCCAGATTGGCAAACCTTTCCCAAACTGTCAGCTCAGATTCCAATCTTTGTTGCTAAGGTGGACAGATTAGATTCTCTCTGTAATTCAAAGAATAACAGAGGAGTTTTCCTAGCAACCAAGGCAAAACAACTAATGATTATTACCACAGCGCAGGTCATGGGAGCTTGCTGTGAGCAAACTGGCTGTGCACTTCCTACATCACAACCAGACTATATTTCACAGACCTTCTTGATGTCTGAAGGTCCAGAAATTAGGTACAGGGTGCTCTCTTTTCTCAGCAATAACGGAACAGCTGAACACTGAGCATCTTTCGTCTAAAGAAATATCTGGGATTCTGTGTTTTCACAAATCTGTTTTCACAAAACAAAACACAAATCTGTGTTTTCTCTAAAAATGAAGAGCATTTTCTGCCAGAAACATTTCCTCACAGCACCCAACTTCTCTTTATTGGTTAGCTCAGGAGATAGCTGTACCACAGAGAGCCAGAGAGAAAAGGAGATCCTGGTTCGATTCCAGGTTTCGCTCAAGTTGACCACGTTATTCCGCAACCCCCTCCCCAGGGCAATCGCTAGGGCACAATGAACCACCCTGTGCTAAGAGAGGGATGTGCCCTCACTTTTGGATCATAATTCACTGGCCTGTGCTGAAAACCCTTAAGATTGTGTGTATCCCACGACTTACACAGAAACAGTTAATCCTTACCCATCAACATCCTTCTCAGGAGCAACTGCATTTGTTACTTTCTCAACGTCAATTGGGTTAATGGAGTCCAAAGGCAGCTGAACAATCAAACCATGTAGGTTGGGGTCCTCATTAATGTGGGTAATTTTCCTCAGCACCTATACGTGTGGAAAACAAGTCAATTGTCACGATGACTAAAATATAACCAAGGCAGCAAGTATACTTGCCACTCCAGACACCACAGGGCTCCCCTGCAAAGTCTTAAACATAATCATCATATGAGGAGATTTTTTTTCCTCTTGAAATTAGCAACAATTCTCAAAGTGTCTTTGCTCTGGGATTAGGAGGAGGGGTTCAATGTCAAACAAAAGTATATCCTGCACCATCAACATCTTGATGATGACCACTGTCCAGAGGCTGAACTGGATCATCCAAATAAGAGCTGGGAATCTTGCGGTGAGTAACTCACCTCCTGACTTCCCAGAGTGTGTCCACCACCTACAAGGCACTAGTTACAAGTGTGATGGAATACTCCCCACTTGCCTGGATGGGGGCAGCTCCAACAATGGTCAAGAAGTTTGACACCATCCAGGACAAAGTGGCCCATTTGATTGGCACCACATTCACAAGCATCCACTCCCTCCACCACCAATACTCAGTTGTGACAGTGTGAAAAAAATCTACAATCTATACATCAAAACACTTTCTAAACCCGTGACCACTTCCATCTAGAAGGACTTGGGCAGCAGATACATGGGAACACCACACCCTGCAAGTTCCCCTGCAAGTCACTCACCATCCTGACCTGGATATATAAATCACTGTTCCTTCAGTGTCGCTGGGCCAAAATCCTGCAACCCACTCCCTAATGGTATTGTGGGTCTACCTATCACACATGGACTGTAGTGGTTCAAGGCGGCAGCTCACCCCCACCCTCTCAAGGGTATCGAGGTACAGGCAATAAACTTCAGACCAACCAGTGACTCCTACAGCCATAAGTGAGTAAAAACAGGAATGTTGCAATTGACAAGGGCAAATACCCAGTTACTGTCTGAAGTGAGGAAGACAAAGTGAAACTCTTTAAGAAGAAGGTGACCTTGGAAATAACCTGCTCAGTTTGGGGGAAAATTAAGGAACAAACATAAAACTGCCAGAGTTTATGTTGTGTAAGCCAGTCTCCACTGGACTACAATGTTCAGTTTGGTTTGTGGATGAGGGTGGGGTTAAACCCAACTCAATTCCTACTCTAGATTTATAATGTATTACTGGTACTACCTGCCAATAGTGAACATCTGAACTCTCCCATGAGGCAAAGCACAGCACAGAAGAGAAAGAAGCAGTCACAGTGCACTGACACTGATATCAAGATCAATGATCTTCAGGGTGTGTGCAGGGAAAGAACCACTGGGGATAAAGACGGTAGAAATTGTACTTGCCTCATCTTCAGTGGCCGTTTTTGGCAGTTTCACATGGTTGGCATTCATCCCAATCTAGAGGGTAAAATAAATATCAGCTCTATCACAGACGATCACACTGAACAGTTGAGTTTTACCGATAACAAAACTCAAACACTGCATGGTGAATCTACAGTCATCTCGATATACACCATCATGGAAAAGTAGGGCGTGTGTTTTTAAGGTCTTTCAGCTGCCTGCTACCCAAGCTCAGATCTTGGATAAACAGCAAACGCAGGAAATCAGAGAGACAGGGAGGCACTCACCAGCTGGATTTATGTCTTGCATCTTCGACTACAGCTAGGACACAGCATTCAGGAGATTTCTTAAAACATACAGCACAGAAATGGCCCATTCTGCCCAACTAATCCATGCTAGAAACAGCTATGTTCCCAGTCTATTTGATCTGACCCTATTGGTATATCCTTCTATCCCTTTCTCCCTTATGTCTTTATTCAGTTTTCCCTTAAATGCATCTGTGTTGTTCCATCTGTAATAATCCTCGAGGTAGCAAGTTCCACATTCTAATTGCTCCCTGATTTCTTTGGAATTTCCTTCTGCATTTATTAATGGTGAAAATGTATCACCTCTAGTTTTAGTCTCCCATGTAAATGCAGACATCCCTTCTGCGTTTACCCTATTGAACCATTTCACAGTTACAGAATTATGGAATCCCAACAGTGTGGAAGCAGACCATTCGGCTTATAAAGTCCACCCTGACCATCCGAAGATCTCCCAGACTCACCTCTCCTTATCTATCCCTGTAACCCTGTATTACCCATGGCTAATCCACCCAACCTGAAAATCTTTGGACTGTGAGAGGGAACACAGCAGAAATCCATGCAGACACAGGGAGAATGTACAAACTTCACATAAGACAGTCCTCCAAGGGTGGAATCGAACCTGGGCCGCGGCACTTTGAGGCAGCAGTGCTAACCACTGAGCCACTGTGCTGCCCTATAAAGATTCTATCACTGCACAATTTCTCTTTCCTAGAATGAGCCCTACCCTCCCAGTCTTGCTTCGTTCATGTTTCTGCACCTTCCCCACTGACCTTTCATTATAGGGAGACCAGAAACGGACAGTGCCCAAAGTGCCATCAAACCGAGATTCTGTAGGTTTAATGTAAATTTCTGCCTTTCAAATTCGATTTACAGGGAAAGGGAATTGGATTAAATGGGAACAGGATCGAGAGAGGTGAGGGGGAAAAAAAGGAACTTCATATATGCAGAGAAAGATTATCCACGTGGAGCACGTTTAACAGAATTAATTGATTCATACCTCAGCTGCAGCCTTCAGCTTCATACTGATGTACAGGTTTGAATCATCTCTGTCTCCAACCTAGTAGGGGAACATGAGAAAATACAAAGAAATGAGAGAGAAAGCTAAAAGGAAATGCTGGTGGGGGGTGGGAGAGAGATGGGGATGGGGTTGATTATGAGAAGGAAAGAATTGAAAAGAAGTGAGATATTAATTAGAATCTGAAAGAAAGATATAACTTTATGAACTTTACCGACAGCACAGCACGGCCCCAGAGGTCCATCACTTTCAGGACCTGGGTTGATTGAATGAAAGTTTTCACAGCCGTTACGAGCTTTTTTTTTAAAATTTAGCTTATTTTTCTAATCAACCTGTTCAGAGAGGTTATTACACACCTCCGGAGCAGGTGGGACTTGAAACCAGACCTCCTGTTCCAGGGTAGGGACATTATCACTTTGCCACAAGTACCCTCTATAGTTGCTTATGTCCGTTATGAAAGAATATTTGGATTTTATGATTGTACCTTCTTACTTTCAATATGTCTGATTGAAGACTGAAATGGGAAAAAGGACAGTTTTAACAAACAAGGATTGTTGTACTTTTTAAAAAGGTATGTTACCTGACCCTCATTGTCAGTACTGTTTACACAGCTGCTTGTTCAAGCTGTGGGGGAGGTTACTGCAGACGGGCTGGGGCCAGGGGCTGTGTATAAAGGGAGGTTCAGTAACAAGTAGTTGATTTGTCTGTAGAGGAGTGACCATTTGTTGATGACAAAGGCATTGTGCCTGCCATTGATTCCCAGGTAACTGAACAGCTGGTGGCTGTGTATATTTGGGCAGGAGCCATCAGATAGATGACACAAAGACAGGTGGAAGGACAGGTTGTATTGAGGAAACAGGGAGGCTGCAGAAGGATTTGGAGAGGTTAGGAGAGTGGGCAAAGAAGTGGCAGATGGAGTACAACGTGGGAAAGTGTGAGGTCATGCACTTTGGTAAGAAGAATAGAGGTATGGACTATTTTCTAAATAGGGAGAAAATTCAAAAGTCTGAAGGACAAAGAGACTTGGGAGTTCTAGTCCAGGATTCGCTCAAGGTAAACTTGCATGTTAAGTCAGCAGTTAGGATGGCAAATGCAACTTTGGCATTTATTTTGAGAGGACTTGAATACAAAAGCAGGGATATACTTCTGACGCTCTATAATGCTCTGGTCAGGCCACATTTGGAGTATTGTGTGCAATTTTGGGCCCCATATCTCAGGGAAGATGTACTGGGTTCAGAGGAGGTTCACAAGAATGGTCCCAGGAATGATAAGCTTAAAATATGAAGAGTGTTTGAGGACTCTGGGTCTCTAATATCTAATTGAAACTTACAGAATACTGAATGGCCTGGACAGAGTGGATGTTGGGAAGATGCTTCCATTGGTAGGAGAGACTAGGACCCGAGGGCACAGCCTTAGAGTAAAGGGAAGACCTTTTAGAATGGAGATAAGGAGAAACTTCTTCAGCCAGAGAGTAGTGAATCTATGGAATTTACTGCCACAGAAGGCTGTGGAGACCATTGAGTACATCTAAGACGGAGATAAATAGGGTCTTTGATTGTCAAGGGGATCAAGGGTTACGGGGAGAAAGCGGCAGAATGGGGTTGAGAAACTTCTCAGCCACGATTGAATGGCACACCAGACTTGATGGGCTGACTGGCCTAATTTTTGTATCGTCTGCAAACTTAGCCTGAATGTCCTCAGTTCCTTCATCTAGATCATTAATGGATAAAGTGAAAAGTAGTGGTCCCAGCACTGACCCTTGCGGAACACCACTTGTCATGGCTGCCATCCTGAGAAAGACCCTTTTAACCCCACTCTCCACTTTCTGCCAGACAGCCAATCTTCTATCCGTGCTAGCACCTTGCCGCTAACACCATGGGCCCTTCTCTTACTCAGCAGCCTCCTGTGCGGCACCTTGTCAAACGCCTTCTGGAAGTCCAGGTAGATAACATCCATTGGCTTTCCTTGGTCTACCATGCTCGTTACTTCCTCAAAGAATTCTAACAGATTTGTCAGGCATGACCCCCGCTTGATGAAACCATGCTGACTTTGCCCTATTTTACTATGCATTTCCAAGTATTTAGAAATCTCATCCTTCACAATGGACTCCAAAATCTTACCCACGACTGAGGTTAGGTTAATCAGCCTGTAATTTTCAGTCTTTTGCCTTACTCCCTTTCTAAACAGGGGTGTCACATTAGCGATTTTCCAGTCTTCTAGGACCCTCCCTGATTCTAGCGATTCCTGAAAGATCACCACTAATGCCTCCACTATCTCTTCAGCTATCTCCTTAAGAACTCTGAAATTTAGTCTATCTGGTCCTGGTGATTTAACCACCTTCAGGCCAGTTTTTCTAGCACCTTCTCCTTGGTGATGGCCACCATATTCAGTTCCACCCCCTGACTCTCTTGAATTTTTGGGAGATTACTCGTGTCTTCCACCGTGAAGACTGACGCGAAGTAATTATTCAGTTCGTCAGCCTTTTCCATGTTCCCACTACTATCTCTCCACCGTCATTTTCCACTTTTGCCCATTATATATCTAAAAAAACTCTTACAGTTCTCCTTTATATCACTGGTTAGCCTATCCTCATATTTAATCTTCTCTCTCCTTATTTCGTTTTTTGTTGCCCTCTGTTGGTCTTTGCAAGCTTCCCAGTCCTCTGGTTTCCCACTGCCCTTTGCCACATAATATGCTTTCTCTTTTGCTTTTATGCTATCCCTGACATCCTTAGTCAGCCATGGTTGCCTCATCCTCCCTGTACCATGCTTCTTTCTCCTAGGGATGAATTTTTGCTCTGTCTCCTGAATTACTTGTAGAATCTCCTGCCAGTTATGGTGACAACAGTTCATAATTTACTTGTAATGAAGATCTACTTCTTTGTAATAACTAATAGTTCTTGTTCAGTACCGAAACCTGGTCCATGCTTTCTGTTAATATGGATCCAAAAGACAGGTAAATCGTGGAATTTTGCATAACTTTATAAAATCTTCAAACTTTGTGGCGACTCTGGGAATAATGAGGCTTGATTCCCAGCGCACTACCCCAGTGAGGCCTAACAAAAGTCTCCACTTGGTTTCCAAGCTGGTCTTGATGGACAGCACCAACTGTACTGCGCCAGAGCCGGAAGTGTTTGGTGTCCCAGTGAGTTCCTGCAGAACGGCAGCTCCACCACATGTCACAAACAAAAGTCTCAATAAACGCTGAATCATCACTTCCCAGTGTACAACCCCGTGGTCCTGCTGCCTGAGCGCAAGCAATCAATATCGGGGCTCCCACCAAACACCTGCACCAAGATAGAAAATGCTGCAAACTCACCGCAGCCCTGGACAGACATTGTTCCAATACCTGAAGCCAGACGCCTCCCAATCCATTTACTGGAACCTTAGAGAGGGGGAGCGCTACTGTACCACCGGCAAGTTCTCAGGGTGTACTTCATAACACAATCCATGCTTCACCACCCAAAGACTTTTGACAGACAAGAAAGTGAGGAGTTATGCGGGACAGACCAGTAAATGGAGTTGAGACCACAGTGAGATCAGCCATAACCTTACTGTATGGTAGAGTGGGCTTGAAGGGACACATGGCCTTCTCCTGCTTCTAATTCTTACACTCCTCTGAAATATACAAAGAGCTAACTTTCTTCTAGCCTTCACTATCTACTGGTGTAAAAGAATTTCACACTCTAACTACCTTCTGAAAGAAAATAAAATCTTCATTCCTGTCCTACAAGGAAGATCTCTGATTGTGTCCCTTAGTTTTGGTCTTGGCCAAAAGAGGATAAGTTCTCCCCTAACTCTATACAATTTGCTCCGAATCTTATACATTTGAATAAGATCATGTTTTGTTCTTCTAAACTCCAATGGAGATAGGCCTAATCTGTTCAGCCCCCTTTCCTCCCAGGAATGGGTCATTGCGCTGGGTTTCATTACGACGTGTGCGCAATATAGGTTCACAAATAGAACAACAATGATAGCACAAGCTCATTCACTCTGCGTTTGACTTAGGGGTATATATCATCAAGGTAAATCCTTCTTTCCTTTAGCCAGCACTATGGAACCAGTGGAATTGGATCCTAGCTGATCTCCTGCTTTATTTACAACAGCGTAGACCAAATGACACATCACAGAGGTATCGCCGACAGCACAAACACACCCACTCAGCTATCCAGTGGCAGGGAATGGGAGCTTAAATCACTGCACGGGCAGTGAACTCAGATTCAATTTACAGAGTCACACCCTCTCCCAGTCAGTCATGTTTCTCACGAGCAATTAGGGACAGGCATTAAAATGTTGGTCAAGCCAGAGACACCCACATCAAACAAATGCATAAAAAACCTCACTCTCTCCTCACAACTGACTCGTGTGTGTTGTTCACAACTGCTCCTTCTCCCACTAACACTCCTAAGTCTTGACGTTCCGCTTCTTTTCCGAATATTCCTCTCCTTTTGACAGCCTTCTTGGCAAATGGCACATTAGCAGCCATCCTGGGTTTTTCAGTGCACTTTTAGACCTGACTGGCACAACCACTACACTCTCCCCCCTCTGCTGCAAAACCAATTAACTGGAATATTTGGAATACAGAGCCTGACAACAGTGATAAAGATTTTCTCCAAATGAATGAAGATTTGACACTCACCTGCAAAATAGCCAGCCCAGGCCGAAAGCCAGGAGCCTGTTCCTTCATCTGAATCACCTCATTCTTCAACCGTTCTCTGACTTGGCTGCAGAATGGAAAATGATAAGCACTCACTGCGGGGTTGGAACATGGAACCTTTCAGACATGACTCAAAAGTGAAATAAAATTTCTTACGCTGAAGTCTTAGCTCCAGACACAATACTTGCTACAGTCCTCACAATGCCCAAATTCTTGCCCGGGTTTACTGGGCAGGAAAGCAAGCCAACCGGCCTGTAACCCCACAGCTGGGCAACAAAAGACAGTGAATGAGCCGTCGTGTGCATTTCCAAAGGAAACTACAGCCCGTGACAATAGCAGTAGAACTGCAAAATGTGCCAATATTCAGCTCAAAGACTGGAGTGGACTGGCCTGTTGTGCTTGTTGGAACAGTGATAGTTACTTGTTTGCTCGGTCAGTGCCTGTGAATTCAGTAACAATGTTCAGATGTGTTCCTCTTGTCTGCGTCCCCCACACAAATCCTTCAACCGACTATCGCACCATTGATTAATTTATAAGGAATACTTCAGTACAAATCAGAAGCCTATGGATGTTAGATTTACTTTATGCCTTTCAAAGATATTTTTGCACAGTCAAGGCCACACAACCAGGAATAAGTCCAAATTCCTCACTTACAGCCTCGGTTCTGGGTTGAACTTTAACAGACCAGCAATAAAACAAACATCTCCAGTCGGGGGCATTTTAGATTGAAAACAGGAAAAGGAAAACAGAGGGGGAAGGATTTCATTTTTCAAAGAAATGCATGCATGGGATCTGGGCGTTGCTGGCTGGCTAGTGTTTATTACCCGTCCCTAATTGCTCCTTGAGAAGGTGGGGGGTGAGCTGCCTTCTCGAACCGCTGCAGTCCATGTGCTGTAGGTAGACCCACAATACCTTTAGGGAGGGAATTCTAGGATTTTGACCCAGCGACAGTGAAGGAACAGCGGTATATTTCCAAGTCAGGGTGGTGAGCGGCTTGGAAGGAACTTGCAAGTTCATTCCCACCTTATGTTGGAGGGAAGGTCTTTGATGAAACACTGAAGATGGTTGGGCCGAGGAAACTACTCTGAGGAACTCCTGTGGAGATGTCCTGGAGCAGAGATGCCAAACCTCCAACAACCACAACCTATGTGCCAGGTATGACCCCAAAAACTGGAGAGCTTTCGCCCCTCAATTCCCAATAATTAGAGCAGGGGCCCCTTGATGCCACACTCAGTCAAATATGGCCTTGAAGTCAAAGGCAGCCGCTCTCACCTCACCGCTGGAATTCTGCTCTTTTGTCCATGGAATCCCCTAGCTCTGTCAATCATTTGCTGCTATGCTGTTTGGCACACAAGTTTGTTAGTTTGACCAAGTTGGCACCTCCTTTTTTTTTTTAGGTATGTCTGGTGCTGCTCCTGGCATGCCCTCCTGCACTCTTGATTGAACCAGGGTTGATCCCCTGGCTTGACAGCTGAGCGGGGGATATGCCTGGCCATGAGATTACAGATTGTGCTGGAGTACAGTTCTGTTGTTATTGTTGGCCCACAGCGCATCATGGATGCCCACTCTTGAGTTGCTAGATCTGTGGGCTTCAGATTGGTTTCACAGGTTGGCGCAACATCGAGGGTCTGTACTGCCCTGTAACGTTCTATGTTCTGTGCGAAGTCTGTCCCATTTAGCACAGTGATAGTGCCACACAACACAATGGAGGTTATTCTCAATGTGAAGGCAGGACTTCATTTTCACATGGGCTGTGTATTGGTCACTCTTACTGATACTGTCACGGACAGATGTATCTGCGGCAGACAGATTGGTGAGGACAAGGTCGAGTACATTTTCCCTCTTGTTAGTTCCCTAATCACTTGCTGCAGAAGTAGTCTAGCAGCTGTGTCCTTTGGCACTTTATCAGCTCCATCAGTGCATGGTGACGGTCATTAAAGTCAACCCACATCCCCAGAATCCATTCCGCACCCTCTGTTATATTCACCCATAGCTCGTGGGTGTCTCTGGCTAGACCAGCATTTATTGCCCATCTCTAATTGCCCAGAGGGCAGTTAAGAGTCAGTCATTCACATTGATGTGAGTCTAGAGACCAGTAAGGATGGTAGTTTCCTTCTCTAAAGGACAATAGTGAACTAGATGGATTTTTCCTGACAACTGGCAACGGCTTCTTGGTTATCATTTCACTCTTATTTCCAGATTATTATTGAAGTCAAATTCCAGCAACTGCTACAGTGGGATTCAAACACTGGTCCCCAGAACATTACATGGTTTTCCGGATTAATATCTTTCCACATCTGGAATATTGTGCACAGATTTGGCCTCCTTATCTAAGGAAGGATGTTCCTGCTATTGAGGGACTACGGAGAAGGCTTATCAAATTGATTCCTGGGACGGCAGTTCAGATGTGAAAGGAGAGATTGAGTCAGTTAGGATTGTATTCCCTGGAGCTTAGAACAATTGAGGGGAGATTTCAGAAACTTATAAAATTCTCACAGGACTAGATAAGTTAGATGCAGGGTAGATATATCCTATGGGGTGGGAGGAGGGGGTAGGACAAGGGGTCACAGTTTAAGGAGAGGGGGTAAATCTTTTAGGACTGAGATGAGATGAGGAGTCAAAAAACAGAAGGGAGATAGAGGGCTTAGTGACGTGGTACAATGAGAACAACTTCTCTCAACATCAGCAAAACTGAAGAATTGATCATTCTTTTCAGAAAGAAAGGAGAAGAACACGCTCCCATCAACATCAACAGGACTGAGGTTGAGGGGATCGAGAGTGTCACATTCCTTGGAGTGACAAAAGCTGACCACCTGTCCTGAATTTCTCACATTGACGCGACAGCCAAGAAGGCACAACAACGCTGCTTCTTCCTCAGGTAGCTCAGGAAATTTGAGACATCCATAGGGGCCTTAAGCAACTTCTACAGATGCACCGTTGAAAGCATACTGTCCAGGTGCATAACGGCCTGGTATGGCAACTGCTCTGCCCGAGACTGTAAGAAACTACAGAAGGTGGTAGGTACAGACCAGACAATCACAGAAGCCAACCTTCCGTCCATGGACTCTATTTATACAGCTCGCTGCCTCAGAAACGCAGTATAATTTGGATAAATGTGAGGTTATTCACTTTGGAAGCAAAAACAAGGTGGCAGATTATTACCTGACTGGCTGTACATTGGGAGAGGGGTGTGTGCAGTGGGACCTGGGTGTCCTTGTGCACCAGTCGCTGAAGGTAAGCATGCTGGTGCAGCAGGTGGTAAAGAAGGTAAATGGTATATTGGCCTTCATTGCGAGAGGTTGAGTACAGGAGCAGGGATGTGTTGTTGCAGTTATACAGGGCCTTGGTGAGATCAGACCTGGAATATTGTGCGCAGTTTTAGTCTCCTTTTCTGAGGAAGGATGCTCTTGCTCTTGAGGGAGTACAGCGAAGGTTTACCAGGCTGATTCTAGGGATGATGGGTCTGACGTATGAGGACAGATTGACTAGGTTGGGATTGTTTTTGCTGGAGTTCAGACAAATGAGGGGGGGCATCTCAGAGACTTATAAAATTCCAACAGGACTGGACCGGGTAGATGCAGGGAGGATGTTCTTGATGGTGGGTGTGTCCAGAACCAGGGGTCATAGTCAGAGGATTCGGGGTAGACCATTTAGGACAGAGATGTGGAAACATTTCTTCACCCAAACAGTGGTGAGTCTGTGGAATTCATTACCACAGGAAGCAGTTGATGCCAAAACATTGAATGTATTCAAGAGGCGACTAGATATAGCACTTGGGGCAAATGGGATCAAAAGTTATGGGGAGAAAGCAGGATTAGGCCACTGAGTTGGACAATTAGCCATGGTCATGAAGATTGACGGAGCAGGCTCGAAGGGCTGAATGGCCTCCACCTGCTTCTATTTTCTATGTTTCTATGAAAGGCTGCTAACATCAAAGACCCATCCTGCACTGGTAATGATTTCCTACAATTGTATGCAGCAGATACAGAAGCCTGAACACATGCACCAGCAGGTTCAGGAACAGCTTCTTCCTGGCTGTTATCAGACTGTTAAATGGACTCTGTAGCCTCAAATAATGCTGATCTTGCTCACGTTAATGTCGCCTAGCACACGCCCTGTATAATGCAACGTGTATGGCTCTAAGTTCCTATTAACAGCCTTTGATCTGTACCTCTTTCTATGATCTGCCTGTACCGCTTGTAAACAAAGCTTTTCATTGTATTTCGGTACTCGTGACCACAAAGCAATGAATAGAAATGTCTTCACCCAGACAGTGGTGAGCCTGTGCAATTCACTAACATAGTCAGTGGGGGAGGCCAAAACATTGTGTTTTCAAGCAGGTAGATTGAGCTCTTGGGTTAAAGGGATAGGGGAGGGTGGGAATATGGTATTGAGCTGAATGATCAGCCATGATCATATTGAATAATCAGGGCAGGCTCGAGGGGCCGAATGGCCTAATCTTGCTTCTTTCTTTTAAGGAAATGAGTGGTAAAGCAAAGTGTGCAGAGGACACAAAGTCTGCAGAGGGAATATAGATGGGTTGAGTGAGTGTGCAAGGTTCTGGTGGATGGAGTACAATGTTTGTAAATGTGAGGTCATCCATTTTGGTAGGATTAATAGCAAAATGGACTCCTTTTTAAATGGTGAAAAATTGCAGTATGCTGCTGTGCAGAGGGACCTGGGTGTTCTTGTGCATGAATCACAAAAAGTTGGTTTGCAGGTGCAGCAGGTAATTAAGATGGCAAATGGAATATTCTCCTTCATTGCTACATGGATTGAGTTTAAAACGGAGGGGGAGTTATGTTACAGCAGTACAGGGTGCTGGTGAGGCCACACCTGGAGTACTGTGTGCAATTTTGGTCTCCTTACTTGAGAAAGGATGTACTGGCACTGGAGGGTGTGCAGAGGAGGTTCACTAGGTCGATTCCAGAGTTGAGAGGTTGGCTTATGAGGACCGGTTGAGTAGATTGGGGACTATTACTCATTGGAATTTACAAGAATGAAGGGGAGGGTGGAATCTTATAGAAACATATCAAATAATGAAGGGAATAGAAAGGATAGAAGCAGGGAGGTTGTTTCCACTGGCGGGTGAAACTAGAATTAGGGGGAGCAGATTTAGGACTGAGTTGAGCAGAAACGTCTTAATAAGAACATAAGAACTAGGAACAGGAGTAGGCCATCCGGCCCTTCGAGCCTGCTCCGCCGTTCAATAAGATCATGGCTGATCTTTTTGTGGACTCAGATCCACTTACCCGCGCTCTCACCGTATCCCTTACTTCCTTTATTGTTCAAAAAAAATCTACCTTAGCTTTAAAAACGTTTACTGAAGCAGCATCAACTACTTCACTGGGCAAGGAATTCCATAGATTAACAACCCTCTGGGTGAAGAAGTTCCTCCTCAATTCAGTCCAAAATCTGCTCCCTCTAATCTTGAGGCTATGCCCTCTTGTCCTAGCTTCACCTGCCAGTGGGAACATCCTCTCTACTTCTATCTTATCTATTCCCTTCATAATTTTATACGTTTCTATAAGATACACCCCCCAATCTTCTGAAGTCCAATGAATATAATCCCAATCTACTCAGTCTCTCCTCATAAACCAAGCCCCTCAACTCCGGAATCAACCGAGTGAACGTCCTCTGTACCCCCTCCAGTGCCAGTACATCCTTTCTCAAATAAGGAGACCAGAACTGCACACAGTACTCCAGGTGTGGCCTCACCAGCACCTTGTACAGCTGCAACATAACCTCTCTGCTTTTAAACTCAATCCCTTTAGCAATGAAGGACAAAATTCCATTTGCCTTCCTAATTATTTGTTGTACCTGCAGACCAACCTTCTGCGATTCATGCACAAGGACACCCAGGTCCCTCTGCATAGCAGCATGCTGCAACTTTTTACCATTCGAGTAATAGTCCTTTTTACTATTACTCCTACCAAAATGTATGACTTCACATTTATTTACATTGTATTCCATCTGCCAGACCTTTGCCCACTCACTCAATGTATCTATGTTCCTCTGCAAAGTTACACAGTCCTCTGCACACTTTGCTCTGCCACTCATCTTAGTGTCATCTGCAAACTTTGACACCCTACATGTGGTCCCCAACTCCAAATCATCTATATAAATTGTAAATATTTGCGGTCCCAACACCGATCCCCGAGGCACACCACTAGTCACGGATTGCCAGCCAGAATAGCACTCATTTATCCCCACTCTTTGCTTCCTGTTAGTCAACCAATCCTCTATCCATGCTAATACTTTACCCCTAACGCCATGCATCCTTATCTTATGCAGCAGCCTCTTGTGCGGCACCTTGTCGAAGGCCTTTTGGAAATCCAGGTACACCACATCCACTGGGTCCCCATCGTCCACCTTGCTCGTAATGTCTTCATAGAATTCCAAAAGATTTGTCAAGCATGGCCTGCCCTTCATGAATCCATGCTGCGTCTGCCCAACGGGACAATTTCTATCGAGGTGCCTTGTTATTTCTTCCTTGATAATAGACTCAAGCATCTTCCCCACTACAGAGGTTAAGCTAACCGGTCTATAATTCCACATCTTTTGTCTACCTCCCTTTTTAAACAGTGGTGTCACATTTGCTGTTTCCCAATCTGCCCCAGATTCCAGCGAATTTTGGAAAATTACCGCTAGTGCACTTGCTATTTCTCCCGCCATCTCTTTTAGGACCCTGGGATGCATTCCATCAGGGCCAGGAGACTTATCAATCCTTAGCTCCATTAGCTTGCGCAACACTACCTCTTCCGTAATAATGATTGTCCAGGTCCTCACCTACCTTTGTCTCTTTGTCAATTACTGGCATGTTATTAGTGTCCTCCACTATGAAGACCGATACAAAATACCTGTTCAATGCCTCGGCCATATCATCATATCCCATAACTAAATTCCCCTTCTCATCCTCTAAAGGGCCAACGTTTACTTTAGCCACTCTTTTTCATTTTATATATTTGTAGAAACTTTTGCTATCTGTCTTTACATTCTGTGCTAGTTTTTTCTCATATTCTATCTTACTTTTCTTTATAGCTCTTTTTGTGGCTGTTTCCCAATCTTCTAGTTTCATGCTGTTTTTGGCCGCTTTGTATGCTTTCTCTTTCAATTTGATAGCCTCCCTTATTTCCTTAGACACCCATGGCAGATTACCCCTTTCCTTACAGTCCTTCCTTTTCACTGGAATATACTTTTGCTGAGCACTTTGAAAAATTGCTTTGAAAGTCCTCCACTGCTCGTCAACTGTCCCACCATAAAACCTTTGTTTCCAGTCTACTTTAGCCAAGTCCTCCCTCATTCTATTGTAGTCCCCCTTGTTCAAGCACAGGACCCTGGTATTGGATTTTATCTTCACACTCTCCATCTGTATTCTAAATTCAACCATACTGTGATCACTCCTTCCAAAAGGATCCCCAACTAGGAGGTCATTAATTATTCCTGTCTCATTACACAGGACCAGATCTGGGATAGCTTGCTTCCTCGTCAGTTCCATTACATACTGTTCAAGAAAACTATCACGGATACACTCAACGAACTCCTCCTCAAGGCTACCCTGACCGAGCTGGTCCGACCAATCTACATGTAGATTAAAATCCCCCATGATAATTGCAGTACCATTTTTACAGGCATTAGTTATTTCTTTGTTTATCGCCCGCCCCAATGTGATGTTATTATTTGGTGGCCTATAGACTATGCCTATCAGTGACTTTTTCCTCTTAGAATTTCTAATTTCCACCCAAATGGATTCAACCTCATTCTCCATAGAACCTATATCATCTCTCAGCACCGCCCTGATGTTGTCCTTGAATATCAGAGCTACACCACCTCCCTTACCGTCCTGTCTGTCCTTCCGAATATTCTGGTACCCCTGGATATTTAACTCCCAGTCGTGACCATCCTGTAACCATGTCTCCGTAATGGCTACCAAATCATATTCATTCGCGATGATTTGTGCCGTTAACTCATCAACCTTGTTACGAATGCTACGAGCATTCAGGTAAAAAGCCTTTGTGCTAGCTTTCTTACCCTCGTGATTTCCAACATCTCTAAAAACATCTCCTGAGTTATCCTTCCTTTTTGCTTCATTCATAGTCTGCCTTGAACTTAAACCCTCCTGCACACATGCTAACCTGCTGCTTACTTTTTTATTTACCATCATACTCCCTGTCATTTTCCCTTTCCCTTCTCCCCCCACTCACTAGTTTGAAGTCCGAGTGACCACCCTATTTATCCTTTTCGTTAGAACACTGGTTCCAGATAGGTTCAGGTGGAGACCGTCCCATCGGTACAGATCCCCCGGTTCCAAAATTTCACACAGAGGGTTGTGAATCTGTGGAATTCCCTTCCCAGTGAAGCAGTCGAGGCTACCTCATTGAACGTTCTTAAGGGAAAGATAGATTATTGAACAGTAAAGGAATTAAGATTTATGATTAGAGGGTGGGCAAGTGCAGCTGAGTCCACGGAAAGATCAGCCATGATCTTATTGAATAGTAGAGCAGGCTCGAGGGGCCAGATGGTCTACTCCTGCTCCAGGTTCTTGTGTTCTTATCCTAATACCCTTTCCTTCCTGAGATAACAAGGTGGTAGAGCTGGATGAACACAGCAGGCCAAGCAGCATCAGCGGAACAGGAAGGCTGATAAGAAATGGCCATTTCTGAAGAAGGGTCTAGGCCCGAAACATCAGCCTTCCTCCTCCTCTGATGCTGCTTGGCCTGCTGTGTTCATCCAGCTCTACACCTCATTATCTCAGATTCTCCAGCATCTGCAGTTCCTACTATCTCTGAAACCCTTTCCTTTTTGCTTGTCTTTTGGAAAAAAGTCAAATACTCCCAAATATTTAGTTGCCAGCTTCAATCTACTGGAATGGAACCATGCCTCTGTAATGGCTGTGAGATCATATCCATTAACCTCTATCAACATCACTGTAACACAGCTGGCACCATTTGGCTGCCATGTTTCCTACAGTATAGGAGCAACTGCATTTTAATAAATGGTTGGAAAGCCGTTCTCGATGTTTGGTTGTTATAAAAAAAAGTCAAAGTCTAAGTCATTTCATTACCAGTTCCCCTGCTGACCCAGACAGTAATGTTAGTGGTGACATCACTGGGCTAGACAACTACAGGCCCAGGCTAATGCTGTGAGAAGAGGAGATCAAATCTCACCAGGGCATCTGCTGGGCTTGAAATTTAATTCATAAACTTAGAAAAGAAGGCCAGTCTCAGTAATGGACAGCATGAAATGTTACTGATTATTTGGCTGATCTTTCCGTGGACTCAGCTCCACTTGCCCATCTCTCATCATAAATTTTAATTCCTTTACTGTTCAATAATCTATCTTTCCCTTAAAAACATTCAACGACGTAGCCTCAACTGCTTCACAGATTCACAACTCTGCGTGAAGACGTTTCTCCTCAACTCAGTCCTAAATCTGCTCCCCCTTACTTTGAGGCTACACCCCCTAATTCTAGTTTCACCCGCCAGTGAAAACTCACGTCCTTCTGGGAAGAAAATCTGCCATCCTTACTTGGTCTAGACGTGACTCCAGGCTCACCTGGGCATTATTCACTCTTAACTGCTGTCAGGAATAGCACGGAAAATACTCGAATTGGAAAAAGGATGTGCAGTTTTCAGTGTTAAAATACTTTCAAATGAAACGGAAAATGGACAAAACGTGACTATACTTGCGATCAGAAAATGAATTTGTGATTAGATTTGCCAATGTAATTTTAGAACCATCATGAGACTGCTACAGAATTGAACTCGAGAAACAAACAGTACACTGTCTGAGTGGAGTCCAACGCCGCCCTCCAAAAGGTCTGTCCAGATCTCCGTTGCTCCAGCCTGATCTGTGACTACTCACAATCCTTTATTGTCCCACTGACCAACTCAAAGTCAGCCTTTGAAATACCTTGGTGTCCCGCCATTGTGTTTGAGCAGCACCTCCCCCGTGCTGTTATAACTTCAGAGGACGGGCATTCTGCAGAAGCAGCCCTCTAGGATATCTCTGCGTCCTTACTGAGTGACACTGCTCACCCACTTGCAGCCTATTACACAACTGCCATTGCACTCATTACCTGCGTAAAGATCACACAAAGTACATACTGACATCCACAGTCTGTTCCCACATCGTCTCAGAACAATACCCTCTCCTCTCACCATCCTTTCGTTCACGTGCGGAGATGTCCGCTGAGTCCAGCTGATACACACTAGGAGAATGGCACTCAGTCATGATGGACTGAATGGCCGTCTTTACAATAATACCTCTGTGATTCAGAGGGTGGCAGTGGTCAGACACATTTAACCTTGCTCGGCGAATACGTTTAGAAGCTATGGTGTGAAGGCTACTTTTATAGTTTTCTGTACTTATGATTATGGACTGAACTGAAAAAGAATCTGGTCAGCACCAAAGGGTTTGACCAAAGGGTTTCTTGATATACATACACACGTATGCGGGAAAGCTAGAACTTTCGAGATGGAGTTCAAGGTCACAGAATGTTGATTTAATCACAAATCAGGTGAGCCTAAATAAGCATTGAGCAATAAAATCATGTCATCAAATCACGAGAAAAAAATCTTAACTCCAGCTCAGTAAAAAGACTGCTGCCTGGCTTGTCCCAACATTGAGACATATCAGAGGCTCACAGCACACAAACTCGTCTTGTTCAGATGGTTCTGGCATGGAAATCTGCATCAGCCCTCATTGCTACTACGCTGAGGATCATTAACACTAGAATGCAATCACCCAACTCCCTGCTACGTAGTCCACCTTAAAATACAGGTCCAACATGCATCCCACATCCATAGCTATGGTGGGGACAGCTATCGGTTGGATGATTGGAGTGGATTTGTAAGGTAATTTACTAAGCGTGGAATGGACAGAGCAAGTTGGTACAGGCCAGTTAACGTGAACTCAGCTCCAGAGAAATTCTTGGCAAAGAGGCTGAAGGACAGGCAAGCTAACTTAGAAAGGCTAAGGCAGACAGTTCTTTAACGGCGCGCAGGAACTCAACAGAAAACGACAAGTTGGATCTAAAATTGTCTCAGTGGCAGGGTAACCTCGATAGCTTTACTCTCAACTTAATTTTTTTCTCAATTTTTATCAACTGTTTGGTGATTCTTTGGTCTCTAATAGATGACCAATCAATTTTCACAGTGCTTAGGTACACGTAACAACAAATTAAATCAAATAAACCTCTATTTCAAACCAAACATAATCCTTAGTGTCAATAGTGAGCCATGGATGAATCTTTCTTGTCAAGTTTGTTCTTTCTAACGGAAAGAATTTTGGTCAAACACATTGAAAGGTTTCTTTAGTTACTGTTGCTACAATACTTGCCTTTTCTGCCTAAACTTTATTTTATTAGTTCATTAGTTACTAACTTTAATAAAGCAATAGCCAGTTCAGGCTCCTACTCTGAAGACTAAAGGAAAACATTCATCAGTTACCAGAGGTAAAACAAACAATTCGAAGCAGCAGCTCCCTCAGCCCCAACAATAAATTCTAACTTTAGCCTACAGTTAAAGAAAGCAGCCTGATTCTTGGTCACACTCTGTGCAGGGCACAGTCACACAGGACGTCATTTATGACCTTGCAAAAGAAAAACCACTTCAGTCCTGCAGCAGGAGCAGCAAACTGATTGGACAGACAAAACATGGAGGTCCAGGACTGCTGGACACAACATGATAAAGAACTTTGGACACGAAAGAGAGATTGGGGCTGGGGTGGTAATTTGCAAAGACAGCAAGGAGAATAACGTTCTTATGTTTTTCAGGAGAGGCTGTTGAGTGTAGATTTATAAACGCGAGAGAGAGAGACACACACACACAGATAGGAAGACAGAGAGAGAGAAACAGAGAGAGAGAAACAGAGAGAGAGAGAGAGAGA
>JAHRHZ010000133.1:81540632-81553071 GCA_024137785.1 Ginglymostoma cirratum
GGGGCAGAGTTGGAGGGAGGGTGGGGGGGAGGGGCAGAGTTGGAGAGAGCGTGGGGGGGGAGGGGCAGAGTTGGAGAGAGAGTGGGGGGAGGGGCAGAGTTGGAGAGAGAGCGGGGGGAGGGGGGCAGAGTTGGAGGGAGGGTGGGGGCCAGAGTTGGAGGGACGGTGTGGGGAGGGTGGGGGGAGGGGCTCGTAAGGGAAGGAGACAATTGGATGAGGTGAGAATAAGGGGTAGGCAGGTGTTTGAGGGAAATAGGAGGGGGAGGGGGTGGACGGAAGGGGCGGGGCCTTCACGCCGTGTACAGACCTGCCCTCCTCCACCCAGAGCGCCCCCAGCGGCCGGGAGGAGTATGTTCGAAGAGGCCGCACATGAAGGGGCTGGGAGCGTGGTCTGAGGTAAAACCCCAACAATCCCGGTCCCGGGGGAGACACACTGAGTGAGGAGGGTCAGGTCAGGCCCTGCTGCAGCTCCCTCCCTGCATTTAGCCTCCGGTCACACTTACGCTGCCAGGTCTTTCCCGCTCAGGACAGTCGCTGCCATGATCGGATCGTGCCGTCCCCGGACTGAGCGCCAACCTCAGCGAGCGGGAGAAACAAGGCCGCCCACTGGCCCCGCCCCTGCGGTCTGCACCAATCAGGGTGAAAACTTTCCACCCCCCCGCCCCACTTTCGGGCCTCGACCAATCACAACGGAGTACTGGGTTCCGCCCGTTCCCCATAAGGGCAGACCAGCCCTTTAAGGTTCTACACCAATCACAGCCGCGTTCGCCTCCAGGTCGTGGGCGGGTCAAACTCCAGCCTGCACTAATCAAAGCGTGGCAGCAACTAGCCCCGCCCATTGACCAATCACGGCATAAAACCTGCCTGTACCGCCCCCTGCGTCCGCACCGGCCAATCCTACGCTGCCGCACTCTCCCCGCCCTCTGCAGCCTGCACCAATCACAGCGCACATCTGCACTTCCTTCCGGGGTCCGCCTCTTTCCCAGCCCAGGCGCTGACCCAAAGCAGACAAACGGGAAGCTGGAAGGGTACAGCAGGCAGCGCCTGGGGGAAGGAGCAGTCACCGTTTCGGGTGTTAACCTCCTTCAGAACACCTTGGATTCCAGCATTTGCAGTTCTTATTTACTCTAACCAGATAGTGACCCAGTTCTAGACAACAAGGTGGGGGGCTGGATGAACACAGCGGGCCAAGCAGCATCAGTGGAGCAGGAAAGCTTGACGTTTCAGGCCTAGACCCTTCATCCAGCTCCACACCTTGTTATCTCGGATTCTCCAGCATCTGCACTTCCTACTATCAGTGACCCAGTTCTATTTGCTGAGAGCTTCCCATAAGCCATGGGCAGTGCTGCCAGGAGCTGGGCTTCAGGGAGTAAAAAGTCCGTTAATGATATAAAAACCAGAAATAGCTGGAGAAACTCAGCAGGTTTGACGATATCTGTGGATAGAAAGCAGGGTACGTGGGTTACTTTCAGTACAGCTCACCTATTCTCTCCTACTATTAGCTCTTATTATCCCTTATTCAGCTTTTCTCCTGTCTTGGCCTGTTATACATTATCTCCCTGTTTACCTACCCCTTTCATATCTCTGGGTTCTATCTCCACCTATCTGCTCTCCTCTCCCCTATGCCCACACAACTTCACCTTCACCACAAATGCCACTTTTTTTATCCCGGCTACAAACAGTTCAGAGGAGTCACCTGACTCAAAGTTAATGAGAGATTAAAAAGGTACTGCAGATGCTGGAGAATCCGAGATAACAAGCATGGGGCTGGATGAACACAGCAGGTCAAGCAGCAAAACTTGACGTTTCGGGCCTAGACCCTTCATCAGAAAAAAGGGTCCAGGCCCGAAACGTCAAGTTTTCCTGCTCCTATGATGCTGCTGTGTTCATCCAGCCCCATGCTTGTTGACTCAAAGTTAACTCTGTTTCTCACGTCACAGATGCTGCCTGACCTGCTGAATTTCTCCAGCAATTTCTGTTCTTTTGTTTCAGATTTCCAGCATTTGCAGTTCTTTGTTTAATCAATAACTTCAAAAACACAGGACCAATACTCACTTATCTCCATCGATATGGATAAGGAGAACCACCAGTGCAATTGGGACAACACCTGAATCCTAGGACAGGCCAAGCAGCGACAAGCACGGGAATTCCTAGAGGGCTGGTTCTCCACTAAGAAAGCCATCAACCAACACATAGAGCTAGACCCCCATATATACTCCACTGCAAAGGAAAACCGGAAGTGAGGTGATCCAGCTCAATGCACACCAGAGTTTAAATAACAGGTGGGAAAACATAACGGTGCTTCATTGGAGGCTGCACTGATGATGTTACCCAGCAGGATAATGAAACGTCTGCAGAACAACGAACCAGCTCAGTGTGCCAACCAACCACAGCATCCACAACTTGAGCTACAAATCCACTCCAAAACCTTAGACTTAATTCCCCTGAAGTTCCATGTTGGAGACAACAAACAGCTAACCTCCACAACAGGGCTGGCCAAAGTGGGTGTTTGGACCCCTAGTGGGGACACTAGCTGAAATTTAGGGATCGTGAGCTTGTAGTAGCTTTGGTCATTCCCACTCCCCCTTTCCCCAACTTCATAAGAGACTGGAACAGAGCTAAGCCATTTGGCTCCTCAAGCCTGCTCCTCAATTCAATAGGATCATCATTGATTTTTTTTTTTAATTCATGGGATGTTCATTTCACTGGCTCAGCCAGCATTTATTGCCCAACACGAATTGCCCCCAGAAAGCAGCTAAGAATTAACTGCATTGCTGTGTTTTTGGAGTCACATGTAGTCCAGACCAAGTTGCAGATTCCCTTCCCTAAAGGATGTTAATGAGCCAGATGGGTTTTCCCTGAATCAACAATGGATTCATGGTCATCATTAGACTCAGAATTCCAGATTTTTATTGAATTCAAATTCAACCTGTCTGCTGTGGCAGGATTTAAACGTGTGTGTCCTGAGCATTATCTGGGCCTCTGGATTAACAGCACAGTAATGATACCAGTCGGCCATTGCCTCCCCATGATCTAATGAGTGTGCTCCTCCTAACCCAACCAGTTTTAGAGTGAGCGTGTTATAGAGACAAAATTTTTACAGCATGGTAAAAGGCCCTTCGACCCATCATAGCCATTCCAGTCATCAAGCACCTACCTATTCTAATCCCATTTTCCAGCACTTGGTCCATAGCTTTGTATTCTATGGCATTTCATGTGCGCATCAAAATTGTTCTCAAAAATTGTTTAGCGATATTATCATTAACATTCTTGAATTCCAGATTTTCTATTAGTTGTTTGTGAACTCTCCCAGCTGGTGTATAGGATTTATACATGTGCCCCCAGAACATTCAGTTTGGATGACTAGCTTGACGACATTATCATACGACGCCACCAGTTTCAATCACGTCTTGAAGTGGAGCTCCAGTGCGAGAAAGTTGTGGAAAACCAGTACTACAGATATCGTGCTGTCAAAAGTAGATGATCAGTCGTAATTTTGGTAAAATGCATAGAAATGCTGGCTAAGAGCCATACACAGCTCTATTAACTCAGAACATTCAAATATTTCGAAACTGCTCATACTATTGTGAAACTCCTTTACAGGTCTGTTGGAAACCTAGCCTGGTACGGCTACCTTAGAAAAGGTTGCTAGATCAGACAGGAATGGTTAGGGTTGGTCTGATCACAGGAAGGGCTTTCGATGAGCTGATCTTCCCTGAGGAACTCTGATCTGAAAGAACTTTGGTGAAAGTAAAGAGTGTCGTGAACAATGAGAGTCATTCCTTGTCTCAGTATTACTGTGGGATCCATCAAAGGAAAAGGCAATGATCCCTCGGGTGCAGGAGACAGCAGTTCCTGAATGTTTTTGGTGCCCCTCTCTGAGGATGTCTACGAGGAGCTGCTTTGTAGATAATGATCAGGACTCAGGGTGGACTCATAGCTGTGGCAGGCTGCCACCAAAGCAGTAGATATCAACTGGCAGAATCTTGTGGGCATGGTCCCACAGTTTGATGCCAAGAATGTAGTAGCTCCTATAATGAGGGATGTTGTCTTTGTAAAAGAGCTCACAGATCCACACGAGAGTGGCCGTGCAGACCCTGTGGCATGGGAAATGGTGCCCAGCAAATCCACATGCTCACTCTGGTAATGAAGTGCCCTCACTTTCAGTACTGAGCCTCTGCCAGTTCCCTGTAATGGCTGGCAGCTCAGTGGTTAGCACTGCTACCTCACAGCACCAGGGACCCAGGTTCAATTCCACCCTCAGGCGACTGTTTGTGTGGAGTTTGCACATTCTCCCTGTGTCTGCGTGGGTTTCCTCTGGGTGCTCCGGTTTCCTCCCACAGTCCAAAGATGTGCAGGCTAGGTGGTTTGGTCATGCTAAATTGTCAGAGTTCAGGGATGTGGAGATTAGGTGGGTTACAGGGAGGTGGGTCTGGGTGGGATACTCTGAGGGTCAGTGTGGGCCAAAGGGCCTGTTTCCACACTCTAGGGATTCTATGAAAACTGTGACATTGCTGACTTCTCCCACTCCCACTCCCACTGGGTTAAGATCTATGTTAATGACTTGGATGAATCACAGAATTGTTACAGCATCAAAGGAGGCCATTCAGCCCATTGTGCCTGCACCTGTTCTATCCCCTAGTACCAGTCTACCACCTTTTCCTCTTATCCCTGCATGCCATTTTGCATTGAAACAAAGAAACACAGATGATAGGAGCAGGAGGAGGCCACTCGGCCCTTCACACCTGCTCTGCCATTCTTCACAAGCATGTCTGACCATCCAACTCAATAGCCTGATCCTGCTTTCTCCACATAACCTTTGATCCCATTTGCTCCAAGTGCTCTATCTAGTCGCCTCTTGAATACATTCAATGTTTTGGCATCAACTACTTCCTGTGGTAATGAATTCCACAGACTCACCACTGTTTGGGTGAAGAAATGTCTCCTCATCTCCGTCCTAAATGGTCTACCCCGAATCCTCAGACGGTGACCCCTGGTTCTGGACACACCCACCAATGGGAACATCCTCCCTGCATCTACCCTGTACAGTCCTGTTAGAACTTTATAAGTCTCTATGAGATTCCCCCTCATTTGTCTGAACCCCAGGGAAACCAATCCCAACCTAGTCCCAATCCTCCCAGGATCCTAGATATCTCCACGATGTTCAACGTTCCACAGACAGCTGCTCCTGCTGCATCTTGAAATCTACACTCAATGCCATGCGGCGCCACATGCGCACTCTCGACCTCCCTCTCCAAAGTCACTAACTATGTGTCCTGAGGAAGGGTCACCGGACCCAAAACGTTAACTCTGCTTTCTCCTTCACAGATGCTGTCAGACCTGCTGAGCTTTTCCAGCAACTTTGTTTTTGTTGAATATTTTAGTGTTATTTGTTCAGGTAAATAAACTTGGCGCAATACACTGGTGGAATTCTGTTTCTAGATATGGCTGGCTTGGGAGCAGTTCCAGCTCCTTGATTATCCAGTCAGTGACCTGAGGCACTGGGCACTGATTGGTTGTGATGCTGTACACAAAAAGCAGGACAAACCTGGCCAACTACCACCCCATCAGTCTCCTCTCGATCATCAGTAAAGTGATGGAAGGTGTCAGTAACAGTGCCATCAAGCAGCACCTGCTCAGTGACGCCCAGTTTGGGTTCCACCAGGGCCACTCAGCTCCTGACCTCATTACAGCCTTGGTTCGAACATGGACAAAAGAGCTGAATTCCAGAGGTGAGGTGAGAGTGACAGCCATAGATATCAAGGCTGCATTCGACCGAGTGTGGCATCAAGGAGCCCGAGCAAAACTGGAATCAATGGGTATCAGGGGCAAACCCTCCAGTGGTTGGAGTCATACCTGGCACATAGGAAGATGGTTGTGGTTGTTGGGAGGTCAATCATCTCAGCTCCGGGACATCTCTGCAGGAGTTCCTCAGGGTAGTGTCCTAGGCCCAACCATCTTCAGCTGCTTCATCCATGACCTTCCCTCCATCATAAGGTCAGAAGTGGGGATGTTCACCGATGATTACACAATGTTCAGCACCATTCGTGACTCCTCAGATACTGAAGCAGTCCATGTTCAAATGCAACAAGGTCTGGAGAATATCAACGTAAGATGCTGGCCTCCTGGAATTCAGAGTCAGGAAATCTCATTATTCTTAAAAAACACATTGACATCCATTTTTTTTTCATTCATTGATGGGATGTGGCTGTCATTGGCTGAGCCAGCATTTATTGTCTGTCCCTAGTTGCCCCTGGAGAAGGTGGGGGTGAGCTGCCTTCTTGAACTACTGCAGTCCATGTGCTGTAGGTTGACCCACAATGCCCTTGTGGTGGGAATTCCAGGATTTTACCCAGTGACACTGAAGGAACGGCCATATATTTCCAAGTCAGGATGGTGAGTGGTTTGGAGGGGAGCTTGCAGGGGGTGGTGTTCCCATGTATCTGCTGCCCTTGTCCTTCCAGATGGAAGTGGTTGTGAAGTTGAATGGTGCTGTCTGAGGTCCCTTGACTATCGTGACCTAAAGCCTGCAGATTAAGAGCTAAGATGAGAGTGAATAGCTGTAATTTGGCAAGCACAGGTCTGATGAGTTAAATAGCCCCCATTTGTGTTGTAAATGTCTATGATTGTGCCAGGAAGTGTATCATCTTCCTGGTTGGTAAGTGTCCAAACTCTGGGGCGTGATTTACACTGGATCTTGATCCCGAGTACTCAGTGATAATATTGCTTCACCCTTATCCCTGCTGAAGGACTCAAAAATTAAACTTGTTCGTTTAGAATTCAACAGTGTCTGAGTTATGGCCGAACCTGACACAGGGCAGTTATTAGTGTGTGAATGTAGAGATTCTACAAGATTCTTTCTCCAAATGAGCATGCTGTATCTGTCATTGGATAACTCATAAACAAAGCCAGGAATGTTGAACTGAAATGCTGTCAGCTCTTATCGCTTACTAATCTTAGATTAAAAATACCCTGTAGCTTTAATGACACGCGAAGGCTGGCTCAAAATGCTCAATTAAAGCACATTCCAAGAATATGAGGCTGTTGACTTCATCCAGGTGTTTTGGAAAGAACTGTATTTAATTCAAATTCCAAATTTAACAGTAACACACCCCACACCCCAACACCCACATTAGAAAAATATTGCTCAGTCCTGCTTTTTGTGAAGTACAAAGCTCAATTAACTGCAATTCTTATAGATTTGAGGCTCCTGTCAGGGCAGAGTCATAGAGTCATAGCGTTGTACACCACAGAAACAGACCGTTCAGTCCAACTCGTCAACTACATCACCAATTTTGGTGTCATCTGCAAACCGATGTTCACATCCTAATCATTTATATCAATGACTAAAAGCAATGGACCCAGCACCGATCCTTATGGCACACAGCTGGTCACAGGCCTCCAGTCTGAAAAGCAACCCTCCACCACCACCCTCTGTCTTCTGCCTTCAAGACAATTTTTGTATCCAAACGGCTAGCTCTCCCTGGGTCCCATGTGATCCAACCTTGCTAACCAGTCCACCATACAGAACCTTATCGATTCCCCTTATGGGGGAAATGGCTCACCAGGGGAAGGCAGCAGTAGCCAGGTTCATGGCACCGTGGCTGGATCTGCTGTACAGAAAGGCGGGAAAAAGAGTGGAAGGGCTATAGTCATAGGGGATTCAATTGTAAGGGGAGTGGATAGGCGGTTCTGTGGTCGAAAACGAGACTCCCGAATGGTATGTTGCCTCCCAGGTGCACGGGTCAGGGATGTCTCAGATCAACTGCAGGACATTCTGAAGGGGGAGGGTGAACAGCCAGCTGTCGTGGTGCATATAGGAACCAATGATTATAGGTTAAAAAAGACGGGATGAGGTCCTACAAGCAGAATTTAGGGAGTTAGGAGCCAGGTTTAAAAAGTAGGACCTCGGGTAGTACTCTCAGGATCGCTACCAGTGCCACGTGCTATTCAGATTAGAAATGAAAGAATAGGCAGGATAAATGAGTGGCTTGAGAGATGGTGTAGGAGGGAGGGATTCAGATTTTTGGGACATTGGGATCGGTTCTGGGGGAGGTGGGGCTATTGCAAATCGGATGGTCTACACCTGGGCAGGACTGGAACCAATGTCGTAGGGGCTGCTTTTGCTAACGCAGTTGGGGCGGGTTTAAACTAATGTGGCAGGGGGATGGGAACCAAATGAGGAGGTTAGTGGACAGTAAGGAGGTAGTAACTAAAGCCTGTAAGGAACTAGATAATGAAGTCAGTGTGACTAAGGGGAAGAGTAGGCAGAGGGCAGATGATGAACGCAAAGGGACAGGTGGTCTGAGGTGCATTTGTTTTAATGCGAGAAGTGTAGTAGGTAAGGCAGATGAACTTAGGGCTTGGATTAGTACCTGGGGGTATGACGTTATTGCTATTACTGAGACTTAGTTGAGAGAAGGTCAAGATTGGTAACTAAGTATCCCAGGATAGTGATGCTTCAGGCGGGATAGAGAGGGAGGTAAAAGGGGTGGAGGAGTTGCATTACTGGTCAAAGAGGATATCACAGCTGTGGTGAAGGAGGACACGATGGAGGACTCGAGCAGTGAGGCAATATGGGCAGAGCTCAGAAATAGGAAGGGTTCGGTAACAATGTTGGGGCTGTACTACAGGCCTCCCACCAGCGAGTGTGAGATAGAGGTACAAATATGTAGCCAGATTATGGAAAGATGTAGGAGCAACAGGGTGGTGGTGATGGGAGATTTTAATTTTCCCAACATTGACTGGGATTCACTTAGTGTTAGGGGTTTAGATGGAGCAGAATTTTCAGGAGCATCCAGGAGGGTTTTATGGAGCAGTATGTAAATAGTCCAACTCGGGACAGGGCCATACTGGACCTGGTGTTGGAGAATGAGCCCGGCCAGGTGGTTGAAGTTTCAGTCAGGGATTACTTTGGGAATAGTGATCACAATTCCGTAAGTTTTAGAATACTCGTGGACAGAGACGAGAGTGGTCCTAAAGGAAGAGTGCTGAACTGGGGGAGGGCCAACTATAGCAAAATTCGGCAGGAGCTGGGGAATGTGGATTGGGAGCAGCTGTTTGAGGGTAAATCCACATTTGATATGTGGGAGGCTTTTAAAGAGAGGTTGATTAGAGTGCAGGACAGACATGTCCCTGTGAAAATGAGGGATAGAAAGGGCAAGATTAGGGAACCATGGATGACAGGTGAAATTGTGAGACTAGCAAAGAGGAAAAAGGAAGCATACATAAGGTCTAGGTGACTGAAAACAGATGAAGCTTTGGAAGCTTCAGGAAAGTAGGACCAATCTGAAACAAGGAATTAAGAGGGCTCAAAGGGGTCATGAAATATCTTTAGCAAACAGGGTTAAGGAAAATCCCAAAGCCTTTTATTCGTACATAAGGAGAAAGAGGGTAACTAGAGAAAGGGTTGGCCACTCAAGGACAAAGGAGGGAAGTTATGCGAGGAGTCAGAGAAAATGAGTGAGATTCTTAAGGAGTACTTTGCGTTGGTATTCACTGAGGAGACGGACATGACGGATGTTGAGGTTAAGGATTAATGTTTGATTACTCTAGGTCAAGTCAGCATAAGGAGTGGGGAAGAGTTGAGTATTTTAGTATTCTAAAAGGCATTAGGGTGGACAAGTCCCCAGGTCCGGATGGGATCAATCCCAGGTTACTGAGGGAAGCGAGAGAGGAAATAACTGGGGCCTTAACAGATATCTTTGCAGCATCCGTGAGCATGGGTGAGGTCCCGGAGGTCTGGAGAATTGCTAATGTTGTCCCCTTGTTTAAGAAGGGTAGCAGGGATAACCCAGGTAGTTATAGACCAGTGAGCCTGACGTCAGTGGTGGGGAAGCTGCTGGAGAAGATACTGAGGGACAGGACCTATTTACGTTTGGAAGAAAATGGGCTTATTAGTGATAGGCAGCATGATTTTGTGCAGGGAAGGTCACGTCTTACCAACTTGATAGAATTCTTTGAGGAAGTGACAAAGTTGATAGATAAAGGAAGGGCTGTGGATGTCACATACATGGACTTCAGTAAGGCATTTGATAAGGTTCCCCATGGCAGGCTGATGGAGAAAGTGAAGTCGCATGGGGTCCAGGGTGTACTAGCTAGATGGATAGAGAACTGGCTGGGCAACAGGAGGCAGAGAGTTGTAGTGCAAGGTAGTGCAAGACTATGGAGAACTGTGACCAGTGGTGTTATGCAGGGATCCGTGTTGGGACCACTGTTGTTTGTGATCTACATAAATGATCTGGAGGAAGGTATAGATGGTTTGATTAGCAAGTTTGCAGATGACACTAAGATTGGTGGAGTAGCAGATAGTGAAGGGGACTGTCGGAGAATGCAGCAGAACATTGATAGATTGGAGAGTTGGGCGGAGAAATGGCAGATGGAGTTCAATCCAGGCAAATGCGAGGTGATGCATTTTGGAAGATCCAATTCAAGAGTGAACTATACGGGAAATGGAAAAGCCCTGGGGAAAATTGATGCACAGAGAGATCTGGGTGTTCAGGTCCATTGTACCCTCAAGGTGGCAACACAGGTCGATAGAGTGGTCAAGAAGGCATACGGCATGCTTCCATTCATCGGACAGGGTATTGAATACAAGAGTTGGCAGGTCATGTTACAATTGTATAGGACTTTGGTTCGACCACATTTGGAATACTGCGTACAGTTCTGGTCACCACATTACCGAAAGGATGTAGATGCTTTGGAGAGGGTGCAGAGGAGGTTCACCAGGATGTTGCCTGGTATGGAGGGCACTAGCTATGAAGAGAGGTTGAGTAGATTAGGATTATTTACATTAGAAAGACGGAGGTTGAAGGGGGACCTGATTGAGGTCTACAAAATCATGAGAGGTATAGACAGGGTGGATAGCAAGAAACTTTTTCCCAGAGTGGCGGACTCAGTTAGTAGGGGTCACGATTTCAAGGTGAGAGGGGCAAAGTTTAAGGGGAATATGCATGGAAAGTTCTTTACGCAGAGGGTGGTGGGTGCCTGGAACGCGTTGCCAGCGGAGGTGGTAGAGGTAGCCACGATAGCGTCATTTAAGATGTATCTAGACAGATACATGAATGGGCAGGGAGCAGAGGGATACAGATCCTTGGAAAATAGGTGACAGGTTTAGATAGAGGATCTGGATCGGCACAGGCTTGGAGGGCCGAAGGGCCTGTTCCTGTGCTGTAATTTTCTTTGTTCTTTGTTCATGAATGCTTTACTGATGTCCATACAGATAATATCGACCGCTCTGTCTTCATCTATCTTCTTTGTCACTTCTTTCTTGATCAGTCAGGGAATTAAGGGTTACAGGGAAAGGACAGGAAAGTGGGCTTGAGGAATATTGGATCAGCTGTTGCCCTATTGAATGGTGGAGCAGCTTTGAGGGGCTGAATGGCCTACTCCTGTTCCTATTTCTTATGGTCTAAGACTAAACCCAGTCTTACCGTATTTTTTGATCAGTGTTTCTCATTGAGTAGATGTTCCCTGTTGACATTGCTCCTTTCGTAGCCAGAATAAACACATAGGTTTAAGATAAATTGGCAAAAGCTCGGGAATGTGCTGCCTGAAATGTCAGTGGAAACTAATTCAGTCAGAAACTTTTAAAAGAGAATTGGATCATGGCATTTTAGAGAACAGAATCACAGGACTACAAAGAAAAAGCATAGACTTGGGATAATTGGCAAGCTCTCCCAAAGTGGGTGGGTGGCAATGAGAATTAAACCATCTTGTTTTGTTTGAGCCTATGTGAAAATATTTGCATTTCTCTAGTGCCTTTTATGACCTTCGGTCATCTCAAAGCTCTCACAGCCAATGAAGTACTCCTGCAGTGTAGACAATGTTGTGTGGTGTGAAATATTACTTGGACAATGTTCCTTGAAGTGTCTTGTGATGTTTTCACTAACTCGGACTGGAGGCCTGTGACCAGCGCTGTGCCACAAGGGTCAGTACTGGGTCCACTGCTTTTCATCATATATATAAATAATTTGGATGTGAACATGGGAGGTATGGTTAGTGAGTTTGCAAATGACACCAAAATTGAAGGTGTAGTGGACAGTGAAGAAGATTACCTCAGAGTACAACAGGATCTTGATCAGATGGGCCAATGGGCTGAGGAGTGGCGGATGTAGTTTAATTTAGATAAATGTGAGATGCTGCGTTTTGGAAAGGCAAATCAGGGCAGGACTTAATGGTAAGGTCCACTTACTGAACAAAGAGACCTAGGGATGCAGATTCATAATTGCTTGAAAGTGGAATCCCAGGTAGACAGGGCGGTGAAGAAGCCATTTGGTACACTTGCCTTCATTGGTCAGTGCATTGAGTGTAGCAGTTGGAAGGTCATGTTGCGGTTGTACAGGACATTGGTTAGAGATAATAGAGATGCTGGAGAATCCGAGATAACAAGCATGGGGCTGGATGAACACTGCAGGCCAAGCAGCATCATAGGAGCAGG
>JAHRHZ010000133.1:81553471-81563803 GCA_024137785.1 Ginglymostoma cirratum
TTGCTGACCAGGCATCATTTATTGCCCATCCCTATTTGCCCAGAGGGCTGTTGAGGGTCAACCACATTGATGTGGGTCTGGAGTCACATGTAGGCCAGACCAGGTAAGGATGGCAATTTTCTTCCCCTAAAGGGCATTAGTGAACCAGATGGGTTTTTCCCCAAAATCAGCTATAGATTCACGGTCACCATTAGACTCTTAATTCCAGATTTTTATTGAATTCAAATTCCACCATCTGCCGTGGCGGGATTAGAGCCCAGATCCCCAGAGCATTCTCTGAGTCTCTGGATTAACAGACCAGCGATAATACCACTAGGCCATTGCCTCCCCTGCTATAGGAAAGATATTGTGAAACTTGAAAGGGTCTAGAAAAGATACACAAGGATGTTGACGGGGTTGGAAGGTTTGAATTACAGGGAGGGGCTGAATAGGCTGGGACTATTTTCTCCGGTGTGTCAGAATCTGCGGGGGGGCCTTATAGAGGTTTCTAAAATCATGAGGGGCATGGACAGTGTGAATTGTCAAGGTCTTTTCCCCAGGGTGGGGGAGTCCAAAACTACAGGGCGTAGGTTTAAGGCGAGAGGGGAAAAATTTAAAAGGGACCTAAGGGGCAACTTTTTCACACAGAGGGTGGTGCGTGTATAGAACGAGCTGCCGGAGGAAGTGGTGGAGGCTGGTACAATTACAACATTAAAAAGGCACCTGGAGAGGTTTATGAATAGGAAGGGTTAGGGGGATATTGGCAAATGTTGGCAAATGGGACTAGATCATTTGAAGATATCTGGTTTGCATGGATGACTTGGGTTGTAGGGTCAGAGAGCTGTACAGCACGGAAACAGACCCTTTGGTCCAACTTTTGCATGCTGACCAGATATCGTGAATTAATCTGCTCCCATTTGCCAGCTTTTGGCACATATCCCTCTAAACCCTTCCTATTCATATACTCTGAAGGGTCTGTTTTCGTGCTGTAGAACTCTATGACTCCTTAATAGTAAGGGCACTATACAAATGAGAGTTGTTGTTGTAATTTGGTCCTCGTCCCTGGCTTCGAGCCTGATGTCTCCTCAGGATTGTGAGTTTCTGCTGAAGTTCTTTACTTGACTGAACAGGCCAGTTCTTGAAGCTCAGATCACAGAGTCAAAGAATTGTTACAGTGCGTAAAGAGGCCATTCGGTTCCTCATGTCTAAACCAACTCTGTGAGTTAGTCCAGCTGTATCCCCTAGAGTCAACCTCCATATCCAATCTCCAATCTCTTGCCTTATCCCCATATCCCTGCACACCATTTATATCCAAATCATCATCCAATGACCCTCAATTGAACTTGCCTCCACCACATTCCAGACCCCAAACTACTCTCTGGGTGAGAAAAGTTTTGGTTTGTTTGCACTTCACTTGGCTTGGGCTGTCCCGTGAGGTAGTGGGATCCAGAGTGTTGGCTTTGATTCCATTTCCTTCCTACTCTGTCACCCGTCTCCCTCATTATTCATCTGTTGGGATGCGGGATGTGGCACATTTTTCCGGACAACTTCCCCTCCTGGTTGTAAACAGCCATACTTCAAAGAGAGCTTCAAGGTGTCTTTTCTGCATTTCCATTTGCCCTCCTCTACCACTCTGCTCACGTGAGTGGTGAGAAAACGGGACTGGGCCGGGGAGATGCCTTATAGCCACCCAGACACGGAGCCCCATCTTTCATAGTTGAGTTTCCAGGGGTTTTGCCTCAATGCCCGCACTTGCTGAGAGGAGTGATCAATGCCAACAGCACCAAGCTATGAGAATGAGTCTCAAATTTCTAACACGAGTGGAAGATGTAATAGAGAAAAAGGCAGACAGAATCCTACTCCATTCTACGCCAATACAGAGTGGAGCTGGAGGAACACAGCAGGTCAGGCCACATCAGAGAAGCAGGAAAGTTAACGTTTTGGGTCTGGGCCCTTTGCCGAAACATCGAATCTCTTGGTCCTCTGGTGCTGCCTGACCTGCTATATTCCTCCAGCTCCAGTCTGTATTGACTCTGACTCCAGCATCTGCAGTTCTCACTATCGCCCTCTCTCCATTCTAAGTTAGTTTTGAAATAAGGCGTTTGAAATTTCTAACTCTCCTAGAAGAGAGTTGGATGGGAAGGAAGATGAGTGGTAGAGGAATGAAATAAGTGGAAGTGAAAGACGGTCAGAGGCTCAGTTCACTTGTCCCCTTCCTTTGGGAAAAGCCATAGCCTTTCATTTGTAAATAAGAAGTGGGCATCACTGACTCCTCTCAAATTTCCGTGTGGAAGGTGGGGGTGAGCTTCCCTCTTGACGTTGCAGACCATGTGCTGTAGGTTGACCCACAATGCCCTTAGGGAGGGAATTCCAGGATTTTGACCCAGTGACAGTGAAGGAACGGCGATATATTTCCAAGTCAGGATGGTGAGTGGCTCGGAGGGCAACCTGCAGGGGGTGGTGTTCCCATGTATCTGCTGACCTTGACCTTCTAGATGGAAGTGGTCGTGGGTGAACAATGAATTAGAGATGAGATGAATGATTAAAGAACAAGGTGGAACATGTGAATGAATTACTCTCAGGGAAATACAGTGGCAGTCTCAATGTTGTTACAAATAATGCACTGCCTTAACTGTATGCGTAGTTGTTGTGGTAACATACAACGTTGTAGTCTGGACCTAGGAGTGTTAATGTAAAAACTCTGATTTCCTTCCATCCCAAGACTGCCCACTCTTCCTGCCTGCCAGACGGAAGGATTTGGATTGATATTTGACCTGTTAAACACATTGTGAATGCACTTTCCTTTTTCGTCAAATCCTGGGGATTCAGAGGCAGAGCCACCTCCCACTGAATCACATAGGGGCTACCTTTAAAAATATCAATGTAGGTTGGCAGAACGTTTTCCTTCAACGGCCTGCTGGACTATTGAACATGGTAAGTAAGAGAAGCCGGCATCTGTTACCTGCCTCCACTCCCTCCATTTTCACTCCTTTTTAATAGATCTCCATAAACTCCTCCTATTTCTGCTCCAGTGGGGAGGAGGTGCAGTGTGAATGGGAAAAGAGTCACCAAGGGCCTTGGAGTAATGTTTGGGGGGGCGATTGAGGGAAGGCTGTTTCCTGACCGTCTCAATCATACGCTCCTTCACCCCACTTCACTCTTATTGAATCCCTGACCCCTTCTTGCCATCACCTTAGGACTGTTACAATCCCAGCTGGTGTTAACATTCCACACATCAGATCCCAGAGTGAAACCCAGCTACACTCACCTTCTTTCCCTGGTTTAAATTGTGGCAGTTCATTACTGAACACATTCACATGAACACTCCTTAGGTAAGGTGGTGTATTATCACTGGACCATTAATTCAGAGACCCAGGTAATGTTGTGGGGACCTGGGTTTGAATTCTGCTACGGCACTTGGTGGAATTTGAATTCAGTAAAGAATCTCAAATCTAGAGCCTCACGGTGACCATAAGTGCACCATTGATTGTCAGAAAAATCCATCTGGTTCACAAGATCCATTAAGGAAGGAAACTGCCATCCTTACCTGGTCTCACATGGGTGGTAGGAAAACTGTTGGAGAAAATTCTGAAGAAGCAAGTTAATACTCACTTGGAAAGGCATGGGTTAATTAGGGATAGACAGCATGGCTTGGTCAGAGGGATGTCAAGCCTAACAAATTTGTTAGAATTTTTTGAAAATGTGATCGAGTGTGGGGATGAGGGAATTTCAGTTGATGTAGTTTGTATGGATTTTAGCAAAGCTTTTGACAAGGTCCCACATGGGAGACAGATTGAGAAGGTTAAAGCACATGGAATTGTGGGAAACTTGTCTAGATGGATCAGAAACTGGCTTAGTAATAGGACATTAAGGGTAGTGGTAGAAGGCTGTTCGAGTGACAGGAGGCTGGTATCCAGCAGTGTCTCACGAGGATCAGTACTGGGACTCTTACTGTTTGTTATATACACAAATGATACAGATAAAAATGTAGTGGGAATGTTAAGAAAATTTGCAGATGACACCAAGATTGGTAGAGTGGTTAATAGTGAAGAAGTTGGTTGTAGTTTACAGAAAGCTATAGATGGGTTGGTTAGGTGGACAGACCAATGGCAGATGGTATTTAGGAACAAAAACAAAGTTGCTGGAAAAGCTCAGCAGGTATGACAGCATCTGTGGAGGAGAAAACAGAATTAACGTTTTGGTTTTTTTTTACATCAACGCTCCTGGGTGACCCTTCCTCAGAACTGATGGTATTTAACCCTGGTAAGTGTGAGGTGTTGCACTTTGGAGGAATGAGGGAGTATTTAATGAATGGCAGGACACTGGATAGCTCAGAGGAACAGGGGACCTTGGGGTAATTATTCACAGATCCCTGAAGTCAGCAGAGCACTTGAATAGGATAGCTAAGGCATATGGGACACTTGCTTTCATCAGTTGGGGCACAGAGTATATGAGTAAGGAGGTGATGTTGGAATTGTACAGACCGTTTGTCAGTCACAGCCGGAGTACTGTGTGCAGTTCTGGCCACCTCACTACAGGAAAAATGTATTAGCACTAGAGGGGTTTGAGGAGGTTCACCAGGATGTTGCCTGGAATGGATGAATTGAGCTGTAGGGAGACACTAGATAGACTTGGATTGTTTACTTTAGAGCAGAAAAGACTGAGGGGGAACACGGTTGAGGTGTATAAGATTATGAGGGGTATGACAGGGTAAATAGAGAGCAGCTGTTCCCCCTGGTTTAGGGTTCATCACGAGAGGGCATAGTTTTAGGGTAAGGGGCAGGGGGGATTTGGAGGAAAACATTTTCACTCAGTTGATGGTGGGAATCTGGAATGCATTAGGCCTTACAACCCTTAAAATATATTTGAATGAGTACCTCAAACATCATTACGTTCAAATGGAGGAAATTGGGATTAGCGCGCCTTTAGTGGTAGTTGTGTCAGTACAGACTCAATGGGCTGAAAGGCCTTTTCTGCACTGAATGATTCTATGGTCTGGCCTCCATGTGACTCCAGACCCACAGCAATGTGGTTGACTCTTAACTGCTCTCTGGGCAATTACGGATGGGCAATAAATGCTGCCCCAGCCCACATCCCAGGAAAGAATTTTAAAAAAAGTAATTTAGTCACACTGTCATTTGAAATGCTCATTAGAAATTAGACTATACTCTTAGGGATCATTTCTATAGTTTTGTTCTCTTGAAATCCAGCCCATTTACTACATGTAAATAAAGGGTGACTTGGTGACTGGATACCGGCCTCTGTAGAGTTATTTTAGGTATTAGTACATTTTTGGCAGTATAGACTAGATGGGCTGAAGGGTCTCTTCAGATTTGTCTGATTCTATGGGGACGGAATTGCATTCACTAGGCAAGGTTCAATTCTCCTTGCTGCTTGAAAGTGAGAGAGTGGAGGTATAATCTAACTAGTCTTCATTAAATGTCACTGGAGCAATGAATAGCCCTCGAGGTTTCAAGGTGAGGGTGGTGACCATGCTCATTGTCAGGATAATTGCCCAGCTCTCTGTTTGCGCAGTTTCTGTAGCGACCTGACCAAACATTCCCTCTGTCTGTCTCAGCAACCCGCGTTCCTAACACCTTCCACAAACCTTCAACACCTGTGCTATCTGACTGACATCTCAGAGAGCCACTGTAATCTCCCCAACCCCGTGTCAATGGGCAAGACAGGGGCATGGTGGGAGGGGCAGTGTGGGAGTGGTGCTGTGGTGGGAAGGGATAAGGTAGTAGGTATTTAGAAACATTGGAGATCAGTTACTAAGGACTGCGGGTGTGATAAAATGCAACTTTAAGGACTGAATATACCTTTGGTGCTTCTTAACAGTGAAAGGAATAATGTCATACAGCTATAGACCATTGGATTATTTAGCCAGTGCAAAACAGCTGGATGTAAGTACTAACAAGACAGTTTACCAGACAACGAGCAAACTTTCTGTGTCTCCACTAACACCTTCAAGGATCATTGGTTCGTGACCTAGGGAGACCTCAGCGTGTGGTCTGTGACATGGGGAGATCCCAGGTGCTCTCACCCATTGGATTACACACTAGATAACAGCAGCTGAATTTATGTGTCTTCCATTCACAGCTAGAGGAGCAATTGAAGATCTACCATGAGGAGCTCGAGAAGAAGGATGAGGTTATCAGGACTTTGACCCGACTGAGGTAAGAACTGGAGCAAGCTCTTGTCCATATATATAACCCACCTTTCCCCCACTGGGGCAGCAAATCCCCTCCCTGCCACCAGTTGCCTGCCAGTTAGAGGCTATGGTTCCTAGGATCACACCCTGTGGTGTGTGTGTGTGTGTGTCTGTGTGTTGATCTGAGCACTCTCACGTTTCACGCTCAGTCCTCACTGAGATCATCCATCACAGTCTGGGCTCTCTCCAAATGCACATCTCACCCAGGCTCAGCTCCTAGCTACTGGCCAAGCTTGGGGAATGAGTGGTTAAATCACCCAGCGTAGAATTCCTAGTCCCTGACCTGCTGTTATAGCACCAATATTGATATGGTTTGTACTGTTCAGTTTCTGGTCAATAGTGAGTCCCCAAGTTGTGATAGCAGGCAGTTCAGAGATGATAACAGCATTGAATGTCAAGGGGCAATGGTGAGATTGTCTTATAGGGCATGATTGTAGCCTGGCATTTGCGTGGTGTGAATATTACCTGCCAGTTGTCAGTCCAAGCCTGGATATTGTCCAGATCTTGTTGCACGTGAACACGGACTGCTTCAGCATCTGAGGAGTCACGAATGGTGCTGAACATTGTGTAATCGTCAGTGAACATCCCACTTCTGACCTTACGATGGAGGGAAGGTTGATGAGTAAAGAAAAACAGAAAATCCTGGAAATGCTCAGCAGGTCTAACAACATTTGTGGAGTGAGAAACATTTTGGATCCGTGACCTTTTACCTGATGTTCTGAGGAAGAAAAGGATTGGTGTGTTGGAGGAAGGAGGCCGAGTGGTGGGAGAGTCTACACGGATGTAGCAGGAATGCAACAAGCCAGGCCACATCCTTTTCCAGCACTCAAAGTTTTTAATGTTGTCTCTTTCTCTTCACAGGAGAATTGATGATTCAGCATCAGACGTCATAAAGAACTCAGGTCTTTCAAAGGTATGTGTTCATCCAGCTACAGGGCAGGACTCCGTGTCAATTATTTGCTATGAGAGAGTTTGGGATAGAATGGGGTTAGCACAAGACAGCCCCCAGAAATGAGCTCAGCTGGTATACAGATTGAATCCATGGCTCTAGATGCCATTCTAGCAAACTGCACTAGTCAACTGTTATGGCATCACCTCCTCCTGTGCTTCCATTTTCCCATACCCAACTCCGCCCATGATTTAGCTCCATGTCCAGATGTCTTCCCAATGTCCCTTTAACAGTCCAACATAAAGGTGAGCCAATGAACCACATGCCCATAGGCCCCAGGCTCTCTGCACTGTCATCCCTCAGGCTCAGGCTGTGATTGGAGATTGTACATAATCTATAAATGGGTTTAGCTGTGAATAAACTAACCCAAGATCTTCAAGTACACAGACTCCCTGTATCATATTTGTGTTACTTTTAGATCACATAGGAATATTATTAAATCCCAGGAATCGATTGACATGAGGATATGGTGGGAAAACAATTTTTTCATCAAGGGCAGATGTGATCATACTGATTGGTGGAGCAGGTTGAAAGACCATAACACAACAATACATAGGAACAACAGTAGGCCATTCAGCCCATGGAGCCTGCTCCACCGTTCAATGAGATCATGACTGATCTGATAATCCTCAACTCCACTTTACTGCCTTTTACCCATAACCCTCAATTCCCTCACTGATCTCAGCTTTGAATTTACTAAAAGACCCAGCATCAATAGCCCTCTGGGTTAAAGAATTCCACAGATTCAATTGCTGTGTAACCCCTTATTTTGAGATGATACGGTCTGGTCCTCGGTTCTCCCACAAGGGGAAACAACTTCTCTACATCCATCTTCCCCCCACCCCCACCTCCCCACTGTCAGATCCCTAAGAATCTTGTATGTTTCAATAAGGTCTCCTCTCACTCCTCTAAACTCCACAGTGTACAGGCCCAACCTACTCAATCTCTCCTCATAAAATGCCTTACCACTGCCTTCTCAGGGGCAACTAAGGACAGACAATAAATGCTGGCCTACCCAGTAATGCCCACATTCCATGTGTGAATAAAAAATGTCCCTCCATACCCAGGATCATCCAAGTGAACCTTCTCTGGGCTGTCTCCAATAGCAGTCTTTCTTTCCTTAGATAAGGGGCTCAAAATTGTTCACAATATTCCAGTTATGGTCTGATTATTGCCTTGTATATCTTTAGCAAAACCTCCTTATTTTTACTCTACATTCTCTTAGAAATATAGGCCAGCATTCCATTTGCCTTCCCGATCACTCACTGATTGGATGCTGGCTTTTTTTTGTGACTCATGTACGAGGACTCCCAAATCTCTCAATGCTGTCACTTCCTCTATTGAAATAATATTCTGCTCCTCTATTCTTCCTGCCAAAGTGTATAACCTCACATTTCCCCACATTATATTCCATGTGCCAGGTTTTTGCCCCCACTCCCCTATCCTGTCAGTATCCACGCAGGTGGCATGGGGAGATGGGGTTATAGACACAGATAATGATGGGACGCCGAAGATGGTCCAGCCTTCTGGACCAGCTCCCAGCAGGAGTAGAGCCCAGTCCCTGGGTGAAATGGTTCATCTTCAGACACTGCTCCTTCTCATGGCAGGTGTGCTTGAATGGTCAGCACCTTCCCATGAGTAACATTGAAACATCAGGTGGTGAGATCCAGACCCTCTCTGGGACTCAGAGAAATGAGTATCACCAAGCCCAGGATCACAGCTGACCCCATGAGCCTGATGAAATCTGGCCTCGTTTGTTGGAATTAACCTCTTCAGACCAAATCATCCAAAAGGTGTGCAATTTCACGTTGCAAATTCCAGCTGAGTGATACATCAGAATCACAAATTGTGTGTGTGTGTGTGTGTGTGTGTCTGTGTGTGTCTGTGTGTGTGCGTGTGCATGTGTGTGCATGTGAGGGTGTGTCTGTGTGTGAGAGAGTGTGAGTGTAAGAGAATATGTGTGTGTGAGTGTGTGTGTGTGCGTCTGTGTGTGAGAGTGTGTGTGAGTGTGTGTCTGTGTGTGCGTCTGTGCGTGAGTGTGTGTGTGCGTGCGCACGTGTGTGTGTGTGTATGTGTGTGTGTAACTGTGTGTGTGTATGCATGTGTGTGTGTGAGTGTGTGTCTGTGTGTGAGAGTGTGTGTGTGTGTGTGTGTGTGTGTGCGCCTGTGTGTGTATGTGAAACCCATTCTGTTTCCTGGGAGCCACTTTGCATTGTGCTGCTCGAGATCTACTGCACAGCTTCTATTTCAAGATCCATTGGTCACTCTCGACGCCCCGATCTTGCAAAGCTTTTGTTGGCTGGAGGTAAACCGCGATTTGAGGGACAGTTGGAGTGCAGGGCTCATTGATCGAAAAGGAAATTGAATCAATTTTGAACAATTGCCTCCCACTTTCAGCACCAGGGGGCACCGTTCCCTCAGGGGTCCAGACCAAATTCTCACCGAACTATCGCAGGTCACTTTTCCAATTTGTTTCTCACTCCTTCCAGCCTGGATTCTTCTGCTTCACAGAGATTATTCACTCCTTAAATCATTACTGGGCCGATTTGATTAAAATTGTGTTCTTCCACTCTTTTAAATAGAAAGCAAAGCTCTCTCAATACTAAATAAAAACCAAAAGAGAAAGGGTCGCCGAAATGTGATCTTTTCCTCGCACGTGCTGCCAGGCTTCCTGAACTTTTCCAGCAACTTCTGTTTTTGCTCTCTCTATACTGATTGGTTAGAATTAGCTTTATTGTCGAACGTGTACAGTCAAAAGTTTACAAGTTGCCACATTACGGCACCATCTTAGGTACAATGCTACCAGGGTACAGATTCTTAAGAACAAATTCTTAGGAATAGAAGTTAGAAAAATAAAGCTAGAGAAAAACCAACATTACAGATCATACGAATAAATTAGAAAATAAAGAAACAAAATGTTCAGAATAACAACCCAGTCCCTTGCCAGCACCAAGCACAAGGAAGATCTCCACTGCCTCGCCACTGTGTGTGCCAGACCCACCAATGTAGGAGATGCCACACTGGGCGCTATCTCTTCACTGCTGGGCCCACACTCACCCTGTAACCGGGAGAGCCTGGCACCACTGCTGCCTCAATGACACTCTCTCCCCCCTATCAAACACTCCGAGGGCAGGGACAGCACGGGGTTAGATACAGAGTAAAGCTCCATCTACACCGTCTCCCATCAAAC
>JAHRHZ010000133.1:81580902-81603482 GCA_024137785.1 Ginglymostoma cirratum
ACACCCCTCCCCACACACCCCCAGGGTGGGAAATGGGATCCCCTCCCCACACACCCCCCACTGGGCTAGGAATGGGACACCCCTCTCCACATACCCAAGGGTGGGGAATGGGACCCTCTCTCCCTACACCCCCAGGGTGGGGAATGGGACCCTCTCCCCAAAGCCCCCCACCCCGGTTTACTCAGCCCAGCTTCCAAGCCAGTGTCCCACGCAAAACATACACACGTGCCCCGGATAGAAAGAATCCCACTGCCTGTCACCCCCACCCCACCTGGACAGACACATCACCCCCTAAACACCAGTCTCCCGACCCCCAACAATCTAAATCCCTCTGCCCCCATCCCCATCCCTCAGTCCCCACCCTCTGCCAATATTGGGGCGACAGTGTGTGTCAGATTCTCAGTGAACAGAAGGAAATCGGGGCCAATGTTACTTTGCAAAGTGTGCATCACTTTACAACAACAACTTGCTTTTATATTTCACCTTTTATGTCAGGAAACATGTCACGGCACCAAACATCCATCCTTACTGTGCAGTTTGAATAGGACCACACACCCCCACCCCCCCCACAGACACAGACACACAGACACACACACCCACACAGACACACACACACAGACACACACACAGACACAGACACACACACACACACTCGTCCCACCCCACCACACACACACACCCCACACACACTTGTCCCACCCCACCACACACACACATACCCCACACACACTCGTCCCACCCCACCACACGCACACACGCACACACGCACACACACACACACACACACACACACACAGAGATACACCATGCGCTGTGGTATCGGTGTCTCAGTGGTTAGTGCTGCTACCGCACAGCGCCAAGGACCCGGGTTTGATTCCGCCCTCTGCCAACTGTCTGTGTGGAGTTTGCACATTCTCCCCGTGTCTGTATGGGTTTCCTCCGGGTGCTCCGGTTTCCTCCCACAGTGCAAAAATGTGCAGGTTAGGGTGGATTGGCCGTGCTAAATTGCCCGTAGTGTTCAGGGGTGAACAGATTAGGTGGGTTACAGGGGAATGGGTCTGGGTGGGATGGTCTGTGGGTCAGTGTGGATTTGTTGGGCCGAAGGGCCTGTTTCCATACTGTAGGGATTCTATGAATCTCTGGCTCCTGCTGAGGACGCTCTCTGAGCTCTGAACGATCTGTGTCTGTGCTGGAGATTCACTGGTTTGAATGGATGGTGAGTAGATGTTGTTTACGTCCAGGTTTCAGAGCTGTTCCAGGAACACCTCCAATGGGAGACCAGGATAGCGACACTGGAGGAAACCCTGACCAATCAGGAGCTGGAGTTCAGGGCTGGTCGCCAAACCCTGATGAAGCTGGTCTCTGACGCTGGCAAGGCACAGCAGGAGGCGGTCTGTAACAGCCAGGATGTGAGGGCTATCAGAAAGGTAAAGCAGCTGGATCAGCCCATTCCTGAAACAGGCGTGATAATGCTCCAGGCCAGCCCCTATCACTCTATTACACCCCACCCTCTCAACATCTCCTGCTATTTCCTCCTCAGCATGTATCCAGCCTCCCCTTACAGCTCACTCAATCTGCACAACTATTCCCCAAGGGTCAGCACTCTCACTATACTCTGGCTAGAGAATTCTCTGTGTTCCCCTTTTGCTTATTAGTGACGTTTATAAATTTTTGTAAATTTACATTTATAAATCTGGTTTGCGCTCCAGTGGAAGTTAAAGGACTTTACTGCATCCACCCTATCAGATCCTGAAACAGGCCCTTCACATGTTTGTGCCAACCACGATGCCATGCTTTCATCCTTTTCTCACCTTAAAGACTTCTTACTGTGCTACACTTCATTTTATAATTTCCAGAGGGATAAAACTCACTCTAATTAACTTTCTCTGAAACGTATAACCTTTCAAAACCGGCATCATCCTTGCCTATCTTTTATGCACCTTCTCTAGTGCCTGTTTTTCTGTATAATTTGTGGATTCGAACTGTTCAAGAGAAAGTCTATCCATTTCTCCTTGATTTACCTTTGGATTGTACTGTCACATGAACTATGTTATAGGAATGCATGGCTACAGTGAAAAGTGCACATAGTTGCCATCCTATGGTGCCGCATTGGTTATATCCAATGTATTACCATCGCTGGACCTCCCACAATCAACATCCTGGGGGTTCCCATTGACTAGAACATTAACAGCGACTACCAGAGGCTGGGAATCTTGCAATGATTCACCCCCTGACTCCCCAAAGCCTGCCCACCTATAAAGCATAATTCAGACATCCAACTTAAGGAAAAAACATGTTACTGCCCAGGAATGAGTGACGGGTCTGATGATTGGTTAGAATATAAACAGCAGCAGGGAATGACTAAAAAAAAATCAGGAGGAAAACGTTAAGGTATGAGAGGAAGCTAGCTAGAAATGTATGAACAGATAGCAAGAATTTCTACGGGTATTTAAAAAGGAAAAGGTTAAGTAAATGAGTCTAGTGAGGTCCTCTAGCAAGGGAGAACTGGTATTTGATGAAAGATAATAAGGAAATAGTGGTGAAATGTACAAATAGTTTCTGCTGTAAAGGATACACAAGCCATCCCAGGAATGGGTGTAAATCAGGATCTGGGAAGGAGCAAGGAACTCGGCGAGATTACAATCACTGGGGAAGTGGGACTGAGCAAATGGATGGACCTGGACCTGACAAGTCTCCCTGTCCAGATGGACTCCATCAGAGGGTCTTAAAATAGATGGTTCAACAGGTAGGAGATGTGTTGGTGATAATTTTCCAACGTTCACTAAGTTTTAGAAAAATTCCAGCAGATTGGAAAATAGCGAATATAACTTTTCCATTCAAGGAGGGAGGGAGGGAGGGAGGAAACAAGAAACTTCAGGCCAGATAGCCTGACGTCAGTCACAGGGAATGTGTTAGAATGGATCATTAAAGAGATTACAGCCATGAAGGTAGAAAAACTCATGGAATCGGAAAGAGCCAGTACGATTTCATTAAAAGGAAACCATTTCCATCCGATTTGATAGATTTCTTTAAAGGCTTTTGATAAGAACATAGAACATAGAACAAAGAACATAGAACATAGAACAGTGCAGCACAGTACAGGCCCTTTGGCCCACAATGTTGTGCCGAACTTTTACCCTAATCCTAAGGTTTACCTAACCTCCACCCCTACCTTATACTATCATCCATATGCCTATCTAATAGCCGCTTAAATGCCCCTAATGAGGCTGACTCCACTACCCTCTCTGGCAATATATTCCACGCCCCTACCACTCTATGAGTAAAGAACCTACCTCTGACGTCTCCCCTATATCTACCTCCACTCACTTTAAAACTATGCCCCCTTGTAATAGCTACCTTCACCCTAGGAAAAAGTCTCTGGCTGTCCACTCTATCTATACCTCTGATCATTTTGTACACCTCTATCAAGTCACTTCTCATCCTTCATTGTTCTAAAGAGAAAAGCCCTAGCTCTCTCAACCTTTCCGCTTAAGACCTTCCCTCCATTCCAGGCAACATCCTGGTAAATCTCCTCTGCACCTTTTTTAACGCTTCCACATCTTTCCTGTGATGAGGTGACCAGAACTGGACACAATACCCCAGATGTGGCCGAACCAGGGTTTTGTATAGCTGGAGCATAACTTCATGGCTCTTGAACTCAATCCCTCTATTAAGATGTCACATCTGGGGTTATTGCAGAAATTAGGAGCTCATGGTTTAAGGGGTGATGTTAGCATGGATGGAAGATTGGTTGGCTGACAGAAAACAGAGAATCTGTGTAAACGGCTGTTTGTTTGATCGATACGATGTGGTGTGTGAAGTTTCAAAGGGGCCCATGCTGGGCCCTCAGCTTATTACAATTTACATCAGTGACTTTGATGAGGTATGGTACTAAATTTGCAGACAAACCTGATAGGTAGATAAACATGTTGTGAAGAAGGTATAAGGTGGCTACAGACAGAGATAGACAGGTTGAGTGCACAAAAATGTGACAGATGGAGTATCGTGTGGGAAAAATTGTTCACTTTGACAGGAAGAATGTTAAAAAGAAGAACATTAGTTAAACAGAGAAAGGCTGTGGAAATTGGGATTTTGATGTTCAGGGGCACGAGTCACAGAAAGGCACAGCACATAATCAAGGTGGCTATGGGATTCTGTCATTTATTACAGAAATAATTGAACATGGAAGTAAGTTAGTTATGCTTCATTTATACAGGGCATTGGAGACAGTATATCTCAAATACTGTGCACAGTTATTTACAGAAGGATGTAAATGCATTGGAGATGGTTCAGAGGAGGTTTACTTGACTGATACCTGAAATGAGTGGGTTGTCTTTTGAGGATAGTTTGGCCAAGTGGGACTTGTTTACACTAAATTTCAGAAGAGTGAGAGTTGACTTGATTGAACTGTGTAAGATCCTGAATGGTTTTGATAAGGTCAAAAGGGCAAGGTGCTTTGTCTTGTGAGTCAGTCCAAAACTAGAGGCTTTAAAATCTGGGTCTGTCAGGACAGAGATGTGGAGAAATATCTTTTTCTCGGAGGATTGTGTAACTTTGTGGTCTACCCACCAGGACAGACCGGACCACATAAATTCACAGCGGGACAGAACAACAGCACTTCACCAGAGGCTACACAGCACTAAAGATGTCACCTAGAAGGGAGGCGAAACATTTACACGAAAACCAGTCAGCTCGGCGAACTAACTAACAACTCCAACACTTTGCTTCAGAAGGCAATGGAGCTAGACTGCACGAATATTATTAAGGTGGAAGTGGATATGTTCTCGCCAAGCAGGGAATTAAAAGTTATCAGGAAGTAGATAGCAGTGTGAAATTGGAAATACAAACGTAATGTTATTGAATGAAGAAGCAGCCTTGAGGGGCTGAATGGCCTGCCCCTGATTCTTGTCTCAATATTAATGTGCTTTTATTCATTTTCAATGTTTCTTCCTCATTGTCCTACTACTAAATGAGTTGTTTGGCCACCTCAGAGGGCAATTAACAACCTGTTTGTGTGGAATAGGGCTCTTTTACAGACCCAGGTTTGATCGGCTTCCAACCCTAAAGGTGCATCAGTTTAATATTTACCAACAATCTGACAGCTTGTGACCTTCCTACAGCGCCAGCCCTTCACTTCTACATTTAGAAGGCCTTAAACTGCCTAGGGTGGGATTTGAATTCACATTCCCTGGATTATTCATCTAACTGTCCAGAGTTCCAATGAAGGAAGATAATTGCTGAAAGACATGTCAGAGTTGTTGGAGGAACTCTGCAGACTTGGTAATGTCTGTGGAGAGAGAAACAGAGTTAATGTTTGGAGAGCAGTCATCCTTCTTCAGAAGTTCAGTTTTCTATTGATCTTGAAGCATTAAATCTGTTTCTTTCTCCACAGATGCTGCCAGACCCGCTGAGTTTCTCCAGCAATTTCTGGTTTTCTTTTAGATCTTCAGATTTTGCTCTTATTTGACTGCCTGCCTTCCTGAAGCCTTTATCATTCCTTCTCATTATTTCATGTTTATGTCATTACTGCTTGTGGAATCTTGCTGTGTACAAGTTGGCTACCGTGATTTGTCCATTCCAACAGTGACTAAACTTCAAAAATACTCTGTTAGCTGTGAAGCACTTTAACACATTCAGTGGCTGCGAAGCGCATGATATAAATGCAAGACTTTTTAAAAAGAATACGCCTGTGACTGGGTTTCGAAAGTACTTCACTGGTTGAAAGACAATTTGAACTTTCCTGGGGTCGTGGACGACAGTATGAAAAAGCAAGTGCTTTCTGTTTTAAAAATTACTTTTGTTCAGTCAAGATTTTGACATTTTATTCTCCGTACTCAAACCCAGAGCATCTATAACTTCTAAAGACACAAATGTTTCCAGCTGTTAGACTCACGATCCACTTTGATTCACAATCATCGTCCCTAACTCAGTTTCCCAAGGAACCTTCCCTCTATCTTGATAAATTTCTTCAGGTACCATAGCCCTCGATATTTCGAAACAGTCCTTTGCTCAACTCTTGTTGAATATTTTCTGACAATCCACACGCCATACGGACTGCCTTAACTTTTATCCACCTGATTGGCTACTGCTTTATTGCTCGATCTTTCAAACACAGATTGGTGTTTACACATCAGTGCTGTCTCTGTGGGATTAACCTATCCTTGGACTAGAGAAGGTAAACACAGGAAGGATATTCCTGGTGACCAGGGAGACTCTAGATCCAGGGGTCACAGTGTAAAGATACAGGGCAGGCCATTTAGGACTCAGGTGGAAAGAAATATCTTCGCCCAGAGAGTGGGGATCCTGTGGAATTCTCTGCAGCAGAAAGACTGAGGCCAAATCATTGGATGCTATCAATAAGGAGTTAGATTCTTAAAGTAATAGGGATCAAAGGATATGGGGAGAAAGCAGGAAGAGGGTTGGATGTCAGCCATGACCATATCGAATGGTAGAGCAGGCTTGAAGGGCCAAATGGCTGCCTCCTGCTCCTATTTTCTACATTTCCCTGTTTCTGGTACTCCCTTTTTCACCACGACACTACCATCTGCACAAACCACCCCCACCACCCCACCCCTGCCATCAGCACCAGAGGGAGGGGAAGAGCTGACATATTGGTAATGTAAAAACCAAAAATACCTGGTAATGTACCTGGGCTAGTAATCCTGAACCACAGACTAATGTTCTGGGAACGTGGATAGATGATGAAACTTACTCAATAAGATGGTCAAGTAAACACTCACGATTGTTGTAAAAACCCATCTGGTTCACTAATGCCCTTTAGGGAAGGAAACTGCCATCCTTACCTGGTCTGGCCTACATGTGACTCCAGGCAATGTAAAGCAAAAAATGAAAGATCTGCAGATATTGGAAATCTGAAACGAAAACAGAAATTGTCAGGAAAGCTCAGCAAGTCTGGAAGCATCCATGAGTTCTGAGGAAGCTTTAACTCTGGTTTCTCTCCACAGATGCTGCCAGACCTGCTGAGCTTTTCCAGCAACTTCCGTTTTCATTTCCCACAACAAATGTGGTTGACTCCGAACGGCCTCCTGGAATAGCTCTGCCAAGGGGCAATTAAGGATGGGCAGCAAATGCTGACCCAGCCAGTGACAGCCCTGATGCCGTGAAATCATTTTAAAAACCCTCAGGATGAGGAGGAATTTCTTCAGCCAGAGGTCTGGTCGATCTCTGGGATGGGAGACTCGGTAGCTGTGTATGCTCCGGGCTAGATCTCTGTATATTGTTAGCAAAAAGGGATATGGAGATAATGCAGGGAACTGGTTTTGATCAGCCATGGTCTTATTGAAGGGGAGTGAGCTTGCAGAGCAGAATGGCCTCCTCCTGCTACACATACCCGCCCACTTCATTACTCCCTGGCATTTCAATTCCCGAGGGCCGTGTTTTTTCTCGAACCTTGTAACTCTAATTGATTTGTCTGATTGTGGAGTCATGTCTTGGCTTTTACCTTGGTAAGAATATACATCAACCTTGCGAACTAATTCCTAAAACTCCTGAGAACAAACAAGCTATCTCGGCTCATTACTTTTGGCTACAGTGCTAATATTATAGACTGGTTAAGAAGGTTTACAGGACACTTTCCTTTATCAGTTGTGGCATAGATTATAAGAACAAGAAGGCCATGTCAGAGCTGTACAGACCTTTAGTTCGGTCACAGCTGGAGTAGGGTGTGCAGTCTGGTCCCCACACTACAAGAAGGATGTGATTGTAATGGAAGGTTGCAAAGGAGAATCACCAGGATGTTGCCTGGGATACAGAAGTTTTTAAAAATTCATTTTGTGGGATACAGGCATTGTTGGCTGGGCCCAGCATTTCCTGCCCGTCCCTAGTTGCCCCTTGAGAAGGTTGGGGTGAGCTGCCTTCTTGAACCGCTGCAGGCCATGTGCTGTAGGTTGACTCATAATGTCCTTAGTAGGCAGGGAATTCCAGGATTTTGACCCAGCAACACTGAAGGAACGGTGATAATATTTCCAAGTGAGGATGGTGAGTGGTTTGGAGGGGAACTAACATGGGGTGGTGTTCCCATGTATCTACAGCCCTTGTCCTTCTAGATGGAAGTGGTCATGGGTTTGGAAGGTGCTGTCTGAGGATCTTTGGTGAATTTCTGCAGTGCATCTTGCAGATGGTACACACTGCTGCGACTGAGCGTCAGTGGTGGAGGGAGTGGATACTTGTGGATATGGTGCCAATCAAGCGGCTGCTTTGTCCTGGATGGTGTCGAGCTTCTTGAGTGTTGTTGGAGCTGCACTCATCCAGGCAAGTGGGGAGTATTCCATCACACTCCTGACTTGTGCCTTGTAGATGGTGGGCAGGCTTTGGGGAGTCAGGAGGTGAGTTACTTGCTGCAGGATTCCTAACATTTAACCTATGGCTACGGAGAGAGGCTGGAAATGCTCAGGTTGTTTTCTTTGGAGCAGAGAAGGTTGAGGGGGACCTGATAGAGGTGTATAAATTATGTTGGGCATGGACAGGGTGGATAGAAAGCTGCTGTTCCTCTTGGTCAAACGGTCAGTAACAAACGGGCATCATTTTAAGGTGGGAGATTTGGAAGGGATTTGAGAAAACCCTTTATTGCCCAGAAGATGGTGAGGGGTCTGGAATGCACTGTCTGGGACAGTAGATGAATGGGAAACCTCACAATCTTTAAAAAAGTACTTGGATGAATATTTGAAATGCCATAACATTCAAAGCTAAAGGCCAAGCGTGGGAAAATGGGGCAAGTGTCAATATAACCAGAAGGGTCCCAACCCAAAACGTCAACTTTCCTGCTCCTCAGATGCTGCCAGGCCCGCTGTGTTCCTCCAGCTCCACATTCTCTCACTCCAGCATTGTCAGTTCTTACTATCTCTAACTAGATTTTTGTTGGTGCAGACTCAATGGGCTGAAGGGCCCCTTCTAAAGTATAAAACTCTATGACTCTATATCTTCACCTGACCTTTCATCTCTTTGGAGTGTTAATAGAGACATTGGCTCTTTGGAGACTAGTCTAAAACACCGTAATACACTGATTCAATAGATGGTAACTGAGCAGTACGTCCCACTGAACTCAGCTCCGTGTACCTTGACTCTGTCTGTTGGCCCTGGTCCAGGAACACCCCACCATTGTCTGGGACACCACCCATGCCCTCCACATCCTCCAAGACTTCCAATTCCCTGGTCCCCAACACCTCATCTTCACAATGGACATCCAATGCCTGTTCACTTGCATCCCCAACACAGATGGCCTAAAAGCCCTCTGCTTCTTCCTTTCCCCACAGGCTCAACCAGTCCCCTGCCGCCGACACCCTCATCCTCTTAACCAAACTCATCCTTACCCTTCACAACTTCTCCTTCAACTCCTCCCACTTCCTACAGACTAAGGGGGTGGCCATGGGTACCCGCATGGGCCCAAGCTATGCCTGCCTTTTTGTAAGATACATGGAACAGTCCCTCTTCCGCAGCTTCACTGGCCCCATCCCCCACCTCTTCCTCCGCTACATTGATGACTGTATCGGCACCATCTCATGCTCCCACGAGGAGCTCGAACAGTTCATCAACCAACCCCAGCCTCAATATTCACCTGGACCATCTCTGATACCTCTCTCCCTAATTCCTGGACCTTCTCTGTCTCCATCTCTGGTGACCGCCTTGAAACTGATATCTATTTCAAACTGAGCAACTGCCACAGTTAACTAGACTACACCTCCTTTCACCCACCTTCCTGCAACAATGTGATCCCCTATTCCTAATTCCTCTGTCTCCGCTGCGTCTGCTCCCAAGATGAGGCGTTCCACTCCCAACTATCCCAGATGTCCTCCTATTTCAAGGACCATCACTTCCCCGCTCTGTTGATTGAAAAGGCCCCACCACATCTCCTGCATTTCCCACACTTCTGGCCTCACATCCCCTTGCCCCAACAAAAATAAAGACAAAATTCCCCTTGTCCTCGCACATCACCCACTAACCTCCATATCCAACGTATTATTCGCTGCCACTTCCACCACCACCAAAGATATATTTCCCTCCCCACCCCTATCTGCCTTTCGTAGGGACCACTCTCTCCACGACTCCTTCATCCACTCCACACTCCCCACTAACCCCACCACCCCCGGCACCTTTCCCTGCAACCGCAGGAAGTGCTACACCTCCCCCCACACCTCCCCCGCTGTTGATGACCCCCTACCTGTAGATCCTCCAACTTGGTCTACTGTGTCCGTTGCTTCTGATGTGGCTTCCTCCAGATCAACGAGACCAAGCGGAGGCTTGGAGACCGCTTTGTAGAGCATCTGCGCTCTGCACACGACAAACAACAACATCTTCCGGTAGCGGTTTAGAATGGGATTAGAATTGTTAGGTAGTCGTTTTTGACATGATGGGCTGAAGGGCCTTTTTCTGCGCTGTAGATCTCTACAACGCTGTGCTGTTGTGAAAGGTGCTACATGAGGATATGCCTTTCTCTCACGATAGAGGTGCAATCATTAGCAAAGTGACCAAAGGAGAGGTTGGAAAATTTTGCTTGCACAAATAAGAGAGAAAGCAGGTCACTTAGCCTGACTATTTCATAGAGAGAGGGACAGGGAATGTGTGAGCAATGGCAGAAACAGAACCTGTAATAGGTTTTCAAAAGGAACTGGGAAAGTGCTTGAGAAACAAGAATGTGGAAGAGAGTGGGACTAATTGCATAATTTTAACTCCCCCTCCTGCTCCCTGGGTCATATGTCCATCCTGGGCCTCCTCCAGTGCCACAGTGACACCACTTGCAAACTGGGGGAGCAGCACCACATACTCTGCCTCGGGAACCTACTGCCCGATGGCCTAAACATGGAATTCACCTGTTTTAAAATCTCCCCCCAACACCCCCTGGCCTCACCCCATGTCCAACCCTCCCTCTCATCCCCACCCCCTTGACCTGACACAACCTGTCCATCTTCTCTCCCACCTATCCACCCTACCCATCCCACTGACCAATCCCCATCACTCCCTACCTGCACTCACCTGTCGCCATCCCGCCTACCTTCCCCCAGCCCCACTCCTCCTCCCTCTATATATTTACCAGCTCCCTTCCCCCTCTCCAGTCCTGATGCAGGGTCTAGGCCAAAAATTCCTGCTCCCCTGATGCTGCCTGACCCGCTGTGTTCCTCCAGCTGCCCACTGTGTTATCTTTGACTGCATCTGCAGTTCTTGCTACCTCAGTATGAAATAATCACATGTTTACAACAAAAATCCTTTCCAACACCAACAAAATTGAAATCAGCATGGCAGAAATCATCACATATAACAGAAGCAGGCCATTCAGCCCATTGAGACTATTCTGTCATTCAGTTACATCATGGCTGCATTCTCCTGCACTGTCCCCATTTCCCTTGATGTCATTAGTCTCTGGCTGTTAAACAACTTTTTGTTGGCAACTTGGATTGTGTAGTTTTTCGAGTTGAATTCCTTACCAATGCACAGGGGCTGATAAAGGAGAGGAGAGGCCTCCGTGGTATCCGGGCTCACTGATTCCTTCCCTTTGAGATTTTCAAACTAACTTTTCTAACTCAAAGAGAGCAGAGTGTTCTCTCAAAACACAGGAGCAATGTCACGGGATTTTTTTATTCATTTGTGAGACACGGGTGTAACTGGCTGGGCCCAGCATTTTTTGCCCGTCCCTAGTTGCCCCTTGAGAAGGAGGGGGTGAGCTGCCTTTTTGAACCACTGCAGTCCTCCTGCTGTAGGTTGACCCACAATGCCCTTAGGGAGGGAATTCCAGGATTTTGACCCAGCGACAGTGAAGGAACGGCGATATATTTCCTAGTCGATATATTTCCTGCTTCTTAAAGACATGCCCACACAGACTGCGTATGGTCATAGATGCTGACAGCGCAGTGGGAGGTGTTAGCCCTGATACCTGTGCCAGCTTTCGGAATGAGCTAATGCAATTAGTCCCACTCTCTTCCACATTCTTGTTTCTCAAGCACTTTCCCAGTTCCTTTTGAAAACCTATGACAGGTTCTGTTTCTGCCATTGCTCACACATTCCCTGTCCCTCTCTCTATGAAATAGTCAGGCTAAATGACCTGCTTTCTCTCTTATTTGTGCAAGCAAAATTTTCCAACCTCTCCTTTGGTCACTTTGCTGATGATTGCGCCTCTATAGTGAGAGTTCGGCTTACCCTCATGTAGCACCTTTCACAACGGCACAGCGTTGTAGAGATCTACGGCGCAGAAAAAGGCCCTTCAGCCCACCATATCAAAAATGACTACCTAACAATTCTAATCCTATTTCCCAGCACTTGGCCCATAGCCTTGAATGGCCTTGACATCACAAATGCACATCTAAATACAGCTTCAATGTTAAGATGGTTTCTCTCTCTTCCATTCTTCACTTTCTCTCACTTCCAGATTCCTACCACCCTCTGGGTGACAAAGTTTTCCTTCCATCTCCTCTAAACCCCCAGCCCCTTCCCTTAAATCTATGCTCCTGGTCAGTGACCTCTCCATCAAGGGGAGAAGTTCTTTTCTGGATAGTGTCATGGTCTTATAAACTCAGTCATGTACTCCCTGGGCAATCGAGGACAGAGGGGCACTGACTCAGTAATAGGGCACAATCATTTAGGACTGAGTCTTTGCTCAGCGGGCTGTGGAATTCTCCATCCCAGAGTGTTATACGCAGCTGATTGGGGGTCAGTTAGCTCAGTTGGCTGGAGGGCTGGTTTGCAATGCAGAATAACCTAACAGCATAGGTTCAAATCCCACACTGACTGCAGTTCCCATGAAAGAGTTTCCCACTCCCTGCCTGAGGTATGGTGACCCTTAGGTTAAAGGTGCCTGCAAATAAGCAAAGCAGCACCTGGAGTACAGGGATGCAAGTATTATGTTGCAGTTATACAAAACCCTGGTTAGACCCACTTGGAGCAACATGAGCAGATCTGGTCACCACACCTTAGGAAGGATAGATTGGCGTTGGAGGGAGGACAGCATTGGTTTGCGAGAATGATACCTGGACTTCAGTGGTCAAGTTATGAGGAGAGATTATACAAATTAGTTCCTGCTTTCTTTAGAATTCAGAAGGTTAAGGGATGATCTGATCAAAGTCTTCTAGATATTAACAGGAAAATAAAGGGTAGATAGAGAAACTATGTTCACTTGTTGGAGATTCTAGAACAAAGGGCATTGTCTGAGAATGAGGGCCAGACCGTTCAGGAGAGATGTTTGGAAGCACTTCCACATGGAAAGGGTGGGAGAGGTTTGGAGCTCTCTTCCACAAAGACCAGTAGATGCTGGGTCAGTTGTTAAGTTTATACCTGAGACAGATAATTTTTTTTGTTAAGGAAAGATATTGAGAGATATGGGCCGAAGGCAGGTATATGGAGTTAGGCCACAGGTCAGCCATGATCTCATTGATTGGCGGGAGAGGATGGAGGGGCTGAATGGCCTCCTACTGCTCCAGTCTTCCCTCAGCACTGCACTGGGAATGTGAGCCTGGATTTTCTGCTCAAGGTTCTGGAGCGGGACCTGAATCTGGAGCATTCTTTTTCAGATATGACCTGACACTTAGTGATATCAGCCCATTGGCCAGTGGAGATAGAATTTCATACAATCATTTGGTCACTGGAACTTTGAGTATTACTGATAAAAGATACATTTCATCAAATGTTTCATCTTGTACTGATCAGGACAGTTTAGATATCAGCGCATTCCTCCCATGTACTATAAATGATGGACTCCCCTTTGAGTTGGTATTCTTGTGAAATGTCCTTCTTCACCCAGAGAGTGGTGGATATATGGAATGCTCTGCCCCAGAAGGCAGTGGAGGCTAAGTCTCTGGATACTTTCAAGAAAGAGATGGATAGAGCTCTTATAGATAATGGAATCAACGATTATGGGGATAAGGCAGGAACAGGATACTGATTGTGGATGATCAGCCATGATCGTAATGAATGGTGGTGCTGGCTCGAAGGGCCAAATGGCCTACTCCTGCACCTTTGCCTATTGTCTAAGTCCAAGATGAAAACCTTCAACAGATTGTGACTTTTATCAGCCATGCTCAAATAGATTCTCCCCATTTATTAAAATCCTTTATCATTATGTTCAGACCTTTGATGTGGAGATGCCGGTATTGGGCTGGGGTGGACAAGGTCAGAAATCGCACAACGCCAGGTTATAGCCCAACAGGTTTATTTGAAAACGCAAGCTTTCGGAGTGTAGTCTCTTTGTCAACTATTGGACTATAAACCTATTGGATTACAACCTGGTATCGTGTGATATCTGACTCAGACCTTTGAGTGTAGGAGTTGGGATGTCATGTTGAGGTTGTACAGGACGTTAGTGAGGCCTCTTCAGGAGTACTGTGTCCAATTCTGGTTGCCCTGTTATAGGAAGGATGTTATTCAACTGGGAAGGGTTCAGAAAAGATTTACTAGGATGTTGCTGGGAATGGACAGTTTGAGTTATAAGGAGAGGCTAGATGGACTGAGACTTTTTTCACTGGAGCGTAGGAGGTTGAGGGGTGACCTTTTAGGGGTTTATAAAATAATGAAGGGTATAAATAAGGTGAAGGGAAGGTGACTTTCCCATAGGATTGGGGATTTCAAGACTAGAGGGTATATTTTTATGGTGAGAGGAGAGAGATTTAAAAGAGACATGAGGGGAATTTTTTTTATGTGGAGAGTGGTTTGTGTGTGGCATGAACTTCCAGAGGAAGTGGTGCATACAGGTACAGTTACAATGTTTAAAAGGCATTTAGATAAGATCAGAAATGTTTGGAGGGAATATGGGTCAAGTGCAGGCAGGTGGGACTGGTTTAGTTTGTGATTATGGTCGGCATGGACTGGTTGGACCAAAGGGTCTGCTCTGTGACTCTATGGCAGTGAATATTTCGAACATTTCCCAAAGGGCTGCCCACCGAGTTATGACTGATTATTTCCTGTGCTTTAGGAGATGGATGAAGCTTTGCTTCTGAAGAAGGCAGTAGAGCAGGAGAACAAAGTGCTTCGCGAAAGGCTGGCAGACTGCCAGCGATCTCTGGGCACAGCTTACCAGGCACAGGCCCTCAATGCGAAACACGTGGGTGACCTGGATGACTGCCTGCACAGCAGCACCTATCAAACCAAAGCGGCCATCCTGCTGCACCAGAGTTTCCTTGAGCAGCTGGCTGCATTGCTAAGCGATGGCTTTACCCACGTTCCTGCCACAGAGGATGCCATCAAGAACAAAGTGAAGGAAATCTGCAGCAATGACCAGACCCACGTAGCTGTGAGTACTGAGGGATCGATGTAATGTGCTCCCAGGTTACACTGAGCGATAGTGGACAGATAGCAGGGCAGGAGCCCTTTCATTTCAGAGGGAATGGAACGTACAAATACAGGGGGTAGGAGGTTTGTAAAAATTATCAAAGCTATTGTCAGACCACAGCTGGAATATCGTGAAGGGTTTTGGGTCCTTCTTCTAAGGAAAGACAGGCTGGCTATGGAGGCAGTCCAGAGAAGGTTCACTAGACTGATCCTGGGTATGACAGTACAGACTCAATAGGCCAAAGGGCCTCCTCTGGACTATATTTTCTATGTTTCTCTTCTGAGAGGTTGAGTAGGTTGGGCCTGTACTTATCGGAGTTTAGAAGAATGAGAGGGGACCTTATTGATATTCTTCGGGGATTTGACAAGGGGGACATGGAGAGGTTGTTTCCCTTGACAGAGAGTCTAGGACAAGAGGGCATCATCTCAGGGTAAGTGTCGCAGTTTTCAGATTGAGATGAGGAGGAATTGTCTCTCTCCGAGGGGAATGAAACTGTGGAATTCTTCACCACAGAGGGCTGTCAAGGCTGGGCCATTCAGGATATTCAAGGGTGAGACAGACAATGAGTAAGAGAATTGAGGGTTGTGGGGAAAGGCAGGAAAATGTAGTTGAGGATTATCACATCAGCCACGACCTCATTGGATGGTAGAATTTATACAGGTGTTGTAGCTTGTTCTAAAAGGAGTCATGGACACAGCAAAACTCTGCTGCATCCCCTGGCACAGTCCAACCAATCAGCAACCTCTTCTCACATTGGATCACATGGTGGCTCTATCCTCCAGTCTGTTCCTTGCCTCCTGGTTCGAATGAGTGCAAGATGGAAAGCTTCACCCTCCAGTCTCTACTTAGCCATGTTTGAGACTCTGTAAAGTAAAAATAGACTGACTCATCCTTTACGTGAGTCTAACATCGATCATACAATGGTAATGTGGGATCCAAAACCAAACTAGTACCTTCATTGTTTAGCGAGTTACAGACTGGAATCGAATCGAGGGGTTCAGGGTGGTATATGTCTCGAATAGTAGATACCTGGGGGTGAGTTACAGACTGGAATCTAATCAAGGGGTTCAGCGTGGTTTATATATAGAATAATAGATACCTGGGAGTGAGTTACAGACTGGAACATGTTCGAGGGGTTCAGGGTGGTTTATATATGGAATAATAGATACCCCGGGAGTGAGTTACAGACTGGGATCGAATCCAGGGATTCGGGAAGTTTATGTATAAAATAACAGATACCCAATAGGGAGGTGCAGACTGGAATCTAATCGAGGTGTTCAGGCTGATTTATATATAGAATAACAGATACCCAGGAGGTAGGTGAAGACGGAATCTAATTGAAGGGTTTCGGAGGTGTATATACAAAATAACAGAGAGCAGGGAGGGAGATACAGACTGGAACCTAATTGCAGATTTGGGGATTTTTGTTTATCTGCCGACTTTATCCTGCGTTCTCATCACAGCCGACTTACACTTTCCTCCAGTTTTCCAGCAGCTAATTGTAAAGTTTTTCTTTCTCAGACTGAACTTGCTGTGTGGCCTTGCCTGGCCCTGTCTCTGTATCCCCCATTTCCTGCACAGCCCTGTGAGATATTTGTGCACCTCTCAGGCTGGACTTTTGTGCCATTGCGATGTGAATCTCCCGATTGCTGGTGGCTGTGAGTTCAGGGAGTCCCTCCACAAAGCTCTCTGCCTGGTCTTCCTCCTGTTTGATAGTTCTCACAACCTCTGTCCTCAACCAAGCCTTTGGTCAGCTGTTGAATTATCAGCTGACGTGACTTGGTCTTAAGTTTAGTCTGAGAAAGGGTTTCCATGATCTCCCTTGTGATGTTTTTAATGATGTTAAGGGTGCTAGCCAAATGCAAGTTGTTTTTTTTTTGTCGTTGAAAGAAAGTGAAGGAAATGGAGGAGCGGATTACGAATGTGAACAAGCAGCTGGAATGTCAGAGTGACATCTACCACCAGGTCCTGGACCGTGCTCGAAGGGCAGAGGAGAAATTAACCCAACGGGAGGAGATGGTCAGACACCTACAAGGACAACTTGCTGCTGAGGATTTACTGAAGGATGTCTGCCAATTTGATCGACAGAAGGTAAAGCTTTTCTTATTAAAATAAAATAAAGAACTGCGGATGTTGGAGATCTGTATTAGTATTCCTCCATGTTGAACAGCACTTGGAGGAAGCACTGAGGATGGCGAGGGCACAAAATGTACTCTGAGTGGGGGATTTCAATGTTCACCACCAAGAATGGCTCACCAGCAGTACGACTGATCGAGCTGGTCAGGTCCTAAAGGACATATCTGCTAGACTGGGTCTGCGGCAGGTGGCGAGGGAACCAACAAGAGGGAAAAACATACCTAACGTCATCCATATCAATCTGCCAGCTGCATTTACTTCTGTCCATGACAGTATCGGTAAGAATTACCATCGCACAGTCCTTATGGAGACAAAGTTCTGCCTTCACATTGAGAATAACTTCTATCGTGTTGTGTGGCACTATCACTGTGCTAAATGGGACAGAACTTGAACAGATCTAGCAACTCAAGATGGACATTCATGAGGCGCTATGGGCCATCAACAGCAGCAGAAAAGCTGGTCAGAGGCTTGGAATCCTGCAGCGAGTAACTCAACTCCTGACTCCCCAAAGCCTGTCCACCATCCACAAGGCACAAATAGCAGTGTGATGGAATAGTCCCCATTTGCCTGGATGGGTGCAGCCCCAACAACACTCAAGAAGCTTGACACCATCCAGGACAAAGCAGCCACTTGATTGGCACCACGTCCACAAACATCCCACTCCCTCCACCTCCAACGCTCAGTAGCAGCCGTGTGTACTATCTACAAGATGCACTGCAGAAATTCACCAAAGATCCTCGGACAGCATCTTCCAAACCCACGTCCACTTCCATCCAGAAGGACAAGGGTTGTAGATAGATGGGAATACCGCCCCCTGGTAGTTCCCCTCCAAACCACTCACCACCCTCACTTGGAAATATTATCACGGTTCCTTCAGTGTTGCTGGGTCAAAATCCTGGAATTCCCTGCCTACTAAGGACATTATGAGTCAACTTACAGCACATGGCCTGCAGCGGTTCAAGAAGGCAGCTCACCCCAACCTTCTCAAGTGGCAACTAGGGACAGGTAATGAATGGTGGGCCCAGCCAGTGATGCCCACATCCTACAAGTGAATAAGAAAGAACTCCCAGGACAGGTACATAGCAGGTTTAGTAAAGTTCCCTCCAAATTTTTAAACTGAAATTGAAGCTCCCTTTACTCTTTTCAACTGAACATAATGCTGGCCCTGCACTGTCCCTCATCAAACATCCTCAGCATAGGGACAGCAAGGGATTAGATACACAGTGACTGATACACAGCAAAGCTCCTGCTACGCTTTTAAACTGAAAGACAATCTTTCTCTACTCTGACATCATCAAACATTGCTGGGACAGAGTCGACACAGGGTCAGATACAGAGTAAACCTTTCTCTACACCTTCCCACCATTGGGGTTAATGGAGTTAATGCTTAGGAACTTGTGTCACAGATGTCTGCCCTTATGAACACTCTGGAATTGCTCTGGGAGGTCTGGCCTGTGTGATTGCAAATATATAAATGCAGGTTTTATTCTTACTGATTAATAAATCCAGCAATGTTCAGAATTCAGACCATCTGCAAGACCCTGGAAACAGTGTCAGCTTGTGAGAATCTTGCTGCAGACACCCTCAGCGCTCTCTCTGTCCCCACTAACTGCAGTGACCTTTCATATTGAACTTTTACAGTCAATCCTCCTTTTGACTTGTTTACTGTGGAAGCAATCAAAAGGTAGAAGGTTCAACACGGTAAAAGAGCAAGTGGATTAGTTAATTTTAAAAATAGGATTTCAATATGATATTCGTGGAATTAATTTGGAAAGAAGCAACACCGCTCACTGCGCGTAGGTGGTCAATTAAGCTGAGGCTGAGAGGCAGGTTTTTTGCCCTGTTAAAGGATCCTGATAAGAATCAGAAAGTCAATTGTGTTTATGTTGGGATCAACCTCACTGTCTGCAGCAGAATAACACTGTCCTGACTCACCCTGCATTCATAGAGCAGTTCAGAATGAGGCCATTCAGCCAACTTTGTCAATACTAGCTCTCTGAAAGATCAACTCTAGGGCTGAGCTACTTCTGACTCCACAGCCACATGTGGCTCCCAAACATTCCCAGAAAGTTCGCCAGACTGTGGGACATGGGAGACATACAATGGTATCTCTGAAGGGATTGAGGCAAGCAACAAGCAAACCTCAGGTCAATGTCATGTGAAGGTGTCCGAAACAATCAATGAGGCTCGAGCTGGGCACTCAGAAATACGCGAGTGGTTGGATTTTGGTGCGTTTTAAAAGGCTGAATTTTTCTGAGGGAGTTCTATCATGAGAGCCAGAGAGCTCTTTTTACTGTATCTGACCAGATACAGTGACTCTGCTCCCATAGAACATAGAGCATAGAACAATACAATGCAGAACAGGCCCTTCGGCCCTCGATGTTGCTCCGACCTGTGAACTAATCTAAGCCCACCCCCTATACTATCCCATCATCATCCATATGCTTATCCAAGGACTGTTTAAATGCCCCTAACGTGGCTGAGTTAACTACATTGGCAGGCAGGGCATTCCATGCCCTTACCACTCTCTGAGTAAAGAACCTGCCTCTGACATCTGTCTTAAATCTATCACCCCTCAATTTGCAGCTATGCCCCCTCGTACAAGCCGACGTCATCATCCTAGGAAAAAGACTCTCACTGTCCACCCTATCTAATCCTCTGATCATTTTGTAGGTGTCTATTAAATCCCCTCTTAGCCTTCTTCTCTTCAATGAGAACAGACCCAAGTCCCTCAGTCTTTCCTCATAAGACCTTCGCTCAAAACCAGGCAACATCCTGGTAAATCTCCTCTGCACCTTTTCCAAAGCTTCCACATCCTTCCTGTAATGGGGTGACCAGAACTATACGCAATATTCCAAGTGAGGCCGCACTAGGGTTTTGTACAGTTGCAGCATGACCTCACGGCTCCGGAACTCAATCCCTCTACCAATGAAACCTAACACACCGTATGCCTTCTTAACAGCACGATCAACCTGGGTGGGAACTTTCAGGGATCTATGTACCTGGACACCAAGATCCCTCTGCACATCCACACTACCAAGAATCTTTCCATTGACCCAGTATTCTGCCTTCCTATTATTCTTCCCAAAGTGCATCACCTCACATTTATCCGCATTGAACTCCATTTGCCACCTTTCAGCCCAATTCTGCAGTTTATCCAAGTCTCCCTGCAACCTGCAACATTCTTCCACACTGTCCACCACTCCACTGACTTTAGTGTCATCTGCAAACTTACTAACCCATCCACCTATGTCTGCGTCCAAGTCATTTATAAAAATGACAAACAGCAGTGGTCCCAAAACAGATCCTTGTGGCACACCACTAGTAACCGCACTCCAGGCTGAATATTTTCCATCAACCACCACTCTTTGGCTTCTTTCAGAAAGCCAGTTTCTAATCCAAACTGCTAAATCTCCCTCAATCCCATGCCTCCGCATTTTCTCCAACAGCCTACCATGTGGAACCTTATCAAAGGCTTTACTGAAGTCCATGTACACCACGTCAACTGCCCTACCCTCATCCACATGCTTGGTCACCTTCTCAAAAAACTCAATGAGGTTTGTGAGACACGACCTGCCCTTGACAAATCCATGTTGACTATCTCCAATCAAATTGTTGCTTGCTAGATGATTATAAATCCTATCTCTTATAATCCTTTCCAAAACTTTTCCTACAACAGATGTAAGGCTCACTGGCCTATAATTACCTGGGTCATCTCTACTGCCCTTCTTGAACAAGGGCACAACATTTGCAATCCTCCAGTCCTCTGGTACTAAACCTGTAGACAATGACGACTCAAAGATTAAGGCCAAAGGCTCCGCCATCTCCTCTCTAGCTTCCCAGAGAATCCTCGGAAAAATCCCATCCGGCCCAGGGGATTTATCTACCTTCACACCTTCTAGGATTGATAACACCTCCTCCTTACTAACCGCAATCCTTTCAAGTCTAATAGCCTGTATCTCAGTCTTCTCCTCTACAATATTCTCCTTTTCCTGAGTGAAAACAGATGAGAAATATTTGTTTAGCACCTCTCCAATCTCCACAGGGTCTACACACAACTTCCCACTTCTGTCTTTGACTGGCCCTATTCTTAACCTAGTCATCCTTTTATTCCCCACATACCTATAGGAAGCTTTGATGCCCCTCAAATCCAATTCTGCCTCCATTTGACTCAGTACTTTTGCCAGGACAACTCACCATTCACCAGGAAATCCCCCATTCACTGGTATCCCTTGGACGGCCTGTGCCACCTTTAAGGTCCTATTGTGCACCCAGACAATTGTTGTCAGTCCAGAGCTTCCTGACATTCCATCCCACCAGAGTGACGGTATGTGGTAATCAGCAGGAGGTTTCCTGGCCCATGTTTAACCTGAAGCCATGAGACACCACAGGGTCCGGAGTCAATATTGAGGACTCCCAGAGCAACTCCCTCCCCACTCTATACCCTCTCTACTGGGTCTGTGCTGCCGGCGAGACAGTCAATATCCAGGGATGGTGACGGTGGTGTCTGGGACATTGTCTGTAGGGTATGATTCTGTGAGTATGACTATGTCAGGCTGTTGCTTGACTAGTCTGTGAGACAGCTCTCACAATTTTGGCACTAATCCCCAGATGTTAGTGAGGTGGACTTTGCAGGGTCGACAGGGCTGTTCCTGCCGTTGTCTTTTCCGGTGCCTAGGTCGATGCCAGGTGATCCATCCAGTTTCATTTCTTTGTAGTGATTGGTACAACTGAGTGGCTTGCTTGGCCATTTCAGAGGGCAACTGAGAGGCAACCACATTGCTGTGAGTCTGGAGTCACATGTAGGCCAGACCAGGTGAGGGTGGCAGATTTCCTCCCCTGAAGGACTTTAGCGAACCAGGTGGATTTTTCCACATAATCAAGAACAATCTCATGGGAATCAGTGGATTCTTAGTTCCAGATTTTTATACATTAAAGTGAAATCCCACTATCTGTCGTGGCGGGGATCAAACCCAGGTCCCCAGGACATTAACTGAGTTATTTATAGTCTCGCGATAACAGCACTAGGGCCATCACCTCCCCAGTTGTTTGGTGAGACAGCGTAGAAAGAGATTTACTCTACATCTAACCCCGTGCTGTCCCTGTCCTGGGAGTGTTTGATAGGGGATAGTGTTGGGGAAGCTTTACTCTGGATGTAACCCCGTGCTGTCCCTGT
>JAHRHZ010000133.1:81603492-81621117 GCA_024137785.1 Ginglymostoma cirratum
TTTACTCTGTATCTAACCCCGTGCTGTCCCTGTCCTGGGAGTGTTTGCTGGTGGACAGAGTAGAGGCAGCTTTACGCTGTATCTGACCCCACGCTGTCCTTGTCCTGACTATGTCTGATGGGAACAAAGTATTGCAAGCTCTACTTTCAGTTTAAATGAGTAAAAGCAGCTTTACTTTATCTAACCCTGTATTCTTTATGTCCTGGAAGTAATTGATGAAGACAGTGTAGAGAAAGCATGACATTCAAGAAATGGCTGGGGAACTAAATACCTGCTTTGGTCTTCACAAAAGAGGACACAAATCAGATACCAGAAATATTTGAAGAGGCAAGGTTTAGTGAGAGCTGAAGGAGATCAATATTAATAGAGAAATGGTGCTGGGAAAATTGTTGGGACTGAAGGTGGATAAATCCCTAGGGCCTGATAATCTACATCCCAGAGTACTTAAGGAAGTAGCTCTAGAAATAGTGAATGCATTGGTGGTCATCTTCCAGGACTCTATAGACTCTGGAACAATCCCTGCAGATTGGACGGTGGCCAATGTCACTCCAATATTCAAAAAGGGAGGTAGACAGAAAGGAGAGAACTATAGACCGGTGAGCCTAACATCGGTAGTGGGGAAAATTCTCAAATCCATTGTCAAAGATTTTATAGCCGAGCATTTAGAAAGCAGTGGCAGGATCAGACAGAGTCAGCATGGATTTATGAAGGGGAAATCATGCTTGACAAATCTGTCGGAATTCTATGAAGATGTAACTAGTAGAGTTGACAAGGGGGAGCCAGTTGATGTAGTATATTTGGACTTTCAGAAAGTGTTTGACAAAGTCCTGCATAAGAGATTACTGTGCAAGTTTAGAGCGCATGGGATTAGGGGGAAGTGTGTTGAGATGGATAGGAAACTGTTCAGTAGAAAGGAAAGAAAGAGTAGGAATTAATGGGTCCTTTTCAAATTAGCAGGTAGTAACTCGTGGGGTGCCACAGGGATCGGTGCTAGGACCCCAGCTATTCACAATCTATATTAATGATATGGATGAGGGAACAAAATGTAACATCTCAAAGTTTGCAGATGATACCAAGTTGGGTGGGAGGGAGAATTGTAATGAGGATGTAGAGATCCTTCAGCATGAAGATCCTTCAGGAGGGTTTAAGTTCAAGGCAGACTATGAATGAAGCAAAAAGGAAGGATAACTCAGGAGATGTTTTTAGAGATGTTGGAAATCACGAGGGTAAGAAAGCTAGCACAAAGGCTTTTTACCTGAATGCTCGTAGCATTCGTAACAAGGTTGATGAGTTAACGGCACAAATCATCGTGAATGAATATGATTTGGTAGCCATTACGGAGACATGGTTACAGGATGGTCACGACTGGGAGTTAAATATCCAGGGGTACCAGACAATTCGGAAGGACAGACAGGAAGGTAAGGGAGGTGGTGTAGCTCTGATATTCAAGGACAACATCAGGGCGGTGCTGAGAGATGATATAGGTTCTACGGAGAATGAGGTTGAATCCATTTGGGTGGAAATTAGAAATTCTAAGAGGAAAAAGTCACTGATAGGCATAGTCTATAGGCCACCAAATAATAACATCACATTGGGGCGGGCGATAAACAAAGAAATAACTAATGCCTGTAAAAATGGTACTGCAATTATCATGGGGGATTTTAATCTACATGTAGATTGGTCGGACCAGCTCGGTCAGGGTAGCCTTGAGGAGGAGTTCGTTGAGTGTATCCGTGATAGTTTTCTTGAACAGTATGTAATGGAACTGACGAGGAAGCAAGCTATCCCAGATCTGGTCCTGTGTAATGAGACAGGAATAATTAATGACCTCCTAGTTAGGGATCCTGTTGGAAGGAGTGATCACAGTATGGTTGAATTTAGAATACAGATGGAGAGTGTGAAGATAAAATCCAATACCAGGGTCCTGTGCTTGAACAAGGGGGACTACAATAGAATGAGGGAGGACTTGGCTAAAGTAGACTGGAAACAAAGGTTTTATGGTGGGACAGTTGACGAGCAGTGGAGGACTTTCAAAGCAATTTTTCAAAGTGCTCAGCAAAAGTATATTCCAGTGAAAAGGAAGGACTGTAAGGAAAGGGGTAATCTGCCATGGGTGTCTAAGGAAATAAGGGAGGCTATCAAATTGAAAGAGAAGGCATACAAAGCGGCCAAAAACAGCATGAAACTAGAAGATTGGGAAAACTTTAAAGGTCAACAGAAAGCCACAAAAAGAGCTATAAAGAAAAGTAAGATAGAATATGAGAAAAAACGAGCACAGAATATAAAGACAGATAGCAAAGGTCTGGCAGATGGAATACAATGTAAATAAATGTGAAGTCATACATTTTGGTAGGAGTAATAGTAAAAAGGACTATTACTCGAATGGTAAAAAGTTGCAGCATGCTGCTACGCAGAGGGACCTGGGTGTCCTTGTGCATGAATCGCAGAAGGTTGGTCTGCAGGTACAACAAATAATTAGGAAGGCAAATGGAATTGTGTCCTTCATTGCTAAAGGGATTAAGTTTAAAAGCAGAGAGGTTATGTTGCAGCTGTACAAGGTGCTGGTGAGGCCACACCTGGAGTACTGTGTGCAGTTCTGGTCTCCTTATTTGAGAAAGGATGTACTGGCACTGGAAGGGGTACAGAGGACGTTCACTCGGTTGATTCCAGAGTTGAGGGGGTTGGTTTATGAGGAGAGACTGAGTAGATTGGGATTATATTCATTGGACTTCAGACTATTAAGGGGGGGATCTTATAGAAACATATAAAATTATGAAGGGAATAGATAAGATAGAAGTAGAGAGGATGTTCCCACTGGCAGGTGAAGCTAGGACAAGAGGGCATAGCCTCAAGATTAGAGGGAGCAGATTTTGGACTGAATTGAGGAGGAACTTCTTCACCCAGAGGGTTGTTAATCTATGGAATTCCTCACCCAGTGAAGTAGTTGATGCTACTTCAGTAAACGTTTTTAAAGCTAAGGTAGATTTTTTTTGAACAATAAAGGAAGTAAGGGATATGGTGAGAGCGCGGGTAAGTGGATCTGAGTCCACAAAAAGATCAGCCATGATCTTATTGAACGGCGGAGCAGGCTCGAAGGGCCGGATGGCCTACTCCTGCTCCTAGTTCTTACGTTCTTATATGTTCTTATCTTTCAGCACAGTGGCTCAATGGTTAGCAGTGCAGCCTCACAGCACCAGGGACTCCGGTTCAATCCCACCCTCAGGAGACTGTCTGTGTGGAGTTTGCACATTCTCCCTGTGTCTGTGTGGGTTTCCTCCAGGTGCTCCGGTTTCCTCCCACAGTCCAAAGATGTGCAGACTAGGTGGATTGGCCATGCTAAATTACCTGTAGTGTTCAGGGATGTGTAGGTTAGGTGGGTGAAAGGGAGATGGGTCTGAATGAGATGCTCTGAGGGTCGGTGTGGACTTGGTGGGCTGAAGGGTCTGTTTCCACACTGTAGGGATTCTATGATCTCGATAGGTTGGGTGAGATGGCAAATGCAGTATAATTTGGATAAATGTGAGGTTATTCACTTTGGAAGCAAAAACAAGGTGGCAGATTATTACCTGACTGGCTGTACATTGGGAGGGGGGTGTGTGCAGTGGGACCTGGGTGTCCTTGTGCACCAGTCGCTGCAGGTGCAGCAGGTGGTAAAGAAGGTAAATGGTATGTTGGCCGTCATTGCGAGAGGTTTTGAGTACAGGAGCAGGGATGTGTTGTTGCAGTTATACAGGGCCTTGGTGAGATCACACCTGGAATATTGTGTGCAGTTTTAGTCTCCTTTTCTGGGGAAGGATGCTCTTGCTCTCGAGGGAGTGCAGCGAAGGTTTACCAGGCTGATTCCAGGGATGGCGGGTCTGATATATGAGGAGAGATTGACTAGGTTGGGATTGTTTTCGCTGGAGTTCAGACAAATGAGGGGGGATCTCGTAGAGACTGATAAAATTCCAACAGGACTGGACAGCGTAGATGCAGGGAGGATGTTCCTGATGGTGGGTGTGTCCAGAACCAGGGGTCACCGTCTGAGGATTCCGGGTAGACCATTTAGGACGGAGATGAGGAGACATTTCTTCACCCAAAGAGTGGTGAGCCTGTGGAATTCATTACCACAGGAAGCAGTTGATGCCAAAACATTGAATGTATTCAAGAGGCGACTAGATATAGCACTTGGGACAAATGGGATCAAAGGTTATGGGGAGAAAGCAGGATGAGGCTATTGTGTTGGATGATCAGCCATGATCATGAAGAATGATGGAGCAGGCTCGAAGGGCCAAATGGTCTCTCCTGCTCCTATCTTCTGTATTTCTATGTTTCTTTTTGTAAAAACGTCAAGGAAGCTTTACTCTGTATCGAACGCTGGATCTGAGGAAGGTCTCACACGGTGTGGCTAGATCACTGCAATCTATTTATTTAAAGCACTGTTCAATTCATCATTCGAATCTGTATTTTGCAATATTGATGATGAGTTTATATCAGCTTTTCATTTCCTTGTCTTAATTGTTGTTGGCTTTTTTCCACGTCCATGAGAACTGTCTGGGCATCTTTTTGAACACTAATGCAATATTAAAGAACTAGCACTTGCCAGAGCCAGGTTCTTCAAAGAGTTAGTAAGAGTCTATGGGCTGAATGTCCTCCTCGTATATACACAATTCACTGTTTAAATTCTGAAAGAACTGCGAATCCTGGAAACCAGAAACATGAACAGAAATTGCTGTAAAAGCTCAGCAGGTTTGGCTGTACCTGTGAAGAGAAATCAGAGAGGAATTGTGAGTACGGGTAGCATTTTGTTTGGGAGGGTGGGTGAGAGGAGGTGTAGACATGGTAACTGTGGGCGTCAGTGGGTTGGAAATGGATGTCAGTGGTGAGTCAGTTACCGGAGATGGAGACAGAGAGGCCCAGGAAGGAGAGGGTGGTGTCAGAAATGGTCCAGGTGAATTTGAGGGGAGGATGGAAGGTGTGGCGTAGATGATGAACTGTTTAAACTCCTCGCAGGAGCACGAGGCAGCACCAATAGAATCATCAACATAGCAGAGGAAGAGGTGAGGGATGGTGCTGGTATAGCATGGGGGAGGCAATGGCCTATTATTGCTGGACTATTACTCCAGAGACCCAGATAATGTCCTGGGGACCCGGGTTTGAATCCAACCACAGAAGATGGTGGAATTTGAATTCAATAAATATCTAGAATTGAGGATCTAATGACGACCATGAACCCATTGTCAATTCTCAGGAAAAACCCATCTGGTTCACTAATGTCCCTTTAGGGAAGGAAACTGCCACCCTTACCTGGTCTGGCCTACATTTGATTCCAGCCCCACAGCAATGTGGTTTTACTCTTAACTGCCCTCTGGGCAATTAGGGATGGGCATTAAATGCTGCCAGGCCAGCAACGCCCTCATCCTGTGAATGAATAAAGGAAAAAATAAAGAAGAGGGACTGTTCCATGTATCCTACAAAGAGGCAGGCATAGCTTGGGCCCAGGTAGGTGCCCATGGCCAACCCCTTTGGTTTGTAGGAAGAGGGAGGAAAAATTATCAAGAGTGAGGACCAGTTTCGCCAAGTGAATGAGAGTGTCATTGGGGGGGACTGGTTGGGTATGTGGGAGAAGAAGTAGTGGAGGGCTTTTAGACCATCCTTGTGGGGGATACAGATATACAGGGACTGAATGTCCACAGTGAAGATGAGGGGTTGGGGCCTGGGAATTGAAAATTTTGGAAAAGGTAGAGGGCGTGGGTTGTGTCCCGAATCTAGGTGGGGAGTCCCCGGACCATGATTTGAGGTAGGAGGAGATGTGCTCGGTGGGGCAGGAGCAAGCAGAGACAATAGGTCGACGGGGCAGTTAGGATTATGTATTTTGGTAGGAGATAGAAATGGGTGGTGCAGGGTTGGGGAACAATCAGGTTGGAGGCTGTGGACGGGAGATCTCCTGAGGTGATGTGGTTGTTGATGGCCCAGGTGATAATGGCTTCGTGATCAGAGGTGGGGTCATGATTGATGGGACAGTCAGTGGAGGTATCAGAGAGTTGGCATCTGGCCTCAGCGATGTAGAGATCAGTTCGCGTTTATTACCACCGCGCTCCCCCCATCCCCTTGTCGGTGGGTTTAATGGTGAGTTTGGGGTTGGAGTGAAGGGAGCAAAAGGTTGTGTGTTCTGATGGGGTAAGGTTGGAATGAGTGAGAGGGGTGGGGAGATTCAGGAGATTAATGTTACGGCAGCAATTGGAGGTGAAGAGGTCGAGGGAGGGTAGGAGGCTGGGAAGGGGTATCCAGGAGCATAGAGTTTGCTGGAGGTGGAAGAAGGGGCCGTCCGAATCCAATGCATCATTCTCTGACGTTTCCGCCACCTACAATCAGACCCCACCACCAAAAAGATATTTCCTTCCCCACCCCTGCTTTCTGCAGGGACTGTTCACTCCGTGACTCCCTCATCAGTTCCACACTCCGCACCAACCCCTCCACCACACCCGATACCTTTCTCTGTAACCACAAGAGGTGCTACACCTGCCCCTACACCTCCCCCTCTCCCCTCCATCCAAGGTCCAAAACAATCCTTCCAAATCTGGCAAAGACTCACCTGCACCTTATCCAACCTGATCTATTGCATCCATTGTTCCTGATGTGGCCTCCTTTATATTGGGGAAACCAAACGCAGACTCAGGGACCGGTTCACAGAGCATCTGAGCTCTGCACGCACCAACCAACCCAACCTTCTGGTTGCCATCCACTTTAACTCCCCCTCCCACTCTCCTGGTGACACGTCCATCCTTGGCCTCCTCCACTGTCAGAGTGAGGCCAAATGTAAACTGGAAGAACAACACCTGACACTTCACCTTGGGAGCTTACAGCCCAATGGCCTGAACATTGATTTCACCAGCTTCAAAATCCCTCCACCCCCAAGCTGTCCAATATCCTACTCACCTATCCACTCCACCCTTCACACTGACCAACCACAATAATCCCCTCCCTGTAGCACCAATCTCCGTCCCACCGACCCTCATCCCAGCCCCACCCCCACATTTATTTCTGGGCTCCCCTCTCCAGTCCTGACGAACAGTTTTGGCCTGAAACGTTGACTTCCCTGCTCCTCGGATGCTGTCTGACCTGCTGTGCTTTTCCAGCTCCTCATTTATTTACTGCAGCTTCCAGCATCTGCAGCCCTTACTGTCTCCAACATGGCTATAGTGCATTGACATTCCTCATCCAAGTCATGAATATATATTGTAAGTAATTTTGGGCCCAGCATTGATCCTTGTGGCACTCCATTAGTTACAGATGGCACGCTTTATCCCAACCTTCTGTCCTGTATTGGTAGCCAATCCCCAGTGTATACCATAACCATGGACCATTACCTTATTCAGTAGTTTAATGTGTGGTGTTTTCTCAAATACCTTCAGAAAATCTGAACATCCCCTGTTTACCCGCATGGGCCCAAGCTATGCCTGCCTCTTTGTAGGCTATGTGGAACAATCCCTCTTCCGTACCTACACTGGCCCTAAACCCCACCTCTTCCTCCGTTACATTGATGACTGCATCGACGCCGCCTTGTGCTCCCACGAGGAGCTCGAACAGTTCATCCACTTCACCAACACCTTCCACCCCAACCTGAAGTTCACCTGGACCATCTCCAACACTTCTCTCTCCTTCCTGGACCTCTCTGTCTCCATCTCGGGCAACCACCTAGAGACAGATGTCCATTTCAAGCCCACTGACTCCCACAGCTACTTGGAATACACCTCCTCCCACCCACCTTCCTGCAAAAATGCCATCCCCTATTCTCAATTCCTTCGCCTCCGCCGCATCTGCTCCCAGGATGAGACATTCCAATCCCGCACATCTCAAATGTCCTCATTCTTCAAGGACCGCAACTTTCCCCCCACAGTGGTCGAGAACGCCCTCGACCGTGTCTCCCGCATTTCCCGGAACACATCCCTCACGCCCCGTCCCCGCAACAATAACCAAAAAAGAATCCCCCTCGTCCTCACGTACCACCCCACCAACCTCCGGATCCAACGCATCATCCTCCGACACTTCCGCCATCTGCAGTCAGACCCCACCACCAAAGACATTTTTCCCTCCCCACCCTTATCTGCCTTCCGGAGGGACCACTCCCTCCGCGACTCCCTTGTCCGCTCCACACTCCCCTCCAGCCCCACCACACCCGGCACTTTTCCTTGTGACCGCAGGAAGTGCTACACCTGCCCCCACACCTCCTCCCTCACCCCAATCCCAGGCCCCAAGAAGACTTTCCACATCAGGCAGAGGTTCACCTGCACATCTGCCAATGTGGTATACTGCATCCGCTGTACCCGTTGTGGCTACCTCTACATCGGGGAAACCAAGTGGAGGCTTGGGGACCGCTTTGCAGAACACCTGCGCTCAGTTCGCAACAAGCAACTGCACCTCCCAGTCGCGAACCATTTCAACTCCCCCTCCCATTCCTCAGATGACATGTCCATCCTGGGCCTCCTGCAATGCCACAGTGATGCCACCCGAAGGCTGCAGGAACAGCAAGTCATATTCCGCCTGGGAACCCTGCAGCCCAATGGTATCAATGTGGATTTCACAAGCTTCAAAGTCTCCCCTCCCCCAACCGCATCCCAAAACCAGCCCAGCTCATCTCCACCTCCCTAACCTGTTTTTCCTCCCACCTCAAGCTCCACCCCCATCTCCTATCTACTAACATCATCCCGCCCCCTTGACCTGTCCGTCCTCCCTGGACTGACCTATCTCCTCCCTACCCACCTACCTACACTCACCTTTACTGGCTCCATCCCCGCCTCTTCGACCTGTCTGCCTCCTCTCCACCTATCCTCTCCTCTATCCATCCTCTATCCGCCTCCCCCTCTCTCCCTATTTATTTCAGAACCCTCTTCCCCTCCCCCATTTCTGATGAAGGGTTTAGGCCCGAAACGTCAAGTTTTCCTGCTCCTATGATGCTGCTTGACCTGCTGTGTTCATCCAGCCCCACGCTTGTTATCCCCTTTATCTATCCTGTTTGTTACCTCCTCAAAATATTGTGATAAACTTCTCAGAAAAGATTTCCCTTTCGTGAAGAGATTCTGGCTTTGTTTGATTAGATTCTGCATTCCTACGTACTCTGCTACTGTATCCACTAACACACTCTCTTAATGACAAATGTTAGGGAACTTGAGGCCAGTTAGTTTGTTTTATTTTTATCTTTCCTTTCTCGAATAGGGGTGTTAGTATCTCAGAATGCATCCCATCAGTTTCACAGTTCGTTAGCACTTTTTCACCTGGTGATAGTTACTTTTCTCCTTTTTTGCCAATTAATTATGTAATATTTTTGGAAAGCTGCAGCATCCTCTACAACAAAGAACTCCTCTACCATTTCCTGGTTCCCCACTATTATTTTCCTAGCATCATTCTCTAAGAGACCTATGTTCACTGTGGCCACCCTCTTCATTTTTATACACGTAGAGAAGCTCTTACTGTCTGTATTGACATTGCTTGCAAGTTTACCCTCAAAGTTTATTTTCTCCCTCTTGATTATTTTGGTTGTCTCGTTGATTTTTAACACTTTCCCAATCCCCCGGTTCACCACCAAGCTTTGTCACATTGTATGCTTTTCTTTCAATTTGATCCCTTCCCTATCTTCCTTAATTAAGTTTATAATGGCTGTTAGAGGCATTCCTAAAACTCTTTCTCCCTCACTGCTACTGCCCCTCATCCTGCTAAACATCTTTCCCAGTTCACCCACCCTGCTCTGCCCTCATCCCGATGTAATAACCCTTATTTAAGTTTAGCACAGTTGTATCTGACCCATGTTTCTCAATCTCAAACTGAATGTTAAATATGTCCATGTTGTGATCACTCCTGGGGGATCTTTCACTCTGATATCATTTATTAAACCTGCCTCATTACAAATGACCAGGTCCAAAGTAGACTGAAAACCGAAAGAACTGTGGATGCTGTAAATCTGGAACAAAAACGGAAGTTGCTGGAAAAGCTCAGCAGGTCTGGCAACATCTGCGAAGAAAAAGTCAGAGTTAATCCTTTCTCGGGGTGGTGCTGAACATGACGACAAATGAAACTAATCCCTTCTGCCTGCCCTTGGTCCATATCTCTCCATTCCTTGCATATCCATGTGCTTATCCAAATATCCCTTAAATGCCCCTATTTTATCAGCCTCCACCACCACCCATGGAAGTGTGTTTCACACTCCCACCACTCTCTGTATAAAAAACTTGCCCCTCATCTCTCCCCCATTAACCTGTATTTGTGTCATTAATTATTTTATTTTGTTCTGAGCACTATGTGTATTTAAACAAAGAGTCATTAATTTAGCCATTTTACAACTTCTTCCCCCATTTGACTCTACATGCCGCTGTTTTGGCTTTGTATATGCCATCCCTTCTAGACCCTTTCGGGGTTTCATTGCCTAAACAGCTGCTCTGCAATGCTGCCATATCCTTTTGCTTTGCCAGGCCACATATTCTACCTCTCAACTCTTCCCCTCACTGTAAAGTCTAACGCTGTTTCTATAGCCCGAGATATTCGATCCTCCAGGATGCTGGTTCCAGCCAGATTCAGGTGAAGCCTATCCTACCAGAACAGCTCCTTCTTACCCCAACGTGCTCCAAGAACTGAAGACCATCTCTCCCTCACCAATCTCAGTCACACATTTAGCTCTCTGACTTTATTTACCCTGCTTGCCCATTGTTTAGACCATAACCCTGAGATTACCTTGGAGGTGTTTCAGAGATAGTAGGAACTGCAGATGCTGGAGAATCTGAGATAACAAGGTGTAGAGCTGGATGAACACAGCAGGCCAAGCAGCGTCAGAGGAGCATTTCTAAAGAAGGATCTAGGCCCGAAACGTCAGCTTTCCTGCTCCTATGATGCTGCTTGGCCTGCTGTGTTCATCCAGCCCCACACTTTGTTATCTCTATTACCGTGGAGGTTTTGTTTTGTTGAAAATCTTCCAGCAGAGCGTGCTTTCAACGTTGTCGCTGCCAATGTGAGCAAAGACTATTGGATCCCTCCCCTCCCTCACCAAGTTCCTCTCCAGCCCTGAGGGGAGGTCCTTATACTGTCCCTAGCACGAGACAGGCACACAGCATCCAGGACTCCCACTCACAGCTGCAGTGAACACTATCTATGGGGCAGCTCAGTGGTTAGCTCTGCTGCCTCACAGCACCAGTGTCCTGGGTTCGATTCCACCCTCAGGCAACTGTCTGTGTGGAGTTTGCACATTCTTCCTGCGTCTGTGTGGGTTTCCTCCAGGTGCTCCAGTTTCCTCTCATAGTCCAAAGATGTGCTGGTTAGGGTGGATTGGCCATCCTAAATTACCCCATAGTGTTCAGGGATGTGTAGATTAGGGGGATGGGCCTGGCTGGGATGCTCTGAGTGTTAGTGTGGACTTTTTGGGTCAAAGGGCCTGTTTCCACACTGTAGGGATTCTACAATCGATGATCTATTCTCCACCACCTCCCCACCTCCCCACCACCCCCACCCCAACCGTTATAATGTCCTAGCACGACTACATTCCTATTTCCCCCACCAATGCCACCATCTCACTGGCTTGGCTCCTTGTCCCATGGTGCTGTGGTCAGTCCCCTCATCCATTCTGCAGTACCCACTCTCTTGCCCATACAGTTTGCATGACCCTGCACAGCTGCAGGGGCTGAGAGCCTCATATGCTACCATGTGCTCCCTTCCTCTGGACCAGGAGGCTTCAATAAAGTGTGAAAGAAAAGCAGGAATTGCTGCAGAAACTCAGCAGCTCTGGTAGCAGAGATAAAAGGTACTGCAGATGCTGGAGAATCTGAGATAACAAGCTGTGGGGCTGGATGAACACAGCAGGTCAAGCAGCAGCATAGGAGCAGGAAAACTTGATGTTTCGGGCCTAAACCCTTCATCAGAAATGGGGGAGGGGAAAAGGGTTCTGAAATAAATAGGGAGAGAGGGGGAGGCGGATAGAGGATGGATAGAGGAGAGGATAGGTGGAGAGGAGGCAGACAAGTCGAAGAGGTTATGAGAGAGCATCTGTGGAGCGAGAAACAGAGTTGGCATTTTGGGTCCAGTTCTGAAGAAGGGTCACTGGACCCGAAACATTAACTCTGCTTTCTTTCCACAGATACTGCCAGACCTGCTCAGTTTCTCCAGCATTTCCTGTTTTTCCTTTGGTTTCTGATTTCCAGCAACTGCAGTTCTTCAGGTTTCTTCTTCTGTTCTTTACTTTGAGCAGTACTCATGTCTCAGATGTATGAGAAATTATATTATGTGTTCCCACACCCACAAGCATTCTCTGGAATCATGGAGCATGGCATGTTCCCCTGTAACTGGCAAAGGTGCAACACCTGCCCATTTACCTCCTCCCTCCTCAGTATCCAAGGGCCCAAACATACCTTCCAGGTGAAGCAGAGACTGGGTGACCATTTCGCAGAACATCTAAGTTCTGTTAGCAATAAAGACCCTGAGCTACCTGTTGCCTGCCACTTTAACGCACCATCCTGCTCCCTGGCCAACATCTCTGTCTCTGGTTTGCTGCAGTGTTTCAGCGAAGCTCAACGCAAGCTGGAAGAACAACACCTCATTTTCTGCTTGGGGACCCTGCAGCCCTCCGGCCTCAATATCGAGTGCAATAACTTCAGGGTCTAAACTCTCCCATGTCTCAGCCCCCCACCCCACACACCAGGCCTTGTTACCACATAGCCTGCCACTACACACTCCCTGTTGTTAGTCACTAACAGTCCCCATTAACAACTACTCACCCTCCCAGCCTGATCGTTAGCATCTCCTTTGTCTGTCCAACTGCTCTTCTCTCTCTTTGGGCTCTATCCTATCATTTACTCCCTACCCCACCCACCTCCCTATTTGCTGCATATAAACTGACGTTTTCCCAGCCACTATCAGTTCTGAGGAAGGGTCACCCAAAATGTTAACTCTGATTTTTCTTCACAGTTGCTGCCCGATGTGCTGAGCTTTTTCAGCAATTCCATGGCGAACATAATCCCAAACTAAACTAGTCCCGCCTGCCTGCTCCTGGCCCGTATCCCTCTCACTTTAAAAAAGTGCTCCTAGTCTTGAAATCCTCCATCCGAAGGAAAAGACACCTACCATTAACCCTATCCGTACTCCTCATGATTTTGTAAACTAGTTACTTATCCCACAGGAAACATATTTAGTTTTCTTGACCAAACTTTTGTTTTAGATATTTTCTGGGCAAGGTTGGGAACCGGAAAAGGGAGCCCAATGGACAATGTGGCTGTAGCGCTACAAGGAGCCAGTTCTAGTATAGTTCTCTTAGAGAGCTAATATTGACAAAGTGGGCTGAATGGCCTCATTCTGAACTGCTCTATGAATGCAGAGTGAGTCAGGACAGTGTTACTCTGCTGCAGACTGTGAGGTTGATCCCAACATAAACACAATTGACTGTCTGATTCTTATCAGGATTTAACAGGAAAAAACCTGCCTCTCAGTCTCAGCTTAATTGACCACCTACGCGCAGTGAGCGGTGTTGCTTCTTTTCAAATTAATTCCACGAATATCATATTGAAATCCTATTTTTAAAATTAACTAATCCACTTGCTCTTTTACCGTGTTGAACCTTGTACCTTTTGATTGCTTCCACAGTAAACAAGTCAAAAGGAGGATTGACTGTAAAAGTTCAATATGAAAGGTCACTGCAGTTAGTGGGGACAGAGAGAGCGCTGAGGGTGTCTGCAGCAAGATTCTCACAAGCTGACACTGTTTCCAGGGTCTTGCAGATGGTCTGAATTCTGAACATTGCTGGATTTATTAATCAGTAAGAATAAAACCTGCCAGAGAGGGAGTGCAATGGAGGTACACCAGGCTTATTCCTGGATAACAAGGTGTGGAGCTGGATGAACACAGCAGGCCAAGCAGCATCATAGGAGCAGGAAAACTTGACGTTTCGGGCCGAGACCCTTCATCAGAAATGGGGGAGGGGAAGAGGGTTTTGAAATAAATAGGGAGAGAGGGGGAGGCGGATAGAAGATGCATAGAGGGGAGGATAGGTGGAGAGGAGGCAGACAAGTCGAAGAGGCGGGGATGGAGTCAGTAAAGGTGAGTGTAGGTGGGGGGGTAGGGAGGAGATAGGTCAGTCCAGGGAGGACGGACAGGTCAAAGGGGTGGGATGAGGTTAGTAGGTAGGAGATGGGGGTGGGGCTTGAGGTGGGACGAGGGGATAGGTGAGAGGAAGAACAGGTTAGGGAGGCGGGGATGAGCTGGGCTGGTTTTGGGATGCGGTTGGGGGAGGGGAGATTTTGAAGTTTGTGAAGTCCACATTGATACCATTGGGCTGCAGGGTTCACAGGCTGAATATGATTTGCTGTTCCTGCAGCCTTCGGGTGGCATCATTGTGGCATTGCAGGAGGCCAAGGATGGACATGTCGTCTGAGGAATGGGAGGGGGAGTTGAAATGGTTCGCGACTGGGAGGTGCAGTTGTTTATTGCGAACCGAGCGCAGGTGTTCTGCAAAGCGGTCCCCAAGCCTCCGCTTGGTTTCCCCAATGTAGAGGAAGCCACACCGGGTACAGCGGATGCAGTATACCACATTGGCAGATGTGCAGGTGAACATCTGCTTGATGTGGAAAGTCTTCTTAGGGCCTGGGATTGGGGTGAGGGAGGAGGTGTGGGGGCAGGTGTAGCACTTCCTGCGGTTACAAGGAAAAGTGCTGGGTGTGGTGGGGCTGGAGGGGAGTGTGGAGCGGACAAGGGAGTCGCGGAGGGAGTGGTCCCTCCGGAAGGCAGATAAGGGTGGGGAGGGAAAAATGTCTTTGGTGGTGGGGTCTGATTGCAGATGGTGGAAGTGTCGGAGGATGATGCGTTGGATCCGGAGGTTGGTGGGGTGGTATGTGAGGACGAGGGAGATTCTTTTTTGGTTATTATTGCGGGGACGGGGTGTGAGGGATGTGTTTCTGGAAATGCGGGAGACATGGTCGAGGGCGTTCTTGACCACTGTGGGGGGGGGAAGTTGCGGTCCTTGAAGAATGAGGACGTCTGAGATGTACGGGAGTGGAATGTCTCATCCTGGGAGCAGATACGGTGGATGCGAAGGAATTGGGAATAGGGGATGGCATTTTTACAGGAAGGTGGGTGGGAGGAGGTGTATTCCAAGTAGCTGTGGGAGTCAGTGGGCTTGAAATGGATATCGGTTTCTAGGTGGTTGCCCGAGATGGAGACAGAGAGGTCCAGGAAGGAGAGAGAAGTGTTGGAGATGGTCCAGGTGAACTTCAGGTTCGGGTGGAAGGTGTTGGTGAAGTGGATGAACTGTTCGAGCTACTCGTGGGAGCACGAGGCGGCGCCGATGCAGTCATCAATGTAAAGGAGGAAGAGGTGGGGTTTAGGGCCAGTGTAGGTACGGAAGAGGGATTGTTCCACGTAACCTACAAAGAGGCAGGCATAGCTTGGGCCCATGCGGGTACCCATGGCCACCCCCTTTGTCTGTAGGGGAATGGTGGGACTGTCCTATGGGGAAGGCTGTTTATTGAATTTATTGTGAACTACACAGCCACATTGCCCATTGGCCTCACTTTTATGGTTCCCAACCTTGCCCAGAAAATATCAAAAACAAAAGTTTGGTCAAGAAAACAAAATATGTTTCCTGTGGAGATAAGTAGCTAGTTTACAAAATCATGAGGCGTACGGATAGGGTCAATGGTCTTTTCCTTAGGATGGAGGATTTCAAGATTGGGCACACATTTTTGAAGTGAGGTAGGAGACATTGAAAAAAAAGCATGAGGGGCAAATTTTTTACACAGAGGGTGGTTCGTTTTTGAAATGAACTTCCTGAGGACGTGGTGGGTGTGGGTACAATTACAAAGTTTAAATGACATTTGGACTGGTGCATGAATAGGAAAGGTTTGGAGGGATACAGGCCAGGAGCAGGCAGGCGGGACTAGTTTAGTTTGGGATTATGTTCGGCACAGAAGTGCTGAAAAAGTTCAGCAGGGCTGGCAGCAGAGTTAACATTTCGGGTCCAGTGACGCTACCTTGGAACTGACATTAGCTGGGAAAATGTCAGTTTATACCTGCTGTGGCAGGGTTTGAACCCAGATCCCCAGGCTGTTATCTGGGTCTCTGGATTAACAGTCCAGCGGTAATACCACTGGTCCATTGCCTCCCTTGGTTGCTTATGAGAAGCTGAGTGCAGATGGTGCATCTTTTCTTCATTATTCTTTCGTAAGAACATAAGAACTATGAGCAGGAGTAGGCCATCTGGCCCCTCGAGCCTGCCCCGCCCCTTAATAAGATCATGGCTGATCTTTTTGAGACACAGCTCCACTTAACCGCCCACTCACCATAACCTTAATTTCTTTACTGTTCAAAAATTTATCTAGCCTTGCCTTAAAAACATTCAGCGCGGTAGCTTCAACCGCTTCACTTGAGATGTGGGCATCTCTGGTTGGGCCAGCATTTATTACCCATCCCTAGTTGCCCCCTTTGAGAAGGTGGGGGTGAGCTGCCTTTGAACCGCTGCAGTCCATGTGCTCTGGGCTGACCCACAATGCCCTTAGGGGAGAATTCCAGGATTTTGACCCAGCAACACTGAAGGAATGGTGATATATTTCCAAGCCAGTATGGTGAGTGGATTGGAGAGGAGCTTGGAGGAAGTGGTGTTCCCATGTATCTGCTGCGTTTGTCCTTCTAGAGGGAAGTAGTCGTGGGTTTGGGAGGTGCTGGCTGAGGATCTTTGGTGAATTTCTGCAGAGAATCTTGTAGATGGTATAGATTAATAAATGAAAATCAACCTGAATTTGTTGAGGGCATGTGGTCTTTACCTGTGCTCAATCATTCAAGGATTCTTTGTGGGAGTGACCACACTTCCGAAGAACACATTTCTAGGCCAGAGATTTGTCAGCTGCAGGAATGTCGCTCAAACGTCAATAAGACAAAAACCCCAGAAAAAAATAGATTTCTATGCAACATCTTTTGAAAGTTCTATTTTCCCTTCTTTGTCGATAGCCCCATTTATTTGTATCAATATTCTTCAAAATTAAAATTTCAAGGTGAGAGGGGAAAAGTTCAAGGGAGATATGCAGTGAAAGTTCTTTACGCAGGGGGTGGTGGGTGCCTGGAACGCGTTGCCAGCGGAGGTGGTAGAGATGGGCGCGATAGCGTCATTTAAGATATATCTAGACAGATAAATGAATGGGCAGGGAGCAGAGGGATACAGAGCCTTGGAAAATAGGCGACAGGTTTAGATAGAGGATCTGGATCGGCACAGGTTTGGAGGGCCGAAGGGCCTGTTCCTGTGCTGTAATTTTCTTTGTTCTTAAATTCAAAGATTAATCAGTTTGTTTGCCATAATATTCTGTACAGTACTGTAGTGCCGTATCTCAAACTTCCATTCCATGAGATAAATTACAATTGTTTGCAACAAAATGACTTTAAAAGAAGGCCAACAGTTTGCTCTTTTATAGATAATATTGTAGATTGACATCTACATTAACATCTCCAAGTTACTTGTGAGTTAGAACAGCAGGTGGTATTAAATGTTGCATTTCATCCTTATGTTTTGCAAAACAGTGTAACTGTCAGGATAACAAGGTGTGGGGCTGGATGAACACAGCAGGCCAAGCAGCATCATAGGAGCAGGAAAACTTGACGTTTCGGGCCTAGACCCTTCATCAGAAAATG
>JAHRHZ010000133.1:81626117-81646096 GCA_024137785.1 Ginglymostoma cirratum
CCACACCTTGTTATCTCAGATTCTCCAGCATCTGCAGTTCCTTTTATCTCTGATTTTCTTTTTGTGTGTTATTTTCTGTTGTTCCAGCTCATAAAATTCCTCCAGCAGCTGGCAGACAGAATGAAGCTTGAGCAGGATCTATCAGCAGAAGACTGGGAGACTCAAAGCCAACAGTTGTTGGCCAGGGCTCGTCAGCTTGTGGATGAGCACACTGAGGACCAGGATCTCCTGCGTAAGCTCCAGCGAAAGGTTAGTGGTGATAATTGTATTCAGCCCAACATCTCAATGGAAAGTGAAACCTCAGAAAGCATTTGAAAATTACGAGGGTTGAAGGAGTCACAGAAACTGCTGAAGACATTTGCTTTTTTTATCCCCCCCTTTTATTCATTCATGGGATGAGGGTGTCGCTGGCTAGGCCAGTATCTATTGTCCATCCCTAATTGCCCAGGGGGCAGTTAAGAGTCAACCACATTGCTGTGGATCTGGAGTCACATGTAGGCCAGACCAGGTAAGGATGGCAGTTTCCTTCCCTAAAGGACATTAGTGAACCAGATGGGTTTTTCCAACAATTGACAATGGGTTCACGGTCATCGTTAGATTCTTAATTCCAGATATTTTATTCCACCATCTGCCAAGGTGGGATTTGAACCTGGGTCCCCAGAACATTAGCTGGGTCTCTGGATTGATAGTCCAGCAATTGTACTACTAGGCCATCGCCTCCCTGTGTTGGGACAGCTGTCTTATATCCAATTAGGTCAAAAATCAGAAATCATGATCAGTCATCGATATAAACTGAGCTTTACTCTGTATCTAACCCCGTGCTCTCCTTGTCCTGAGAGTGATGAAATCGAAAGGAGACCCATTCTCTTGATGATATTAGCTACACAGAATACCCTCCAGCTCCTTCGCCGATTATATCCCAGTGACGTGCAAGACCTGCCTCTCCTGCTGATTTGTGACGTTAAGTTCCTGAGCAGATGTTTCACTGGGAAAATCTAACTTGAACAAAGTCCGACAAGCACAAAGGAGGATCCCAGCTGGCGTGCAAAGATTCCCTACTGTGCAGAGGCAAGCCATTCAGTCCCGACCCTCCAAACAGCATCCCACCCAGATTCTATCCCTGTAACCCTGCATTCCCCAAGGCTAACGCACCTAATCTACACATCCCTGAGCAATTTAGCAAGGCCAATCCACCTAACCTGCACCATTTTGGACTGTGGGAGCAAACCCACGCAGACACAGGGAGAATGTGCAGATTCCACACAGAGAGTTGCCTGAGGGTGGAATCGAACCTGGGTCCCTGGCACTAGGAGGTAGCAGTGCTAACCACAGAGCCACTGTGCCACCCTTCACCCACAGCTGCCAGCAGCTTGCTTGTCATGTGCATTATGAAATGCTGTGGGATCCGTTTGCTCATTTTCTAACAGACAGCAGCCTCACAATGGATAATCCATTCTGTAAAAGATGCTGTAGCCCCTAATAAGATTCAATCTTCTCCTTAACAATTGCTTTATTTGCCGAGAACATTGAGTACTTCAGAAAATAACAATTTCCATCCTCCATCTACCTCAGCACTGTGTCTCATTTCCAGCTTTTCCTATGTAGTTTGAGCAGGACAATTCCTGGTCTGAGCTGAATCCTCTTTGTGAGTCTGGTCTAGTGCCTGCATCGAGAGCGGGGGCTGTATTATTCTGTTCAGAAAGGGTCATGTTCAGTGCGACAGCTGCAGGTGTGACATTTAATACATTATTGACCACAGAGGGAAAATATCATGGCGTTTACGAAGTGGAGGGTAGAGGATAGATGTCACTGACAGAAGTATCTTGTTCCTAAGTCCATAATGTTCAGACATATCAAGTAACCAGATGAGGTGAAACAATAAAGCTTTTTATTGAGTTGTTGCTGTGGTTCTGTCTCACTGCTGGCTTCTGGGACAATTACAAGATCGAGGTTTACAAAAGCAAATATTTTCTGTAGCTCGAGACGAAAGTTTTCAAGGGATTATTTTGTATCTGTGCTGCAGTGTGAGCTCTTTGTTTCATTAAAGTTGGGGAGGAAAGGAAATCTGTGTCCCCCATCCTGGTCCAGCCCACATGTGACTCCAGACCCACTGCAGTGAGGTTAGGAGCAATGAACAAAGAAAATTACAGCGCAGGAACAGGCCCTTCGGCCCTCCAAGCCTGCGCCAATACAGATCCTCTATCGAAACCTGTCACCTATTTTCCAAAGATCTGTATCCCTCTGCTCCCTGCCCATTCATGTATCTGTCTAGATACATCTTAAATGATGCTATCGTGCCCATCTCTACCACCTCTGCTGGCAACGCGTTCCAGGCACCCACCACCCTCTGCGTAAAGAATTTTCCACGCATATTTCCCTTAAACATTTCCTCTCTCAAATCGTGATCCCTAGTAATTGAGTCCCCCACTCTGGGAGAAAGCTTCTTGCTATCCATCCTGTCTATACCTCTCATGATTTTGTAGACCTCAATCAGGTCCCCCCTCAACCTCCGTCTTTCTAATGTAAATAATCCTAATCTACTCAACCTCTCTTCATAGCTAGCGCCCTCCATACCAGGCAACATCCTGGTGAACCTCCTTTGCACCCTCTCCAAAGCATCCACATCCTTTTGGTAATGTGGCGACCAGAACTGTACGCAGTATTCCAAATGTGGTCGAACCAAAGTCCTATACAACTGCAACATGACCTGCCAACTCTTGTACTCAATACCCCGTCCGATGAATGAACGCATGCCGTATGCCTTCTTGACCACTCTATACACCTGCATTGCCACCTTCAGGGTACAATGGACCTGAACACCCAGATCTCTCTGTACATCAATTTTCCCCAGGGCTTTTCCATTTACCGTATAGTTCGCTCTTGAATTGGATCTTCCAAAATGCATCACCTCACATTTGCCTGGATTGAACTCCATCTGCCATTTCTCCACCCAACTCTCCAATCTATCTATATTCTGCTGCATTCTCCGACAGTCCCCTTCACTATCTGCTACTCCACCAATCTTAGTGTCATCTGCAAACTTGCTAATCAGACCATCTATACCTTCCTCCAGATCATTTACGTATATCACAAACAACAGTGGTCCCAACACGGATCCCTGTGGAACACCACTGGTCACAGTTCTCCATTTTGAGAAACTCCCTTCCACGACAACTCTCTGTCTCCTGTTGCCCAGCCAGTTCTCTATCCATCTAGCTAGTACACCCTGGACCCCATGCGACTTCACTTTCTCCATCAGCCTGCCATGGGGAACCTTATCAAACGCCTTACTGAAGTCCATGTATATGACATCCACAGCCCTTCCCTCATCTATCAACTCTGTCACTTCCTCAAAGAATTCTATCAAGTTGGTAAGACGTGACCTTCCCTGCACAAAATCATGCTGACTATCACTAATAAGCCCATTTTCTTCCAAATGTAAATAGATCCTATCCCTCAGTATCTTCTCCAGCAGCTTCCCCACCACTGACGTCAGGCTCACTGGTCTATAACTACCTGGATTATCCTTGCTACCCTTCTTAAACAAGGGGACAACATTAGCAATTCTCCAGTCCTCTGGGATCTCACCTGTGCTCAAGGATGCTACAAAGATATCTGTTAAGGCCCCAGCTATTTCCTCTCTCGCTTCCCTCAGTAACCTGGGACAGATCCCATCTGGACCTGGGGACTTGTCCACCCTAATGCCTTTTAGATTACTCAACTCTTCCCCACTCCTTACGCTGACTAGACCTAGAGTAATCAAACATCAATCCTTAACCTCAACATCCGTCATGTCCCTCTCCTCAGTGAATACAGACGCAAAGTACTCCTTAAGAATCTCACTCATTTTCTCTGACTCCTCGCATAACTTCCCTCCTTTGTCCTTGAGTGGCCAACCCTTTCTCTAGTTACCCTCTTTCTCCTTATGTACGAATAAAAGGCTTTGGGATTTTCCTTAACCCTGTTTGCTAAAGATATTTCATGACCCCTTTGAGCCCTTTTAATTCCTCGTTTCAGATTGGTCCTACTTTCCCGAAGCTTCCAATGCTTCGTCTGTTTTCAGTCACCTAGACCTTATGTATTCTCCCTTTTTCCTCTTTGCTAGTCTCACAATTTCACCTGTCATCCATGGTTCCCTAATCCTGCCCTTTCTATCCCTCATTTTCACAGGGACATGTCTGTCCTGCACTCTAATCAACCTCTCTTTAAAAGCCTCCCACATATCAAATGTGGATTTACCCTCAAACAGCTGATCCCAATCCACATTCCCCAGCTCCTGTCGAATCTTGCTGTAGTTGGCCTTCCCCCAATTTAGCACTCTTCCTTTAGGACCACTCTCATCTTTGTCCACGAGTATTCTAAAACTTACGGAATTGTGATCACTATTCCCAAAGTAATCCCTGACTGAAACTTCAACCACCTGGCCGGGCTCATTCCCCAACACCAAGTCCAGTATGGCCCCTTCCCGAGTTGGACTATTTACATACTGCTCCATAAAACCCTCCTGGATGCTCCTGAAAATTCTGCTCCATCTAAGCCCCTAACACTAAGTGAATCCCAGTCAATGTTGGGAAAATTAAAATCTCCCATCACCACCACCCTGTTGCTCCTACATCTTTCCATCTGTCTACATATTTGTACCTCTATCTCACGCTCGCTGGTGGGAGGCCTGTAGTACAGCCCCAACATTGTTACCGCACCCTTCCTATTTCTGAGCTCTGCCCATATTGCCTCACTGCTCGAGTTCTCCAAGTCTCCTCCTTCAGCACAGCGTGATATCCTCTTTAACCAGTAATGCAACTCCTCCACCCCTTTTACCTCCCTCTCTATCCCACCTGAAGCATCACTATCCTGGGATACTTAGTTACCAATCTTGACCTTCTCTCAACCAAGTCTCAGTAACAGCAATAACATCATACCCCCAGGTACTAATCCAAGCCCTAAGTTCATCTGCCTTACCTACTGCACTTCTCACATTAAAACAAATGCACCTCAGACCACCTGTCCCTTTGCGTTCATCATCTGCTCTCTGCCTACTCTTCCCCTTAGTCACACTGACTTCATTATCTAGTTCCTTACAGGCTTTAGTCACTACCTCCTTACTGTCCACTAACCTCCTCATTTGGTTCCCATCCCCCTGCCACATTAGTTTAAACCCTCCACAACAGCGTTAGCAAAAGCAGCCTCTAGGACATTGGTTCCAGTCCTGCCCAGCTATAGTCCCACCTCCCCCAGAACCGGTCCCAATGTCCCAAAAATCTGAGCCCATCCCACCTACACCATCTCTCAAGCCACTCATTTATCCTGCTTATTCTTTCATTTCTACTCTGACTAGCACGTGGCACTGGTAGCAATCCTGAGATTACTACCTCTGAGGTCCTACTTTTTAACTTGGCTCCCAAGTCCCTAAATTCTGCTTGTAGGACCTCATCCCGTTTATTACTTATATCATTGGTGCCTATATGCACCACGACAGCTGGCTGTTCACCCTCCCCCTTCAGAATGTCCTGCAGTTGATCTGAGACATCCCTGACCAGTACACCTGGGAGGCACCATACCATTTGGGAGTCTCGTTTTCAACCACAGAACTGCCTATCTACTCCCTTTGCAATCGAATCCCCTATGACTATAGCCCTTCCACTCTTTTTCCCGCCCTTCTGTACAGCAGATCCAGGCACAGTGCCATGAATCTGGCTACTGCTGCCTTCCCCTGGTGAGCCATCTCCCCCAACATTATCCAAAACGGTATACCTGTTTTGGAGGGAGATGACCACAGGGGACACTTGCACTGCCTTCCTGCATTTTTTCTGCCTTTTGGTCACCCATTCCCTTTCTCCCTCAGCGATCCTGATCTGCGCTGTGACCAATTTGTTGAATGTGCTGTCCACGACTTCCTCAGCATCGCGGATGCTCCAAAGTGAGTCCATCCGCAGCTCCAGAGCCGTCATGCGGTCTAACAAGAGCTGCAGCTGGATACACTTCCTGCACGTGTAGGAGTCAGGGACATCTGCCGCGTCCCTGAGCTCCCACATTGAGCAAGAGGACCATAACACGGATCTGGCATCTCCTACCATTTTTACTCTTAAGCTTAGCTTAGTCCTACTATAATATTAAATAATAGATAAATGAAATGAAAAGTTTGTTACCAATCACTCTACTTACCAGCACACGACAAAAAAAAAACGTTACCTTCTCAACACACCACAGAGTCTTTTTTTTTTTCGGTTCGAGGAGGAGGGTGGGTGGGAGACACTACATGTGTCTTACAGGTTAGCTCTCACCTGCCCTTGGAAATGGCCCAGCGCTGTGTATAACAAATCAAACAGAGATGGTTACAGTGACATTGGATGGTTTACACAGTATGGTCCCAGACATCAATGTATCATAGGCATATCCAACACAGGGAAGCCTCTCCTTCCTGATTTAATCAACTTTGTGAAACCAAAGGGAGAGCTGGCCTACATGTGACTCCAGACTCCCTCCACCACTGACGCTCAGTAGCAGCAGTGTGTACCATCTACAAGATGCACTGCAAAAATTCACCAAAGATCCTTAGACCACACTTTCCAAACACAGGACTGCTCCTGTACAGAAGGATGAGCAGCAGATACTTGGGAAAGCCACCCCCTGCAGGATCTGTCCTCCCCACAGGATCGCTCCCCCACCCAAGACACACACCATCCTCACGTGGAAATATATCGCCATTCCACCCTATTGTAGAGTGATTCTCACTGCCGTCAGGAGATAGGAGACGGTGCTCAAACATTGCTTTCATCAACCGTGATCTAGAACGGCTGAGCAGGAGCACAGAAAGGCCCACTGTGTTCCTAAAACCCTGGCATTCCCCACTCTCACAATAGCACTGCAGTGATTCCTACATCCCAACGGCTCCTGAGGATCAGAGGCTCTGACGTTGGTTAAGCCCAGCACAGGCAGCAGAGCGGGCGTGGCAGAAGGGTTAAGGAGTTATTTCAGAGATAGTAGGAACTGCAGATGCTGGAGAATCTGAGATAACAAGGCGCAGAGCTGGACGAACACAAGCAGCGTCTCCTATGATGCTGCTTGGCCTGCTGTGTTCATCTAGCCCCACGCCTGGTTATCTCCTTAAGTTATGCCTTTTCATTAAACTATTCATAGTGGTGCTGGAATCATGGTGACAGTAGAAGCATTTCACTGTGTTTCACTGTATTTTTCACTGCAAAATATATATGACAATAAATTCATTCATTCATTCAGGAACTACCGTGGTTCAAGAAGGCAGCTCACCCCCCTCTTCTGAAGGGGCAATGAAGAATGGGCTCTAAAGGCTGCCCAGCTAAGGATGTCCACCTCCTGTGAATGAATAAAACTGATTTGGGTGAATGGGACGGTAATGATTTGTTCCTACCATCATGATCAGGATTGTGGTGAATGGTCGGAGTCTGTGCAGTGTTTGTTGAGATTCTCAGATCAGACCCAACCTCAGCTTTCTATCCGACAGGTCTCAGCTCAGAAGGAGAAGTTGGTAAGCAGCAAACGTCGGACTGAGCTCCTGGCCCTGAAACTGGAGCAGCTCGAAGCGAGGGCCCCTCACATGGACACGATGGCTAACCAAGAGGAAAAGAACAAGACACTGTTCAAACTGCAGCAGAAAGTGCAGAGGCTGCAGGAGGAGCTGACAGAAAGCAAGCTGAGGAATCACAGCCTGAGAACGGAGTGTACGGATATAACTGCTCTTAAAGTGAGTGACTTCGGAATAGGCCAGGGTCTCCAGCAAGGGGGGAGGATCCTGTGGGGACGGACGATCCTGGGAGGAGGAGGGGGGAGCCCATGGGGAGGGATCTTGCAGTGAGAGGGGATCCTGTGGGGAAGAAGATCCTCTGAGGAGGAGGGGGGAGCCCATGGGGAGGGATCTTGCAGTGAGAGAAGATCCAGCAGTGAGACGGGATCCTGTGGGGAAGGGGGATGCTGAGGGGTAGACGAAATCCTGCAGGGAGCGAAGATCCTGTGGGGCAGAGGGGATCCTGCAGGCAGAAGAGATCCTGTAAGTGGCAGGCATCCTGATGGTATCTGGATCTGGTCTCATGATCTTGTGCACATCAGGGATTGTAGGCTCTAGGCCCAGCCCCCAGCCAGCGATGGTGGATACCTCCTGGATAGGCCAGAAGCAGTGCTGTTCTGTTGGAGGTGACATCGTTCCAGTGAGAGTGGGAACTGAGGCCCATCTGCTCTCTCAGATATAAACAACACTCCCAAAGTTACCATCTTGTTATAGAGCTCTTCGGTGTCTTGGCTAATTTTTATTCCTCAATCATCATCACACCAAACAGCTGACCATATCATTAACCTTGTGTATGTGTGGGATCTTGCTGGGCAGAAATTTGTTGCTGGCTAAGGCACAAAAGCTGCAAATTGTCATCTCCTAGCTCGGGTCAAAATGAAGGATGATATGAAGCAGAACTGGCATTTCTCCACATCCAATGGCAAAATTACACATTTGTGACAGATCTACTTAACAATCTGGAACAGCTATACATAGCTACACTCTTAGCTCTGTTGGAAAGACACTGTTTCAAAGGGTTGGAAAGACCACTCTTATTTTTTGGACTGTATGTTGGAGTAAAGTTATTGGTTTAAAGCATGGAACAGTGGGAGAAGATTTTGTTGTGAATTTCTGGAACAGATTATGCATTTCCCCTGCAATCTGGCCTTATTCAAGAGTGGGGGTAGCTGCTAGACCACTCGGCTTTGTATTTCCAGGGCAGTTTTGCCCAGTGACAGACATTTGATTAGTTTTTCAACCAGGACCAATGGTGCGCATTCAGGAGAACTCAGCATGGTAACAACTTCTTGATTGGTTCCTGGGTAAGTGGCTTTGTGTTTGACCAACACAGCAGAACCATCCAGCCTCTGAAGGACACACATCTGTCTCTCTCCCTCTTCTGTGATTAAGGGAGTAAATTCTGAGGAGGGGTCACCAGACCCGAAATGTTAACTCTGATTTCTCTCCACAGCTATAAGACCACAAGACCATAAGACATAGGAGTGGAAGTAAGGCCATTCGGCCCATCGAGTCCACTCCGCCATTTAATCATGGCTGATGGGCATTTCAACTCCACTTACCGGCACTCTCCCCGTAGACCTTGATTCCTTATGAGATCAAGAATTTATCAAACTCTGCCTTGAAGACATTCAACGTCCCGGCCTCCACTGCGCTCCATGGCAATGGATTCCACAGGCCCACCACTCTCTGGCTGAAGAAATGTCTCCTCATTTCCATTCTAAATTGACCCCCTCTAATTCTAAGGCTGTGCCCACGTGTCCTAGTATCCCCACCAAACGAAAACAACTTCCCAGCGTCCACCCTTTCTAAGCCATGCATTATCTTGTAAGTTTCTATTAGATCTCCCCTAAACCTTCTAAACTCTAATGAATACAATCGCAGGATCCTCAGCCGTTCATCGTATGTTAGGCCTACCATTCCAGGGATCATCCGTGTGAATCTCCACTGGACACGGTCCAGTGCCAGTATGTCCTTCCTGAGGTGTGGGGCCCAAAATTGGACACAGTATTCTAAATGGGGCCTAACCAGAGCTTTATAAAGTCTCAGAAGCACATCGCTGCTTTTATATTCCAACCCTCCTGTGATAAATGACAACATTCCATTCGCTTTCTTAATCATGGACTCAACCTGCAAGTTAACCTTTAGAGAATCCTGGACTAGCACTCCCAGATCCCTTTGTACTTCGGCTTTATGAATTTTCTCACCGTTCAGAAAATAGTCCATGCTGCTGCCAGACCTGCTGAGTTTTTCCAGCAACTTCTGCTTTTGCTCCTGATTTACAGCATCCACAGTTCTTTCAGTTTTGAGCATGTAGAGAAATTGTGGATCATTAGCCAATGCCAATTCATGGCAGAATGGACCAGGCTTGCATTATGCTGATGGACCTTCTAGGCCAAAAGGGCAGACCAGTCATGGACAAAGTAGAATATATTTGGGATAATTCATTAGGCAGCGTGTTTGCAGACAACACTCCGGCTCCAACATCGGGTGGACAGAGGAAACACTTCAGAGATACCCTCAAGGCCTCCCTGGTGAAGTGTGACATTCCCACGGACACCTGGGAATCACTGACGCAAGACCATCCAACATGGAGGATCAGCATCCGGGAAGGTGTCGACCACCCTGAGACTCGCTGTCGAGATAAAGCAGAAGCCGGGTGGAAAACAGCGCAAGGGGCATGCTGCCACACCAAAGCCCCAACCACACCTTCTTCCCCAAGTGTAACAGAGCCTGAAGTAGCTGTATCAGTCCTTACTGCCACCTACGGACTTACCCTGAGAGTGGGAGAGACTCATCCTGGTGTGTGAGGGACCACTCATGATGATGATGACGATGACAATGATGATGACGATGATGATGATGATGGCGAGATGATGATGATGACAACGATGATGACGATGATGATGATGACGATGATGATGATGATGGCGATGATGATGACGATGATAATGACGACGACGATGACGATGATTACGACGATGACGATGACGACGATGACGATGATGATGTTGATGATGATGACGATGAGGATGATGATGACGATGAGGATGATGATGGCAATGACGATGACGATGATGACGACGATGACGATGATGACGATGATAATGATGATGACGATGAGGATGATAATGACGACGATGATAATGACGATGATGACGATGATAATGATGACGACGATGATGATAATGATGATGACGACGACGACGACGATGATGACGGCAATGACGATGACGACGATGATGACGACGATGAATGAGAGAGCAGACTAGGTACAATACAATGTAAGAGGATAATCAATGGCCTCAGAGTAAAGGGGAGCAGCGATCATAATAGATTTCAATTTCATATTCTTTTCGAACAGGAGAAGTTTGGGTGTCAGACAAGTGTTTTAAACCTAAATAAAGGCTACAAGGGGGTCATGAAAACTGAGTGAACTGAAGTGAACAGGCACATTAGGCTAGGGGAGAGATCAATAGATATGCTGCGGCAGATATTTAAGGGGATATTTCAGAATACAGTAAAGAAACATTCCAAAGGGAGGACCCACCAACTGTGGTTAAGTTAGAGATAATTAGGTAAATGTAAGGAAAAAGGATTTAATGGTGCAAGGAGAGTGGCAGGTCAAACGCTTAGTCAGAATATAAGGAATGACCGGCAATGGTTGAAAAGTTAATCAGGAGGGGAAAATGACAGGATGAGAGAAAGCTAGCTAGAAATGTTAAAAAAAGTCAGTTTTTACAGGTAGGTAAAAAAGAAAAGAGTAACTAAAGAGAGTGTTGGTCCTCAAGAGGGAAAGAACTGATGTTTAATAGCAGATAATAAGGAAGTGGTGGGTGAAATGAATAAATAGTTTCCTTCTGTCTTCACTGTGGAGGATACAAAACATCCCAGTAATAGCTGTAAATCAGGAGCTGGAAAGGAGAGAGGAACTCGGTGAGATTCCAATCACCAGGGAAGTGGGACTGAGCAAACTAATGGGGTTGGGATCTGACAGTCTCTGGGCCCAGATGGACTCCATCCTAGGGTCTTAAAAGAGGTGACTAAACAGGTGGGAGGTACATTGATATTAATTTTCTAAAAAGTTCTAGTTGCAAAAAATGTTCCATCGGACTGGAGAGTACCAGACGTAACTGCTCTGTTCAGGAAGTGAGAAAACAAAAGCAAACTCAAGGCTGGTTAGTTTGGTGTGTGCCATTGGGAAAGCGTTGCTTAAAACAAATATAGCTGGGTACTTAGAAAAGCTCAGTATGTTCACGAAGAGTCAGTGTAACTTTGTCAAAGAGAAATCATATTTAACAAATGTAATAGATTTCTTTTAAGGAGTAAAGTGATAAAGGGAACCCTGTAGGTACACAAATTCAGATATCCAGAAGTATTTGATTAAATGTCCTGTCAAAGGCTTAATAGTGGAAAATGAAAAGCTCATGATTTAAGGAGTAACGTATTAGCATGGATCGATGATTGGTCGGTTGATAGAAAACAGAGAGGGTCTCTGTTGGATTGGCAGGATGTGATGCATGGAGTCTCATAGGGGTCTATACTGGGCCCTCACCTTTTTACAATTTTCATCAATCACTTAGATAAGGATTGAAAAAGAAAATCTGCAGTTGACAGCAAGAAAGGTTGGAAAGTATGTTGTGAAGATGACATAAGGAGGCTGCAGGTGAATCTCAAATGGATAAAATTAGGCCTTTGTAGATAAGGACCACATCAGCCAGGGCAGAGCCTGTCATAAATACCAAGCTGAACAAGCTTGAGACACACACGACATCGTGGTCACAGCATGGATAAAGCTATGGTTCGATTTTATGTCCTTCTAGCTGCTGATCCACTTGTCATAATGTGTTGGACTATGGGGAGGTGGGTCAGTTACTATGATGACTCCCACTGCCATTGTCAAATATTTAAAGGTACAGTTCCGACATTTCCGACATTGCGATGAGCAACAATTCAAAAGTGAAGATCTCAGCCTCATCTTAAAGGATTGGGAAATTCAATAACTCATGTCATTTCCACCTTCTCCCCTCCCCCCACCTCCAAGTCTAATGGAAAGGAAGAGATGACAGTGAAAATCAACAAAAGTATTTCAGGTGGCACAGTGGCTCAGGGGTTAGCACTGCAGCCTCACAGCGCCAGGGACCCGGGTTTGATCCCACCCTCAGGTGACTCTCTGCGTGGAGTTTGCACATTCTCCCCCTGTGTCTGCATGGGTTTCCTCTGGGTGGTCTGGTTTCCTCCCATTGTATCCAGGGGTGTGTGGGTTAGCCATGGGAAACACAAGATGGGGTGGACTTGGGTGCGATGCTGTTCAGAGGATTGGTGTGGACCTGATGGGCCCAATGGCCTGCTACCACAGTGTAGGATTCTGTTCTATGAAACATAAAGGAAATGGAGTGTAACCAAGGTAATACTTTAGTGGGAAAACACACCTACTGCATGTGTGGGAAGTAATCCAATACAAAGGCTAACATCGCACTGTGTCCAAGCTGTTCATGCAGTAGTGAAAACGCCACAGAAACCAGAAGCATTAGCAGCCCTGAGGAAAATCAGGGTGAAACAGCAGAAATTCAAATTTCATTTTGACAAAACAACCAAACCATCGAGTGTTGGAGAGTCAGTCAGAGTACAAACATTCACCACTCTCAGCTAAAGGCAGCGCAGTGGCAGCTTGGACCTGTATAGAGCAGCTGTCACTTCAGTCTTAGGCAGTGGAAGTGAATGCGCAGATACTCTGTCACAGATACAGGCAATACACACAGATACGCACACACATGTGCACACACACACAGACACGCGCATACACACACACACAGACACTCACTCGCGTGTGCACGCACACAGACACACACACATAGACACATACACACACACTCACGCACACACAGTCACACAGGCACATATACTCACACACACGCACATGCACTCACACACAGACACAGACACACACACACAGACACACGCGCATACACACACACACAGACACTCGCGTGTGCACACACACGGACACACACACATAGACACAGACACACATTCATGCACACACAGTCACACACATATACTCACACACACGCACATGCGCTCACACACATACACACACACAGACACACTCATACACGTGCACGCGTGCGCACACACACACACACACACACACACACACACACACACACACACACACACACACACACACACACACACAGATGCTAAGCAAGCACCAGAACCTGCTCTCCTTTGCCGAGTAGAGTCACTGTAAGCAATCATCTCTCATTGGGCAGGAAAGGGAGGTTCACCCACTGTCCTAGTGTTGGGAGAGGGTGGGGTGGGATACTCAAATTAGTAATTTCAATTGGTAATCTTCCCAAAGGCAAAGACCAAGGAACAGAGTCAGACGATTGAGAGGTTGAGTCAATCCCTGGAGAAAATGGAGACGATCAAGGAGAAAGCAGCTCAGAAAGTGGTGAGCCTGAGGTCGGAGCTGGATCAGGTAGAACATGGGGCCTGGGAGAGGAACGAGCAGACACAGAGCACACTCACCGCTCTGGGCAACGAACTGCGCTCCACAAGGAGAGCACTGCGTGAGGTCGCACAGAGAGAGAGACAGGTAAGAGAAGGAGAACTGGGGCTGGGGGCCGGGGAGTTTCTGTTATTGCACCAACTCCAGAGCTGAACGCTGCCCTGGGCAACCTCATTCACACCAGAAACTTCAATTCTTCCAAAACTCCACTGCAACAAAACCAGAAGTTGCTGGAAAAGCTCAGCAGGTCTGGCAGCATCTGTGGAGAGAAATCAGAGTTAACGTTTCGGGTCCGGTGACCCTTCCTCAGAATTCTACATGCAGCACCTGTCATTTACCTGGCCACTCCTTCCTCACCCAGCAAGGTCTGTGTTTTAAAATCCTAGCACTAGATTTTAAAGCCCTTCCTGGTCTCCCTCAGCATCTCCACTTCCATCTCCTCCTTTAAAGGTGCTTCCTGCCCCCTTACAGCCGTTGTACTAAAAACCCCGGATGGGGGTAGGTGGTAAATTTGTTTGGGATTACAGAATGTTGCACCTTTTGTGTTCATTCCGGGGATGTGGGCCTCCCTGGCCAGGGCAGTATTTATTGTCCATCCCTAACTGATATCATTTGATTTGATTTATTGCAGTCACATGTGCCTAAGTACAGTGAAAAGTTTTGTTTTGCGAGCAGTACAGGCAGATCACAGGGTGCTTAGACACTGCGAGGTGTACGAGGCTGCACTGCAAAGGAGGTGCCCCTTGAGAAGGTGGTGGTGAGCTGCCTTCTTGAACCACTGCAGTCCACCTGCAGCAGATAGACCCATAATGCCCTTAGGAAGGGAATCCCAGGATTTTGACCCATCTTGACATCAACATTTATCCTTGCAGCTGGTGGATTTCCGTGAGTTTGTGGCGAGAGCTCTGGGATTCGACACAAACAGTTTGTCAGTTCCGGAAGAAAGGATCTATGCCCGGCTGACGGACGTGGTGCAGACCCAGAGAAGCCACAACCTGAATGCCTCGCGCTCGGACAGCTCGCTGCGGGGGAGCAGCAACAGAATCGGGGTCCGATATGTGGGGTCCCGACCCACAGACGGCTCGCCCGCTGACTGGGTCCACCACAGCTCACACCGCGAGCCCCTGCCCAGGAGCTGCAGCCAGGCCCGATGCTGAAATTCTCTCCAATCCGCACCCCCACCCACCTCCCTGCCACCATCCCCCCAACCCCCAACAGTCCCCTGCCCCATCTTCTCATTCCCTGATAGATGTGCTGACAGATTTGTGTGTGTTCATGGGGTAAGGCATACAGCTTGGTAAATGGAATCATATTGTCATACAGCCCAGAAACAGACCCATCAATCCAACTCGTCCCCACTAACCACATATCCCAATTTCACCTAATCCCATTTGCCAGCATTTGGCCCGTATCCCTCCAAACCCTTCCTGTTCATGTGCCCATCCAGATGCCATTTAAATGTTGTCATTGTACCAGCCTCCACTACTTCCCCTGGCAGCTTGTTCCATACATGCACCACTCTCTGTGTGAAAAAGTTGCCCCTTAAGTCCCTTTTCAATCTTTCTCCTCTCACCTTAAACCTATGCCCCTCTAGTTTTGGAATCCCCTACCCTGGGGAAAAGATCTTGTCTATTCACCCTATCCCAGCCCCTCATGATTTTATAAATCTCTATAAGGTCACCCCTCAGCATTGAATATTAGCATAGAAACTGCTTGTGAAAACATTCCAAGATTTAGAGCTCTTGTGGCACAGTGGTAGTGTCAAAGAACAACGAACGAAGAAAATTACAGCACAGGAAAAGGCCCTTCGGCCCTCCAAGCCTGCGCCAATCCAGATCCTCTATCTAAACCTGTCGCCTATTTTCCAAGTATCTGTATCCCTCTGCTCCCTGCCCATTCATGTATCTGTCTAGATACATCTTAAATGATGCTATTGTGCACATCTCTACCACCTCCGCTGGCAACGTGTTCCAGGCACCCACCACTCTCTGCGTAAAGAACTTTCCACGCATATCTCCCTTAAACGCTTCCCCTCTCACCTTGAAATTGTGATCCCTAGTAACTGAATCTCCCACTCTGGGAAAAAGCTTCTTGCTATTCACCCTGTCTATACCCCTCATGATTTTGTAGACCTCAATCAGGTCCCCCCTCAACCTCCGTCTTTCTAATGTAAATAGTCCTAATCTACTCAACCTCTCTTCATAGCTAGCGCCCTCCATACCAGGTGACATCCTGGTGAACCTCCTCTGCACCCTCTCCAAAGCATCCGCATCCGCCAATCTTAGTGTCATCTGCAAACTTGCTAATCAGACCATCTATACCTTCCTCCAGATCATTTATGTATATCACAAGCAAATCCTCCTAGGATTCGGAGGCCTGGGTTCAAATCCTACCTGCTCCAGAATGTGTGTCATAACAACACAAACAGGTTGATTAGAAAGTCTCTAAATGTCCAAGGTCCATTGAATTGACCTTCAGTTATGATGATTTTGAGATCATAGGGTCTAGAACCAGGCCCTTCGGCCCTTTGAGCCTGTTCTGTTCAGTAAGGCCATAGCTGCTCTGATGTGACCTCAACCCTACTTTCACACCTGTCGCCCAGAAATCTCAGCTCCCTGACCAATCCTCAGGGATCCCCCTCCGTGCCCCACATCATCCTGACTGGGAACTACACCTTTATAATGACCGGGCTCTTCATTCCCATCGTCCTCTCGCCAGCACCAACCCCACACCCTTCCCTCCATCATCTCAGTCTTGTCAGGTTTTTGATGTCTTATCACAAAGTTATGGACCAATCACAGTGATTGATCCCTGTCAATGAGTCTATAACTGGCCTAGGCATGAGGAAGGTAGTGTCCGCAGCAAGCAGCAAGCAGCAAGGAATCACATGGCACCAACTTATAGTCCCATAGGTTTCACCTGATGAAGGAGCAGTGCTCCGAAAGCTTGTGTTTTCAAATAAACCTGTTGGACTATAACCTGGCGTCGTGTGATTTCTGACCTTGTACACCCTCAGCTGACTACAGGGACAGCATGATAACACAGTAAACTCCCGGTATTTCAAGCATATGTATGTTGCTGGTTTAGCGAGAGTGCCCATTCATTTAAGGTACCAGTTAAAACAAAATGTGCCGTATTTTCACTTTCTCCCCAATCCCCTTGGTGCCTTTAAATTCTAAACTGTACCTATGTCTCTCACTGACTCACTCTCTATAGTAGAGAGTTCCGCAGGTTCCACATCTCAGTCCTAAGTGGTCTGTCCTGAGACAGTATCCTCTGGTTCTAGACTCCCTAACCAGGGTTAACATCTCCCTACATCTAGTCTGTACGGTCCTGTTAGAATGTTATACGTTTCAATCAGATCATTCCTCACCCATCTCAACTCTAGTGGGTATGATCTGATCTAAACTCTACAGTGCACCCATGTCCGGTCAAAAATGGCTCTGAATAATTAAACAACTAATGGAAGGAGGCAGGTCTCCACAAATAACCCACCCTCATCGATGGAGGGCCTCAGCTCATCAGCATAACATTAAAGTTGAAGGAATAACACCTCCCCCCAGTACTGCCAGGAGTGCCAAGTGGATGATCCATCTCAGCTTCCTCCTAGAGAATTAACAGGGACAAAAGAGCTGAATTCCAGAGGGTGAGGTGAGAGCAACAGCTCTTGACATCAAGGCTGCATTCAACCGAATGTGGCATCACGGAGCCCAGGCGAAACTGGAATCAATGGGAATCAGGAGGCAAACTCTCCGATGGTTGGAGTCATACCTGACACATAGGAAGATGGTTGTGGTTGTTGGAGGTCAATCATCTCAACTCCAGGACATCTCTGCAGGAGTTCCTCAGGGTAGTGTCCTAGGACCAACCATCTTCAGCTGCTTCATCAATGACCTTCCCTCCATCATAAGGTCAGAAGTGGGGATGTTCGCCGATGATTGCACAATGTTTAAGAACAGATGAGGTGAATAGATCGGACACATTGAAAGGTGAGGGGGCCTTGTGGTACAGTGGTAGTGTTCCTACCTCTGAGTACTAGGAGGCTCCAGGTTCAAGTCCCACCTGGTCCAAAGGTGTGTCATAACATCCCTCACCAGGTTGATTAGAAAATATCTAGACAGTTGAAGGGGAACAAAATAGTCACTTCAGGGAGGAAAGCAATGTGATGGGGGGAGTTGATGCTGGTGGAACGGGGAGGGTGGTGTGGAACATAAAGACCAGCACAGACTAGTTGTGTTGAATGGCCTCTTTCAACAGAAATTTGATGCAATTCTGTGTGACAGAACTTGCGTATTGTAATCCTCATCAGTTCTTTTTTCAACCTGTTTAAGGTCCAAGACTTTGCATTATTAAATAAAATATGTTTGGCAACTTTCAGCGAAACTTCTGTCTCTTCTTGAAGACCCTTTATAGAATTACAGAATGGTATAGAAGAAGGCCTTTCAGCCCATTGCTGTGTGTACAGGCCTCCTGGAAGAGCAACTCACCTGTTACCCTTCTCCTTTGCCCTGAACCTTCTCTTTCAGGTAATGATTAGTCCAGTTCTCTTCTGAAGACCTCAACTGAGTTACGTCAGCCCTCACCACACACTCAAGGAAATAACCCCTAGCTCTAACCACTCACCACATTAAAAGGATGTTCTCCATCTCACCTCTGCTTCTTTAGTAGATGTTCTGTTGGAAATGTCACGGTGGTACAGAGACAGAGACAGAAATGGAAACACTTTGGAATGACGGCTCACAGGAGAAGTGTTATAACCATGGGGGGGTTAGAGATTGATAGATTTCTCAGAGTCACATTAACAATCTGAAAGGAGGAACTGAGGGCATTGTTTCTAAGTTTGTAGATGACACAAAGATAGTGTTGAGGCAGTGGGGAGGCTGCAGAAGAACTTTGACAGTCTAGGAGAGTGGGAATAGAAGAGGCAGATGGAATACAATGTGGGAAAGTGTGAGGTTATACACTTTGGCAGGAAGAAGAGAGGCATAGATTATTTCCTAAATGGGGAAAGGCTTCAGAAATCTGAAGCACAAAGAGACTTGGGGTCCTAATTCTGGATTCTCTTAAGGTTAACAGGCAGGTTCAGTTGGCAGTTAGGAAGGGAAGTGCAATATTACCATTCATTTCAAGAGGCCTAGAATACAAAAGCAGAGACGGACCACTGAGGCTGTACAAGGCTCTCGTCTGACTGCATGTGGAATATTGTGAATAGTTTTGGGCCCCATATCTAAGTAAGGTCGTGCTGGCATTGGAGAGGGTCCAGAACAAGTTTACAAGAATGATTCTGGGGATGAAGGGCTTGTCATATGAAGAGCGGTTGAAGACTTTGGGTTTGTTCTTGATGGAGTTTAGAAGGATGAGGGGGGGATCTTATTGAAATTTACAGAATACTGTGAGACCTGGATAGAGCAAACATGGAGAAGATGTTTGCACCAGTAGGAGATACCAGGACCCGATGTTACAGCCTCAGAGTAAAGGGATGACCCTTTAGAATTGAGATGAAGAGGAATTACTTCAGCCAGAGGGTGGCTATCTGTGAACTCATCGCTGCAGAGGGCAATGGAGACCAAGTCTTTGAGTGCATTTAAGACAGAGATAGATAGATCGATTAGTAAGGGGATCAAAGGCTGCAGGGAGAATGAGGTTGAGAAATATATCAGTCATGATCGAATGGCGGAGCAGATTCAATGTGCTGAATGGCCTAATTATGCTCCTTTATCTTATGGTCATATGGAGTCACGCTGACTGTATCAGGGGTTCATAGGGATTACAGTGACAGACCTTCTGCGGAATCTGCCCTATCACATCAGTTTCTGTCTTTCCTCTGCTTTTATCCTCAAGTTCCATCATCTGAAGCACTGGGCTACACTTGTATGTATGTACGTGTGCATGCGTGTGTGTGTGTGTGTGTGTGTGTGTGTGTGT
>JAHRHZ010000133.1:81646196-81660303 GCA_024137785.1 Ginglymostoma cirratum
GCGCGCGCGTGTGTGTGTGTGTATGTGTGTGAGTGTGTGTGTATGTGAGTGTGTCTGTGTGTGTATGTGTCTGTGTGTGCGTGTGTATGTGTGTGTGTGTATGTGTCTGTGTGTGTGTATGTGTGTGTCTGTGTGTGTGTGTATGTGTGTGTCTGTGTGTCTGTGTGTGTGTGTCTGTGTGTGTGTCTGTGTCTGTATGTGTGTGTCTGTGTGTGTGTGTCTGTCTGTGTGTGTGTGTCTGTGTGTGTGTGTCTGTGTGTCTGTGTGTGTGTATGTGAGTGTGAGTGTGTGTATAAGTGGGTGTACATGTATTTGTATATATGTGTATTTGTGTCAGTGTGTGTACACGTGTATCATGCGTACACGTGTGTGTCGATGTGTACAAATGTGTGTGTCTGTGTATGCACTTGTGTGTACATATGTGTGTGTACGTATATGTGTGTGCCTATGTACATGTGTGTGTGCATGTGTATGTGTATGTGTGTGTGTATGTACAGGTGTGTGCCTATGTACATGTGTGTCTGTACGTATATGTGTGTGTGAATGTATATTTGTGTGCGTATCTATACGTGTGTATGTATGTGTGCGTATGTGTGTGTGTATGTATATGTGTGTATGTATATTTGTGTGTGTATATGTGTGTGTAGATGTGTGTGAGTATTAATATGTGTGTGTATGTATATGTGTGTGTATGTATATGTGCGTATGTATATATGTGTGTGCATGTATATATGTGTGTGTATGTATATATGTGTGCGTATGTATATGTGTGCGCATTTATATGTGTTGTGCGTATGTATATGTGTGTGCATATGTATACGTGTGTGCGTATGTATATGTGTGTGCGTATGTATATGTGTGTGCGTATATATACGTGTGTGCGCATATATACGTGTGTGCATATGTATACGTGTGCGTATGTATACGTGTGTGCGTATGTATATAGGTGTGTGCATGTATATGTGTGTGCGTATGTATATAGGTGTGCGTATGTATATATGTGTGTTTCCCTCTTTTCTCCGAAGGCAGATCCCCTGCCCTGTTGTCACTGTGCTGTTGACAAAGGTGGCTCCGTCATCAGGCACTAACCGAACTCAGAGGAGCTGAGCTGAACTTTGAAAATAAAGTTCAAAGAATGTACCTCATTATGTCTCTAGCTCTTAAAGAAAGTATGTGGATTCTGTTCCTTATAAACACTGAACACAACTATATCAGCAAATTCTCTTAAAAACCACATTGCTGACGATCCCAGGATCTGCTATTGTTTTACAGGGAATGTAATCAGGAACAGAGGCACACGGTTTCCGAGCCTGACCCAGAGTGAAATTACATTACTTTGCTCTGTTCTTGCAAATTCAGTAGAAAGTGACAGTAAATGGTTCAGGAGCTGAGTGACATAAAGATGGTGAAGTCGGTACTGGATGTGAGTGTAATGTGGGCTGTTGTAAACTGATTGATTTTTTTCACACTGCGTCTCAGTTACAGTCAATGATGGACCAGAGTGTTCCCATTAAATAGGCACCAGAGGGGATCAGTGAGTCAGCTTACAGTCAGGGCTGTAGTTTCCCATTGGGCCTGGGTATATTGATGGCATGGTACTTGATCACTGTCAGGCTGACCAATGGGAGTGTGGATCTAATTCGATTTATTGTAGTCACATATACCTAGGTACCGGGAAAAGCTCTGCTTTGTGAGTAGTACAGGCAGATCACTGCAAACAAGGGGATAAAGATCACAGGATGCTTAGACAGAGTGAGGCATATAGGTTACACTGCACAGGAGGTGCACAGAACAAGATCAACATTAGATTGAAATTAGAGAGGTCCATCCAGCAGTGTAATAACAGCTGGGAGGAAGCTATTCTTGAACCTGTTGGTGCGTGTGTTCAATCTTCTGTATCTTCTGCCTTACGGAAGAGGTTGGAAGAGAGCATTACCGGGGTGGAGGGGGTATTTGATGATTTTGGCAGCCTTTCCACAGCATGTGAGCCCTGCAGATGGAGTCCATGGATGGAAATGCCGATGCTGGAGTGTGAGATAACAAGGTGTGGGGCTGGATGAACACAGCAGGCCAAGCAGCATCATAAGAGCAGGAAAGCTAACGTCTTGGGTCTAGACCCTTCTTCAGTTCAGGATTTCTGAAGAAGGGTCCAGACCCGAGACGTTAACTTTTCTGCTCCTCTAATGCTGTCTGGCTTGCTGTGTTCATCCAGCTCCACACCTTGTTATCCACGGATGGAAGGCTGGCTTCTGTGATGGTCTGGGTTGTACACACCATCTTCTGTAGTTTCTTACAGTCCTGGGTAAAGCAGTTGACATACCAGGACATTATGCACTGGGACAGTATGCTTTCAATGGTGCAACTGTGTGTCCTGGCTTTTCATTTGGGACTGTACCTAAGAGAGTTTCTGTTTTGGAGGTTCACAATGTCAGTCCCTATTGTAGCCATCGGAGATCAGTGTAAGAGGGAGCTATCTGAATAAGAACACTGCCCTAGCCAACATTTAACTCTAGGATTGACGTCACTAACAGACTATCCATCGTAAAGGCATCGCAGTTTGTGGGATCTTGCTGCAGACTAATGCGCCGCTGCTACATTGTATGTTTGAACCGTGACTACATCGTAAAACGATATGTCATCGCTGAGTTATAAAGTGCTTTATTAAAAATGTTTAACGCTTGCTCTGTGCTCTGTTCCCAGCTCCAAATTTCTCAGTTTCCCTGTGTCCATCATTGTTTTCGCAGGAGGTGAAATGTGAAAGATTGTTAAGGGTGATCACATTACAACCAAATAACGCATTAACATCATGGAACCAAACCATTCCAATAAATCTGTCACCAACAGCCGACATTATACAGCTCTGTGTCCCTGTAAGATTCTGTCTCCCACTAATCCACTGAAGCATCTCTTTAATTCCTTTTTTTAACAGATGCCAATTCATTTCTTGTTACAGAGGTACAGACTGAAAACCAGAACTTGAAACCATTGTCTTTCAGAGCTCCCACACAGGGCAGGAGAAACACCACCTCGAAGTGCCCACTCTCACCGTTACCTCAGTGGGAGAGAATCAGTGCCCATCATTCCAACAACCCTCATCCGCCACCCCTCCCCCCACACTCCCACATCACACACTCCCACATCACACACTCCCCCCCCCCACCCAGCCACACACACTCCCCCCTCACTCCCACACCACACACTCCCCCCACACTCCCACATCACACACTCCCCCCACACTCCCACATCACACACTCCCTCCTCACATTCAACATCACACACTCCCCCCTCACTCCCACATCACACACTCCCGCCTCACTCCCACATCACACACTCCCCCCACACTCCCACATCACACACTCCCCTCACACTCAACATCACACACTCCCCCCTCACTCCCACATCACACACTCCCCCCACACTCCCACATCACACACTCCCCCCACACTCAACATCGCACACTCCCCCCTCACACTGTGCCCTTGGAAAGATGGTGTTGAGGTTCTCAAGGGGCAGTTAGGGATGGGCAATAAATGCGAGCCCAGCCATTGACAGCCCTGCCTTGTGAGTGAACATATAGAAACAGGAGGTGGAAAAAGTGAATGAAAAAAACAGGGCCTGTTCCTGAATTCTTGGGTTAGACACGTGGGATGAAAAGGAGGGCCTTTGACTATGGCAACAACTGACATTTAGACCACACCTTGAATAGAATAAAAATATTCCAAATGTACTTGGGACTCATACGCTTGCTTAATAAAAATGTGTCTTTTTTTCTCACTTGTGAGACATGAATGTCACTGACTAGGCCCAGAATTTATTGCCTGTCCCTAGTTGCCCCTTGAGAAGGTGGGGATGAGCTGCCTTCTTGAACCGCTGCAGTCCATGTGCTGTAGGTTGACCCACAATGCCCCTTAAGGAGGGAATTCCAGGATTTTGACCCAGTGACAGTGAAGGAACAGTGATATATTTCCAAGTCAGGATGGTGAGTGCTTGCAGGGGAACTTGCAGGGGGTGGTGTTCCCATGTATCTGTTGCCCTTGTCCTTCTAGATGGAAGTGGTCGTGGGTTTGAAAGGTGCTGTCTGAGGATCTTTGGTGAATTTCTGCAGTGCATCTTGTAGCTAGTACACACTGCTGCTACTGAGCGTCGGTGGGGGAGGGAGTGGATGCTTGTGGATGTGGTGCCAATCAAGTGGCTGCTTTGTCCTGGATGGTGTTGAGCTTCTTGAGTGTTGTTGGAGCTGCACCCATCCAGGCAAGTGGGGAGTATTCCATCACACTCCTGACTTGTGCCTCGTAGATGGTGGGACAGGCTTTGGAGAGTCAGGAGGTGAGTTACTTGCTACAGTATTCCCAGCTTCTGGCCTGCTCTTGTAGCCATTGTGTTTATGTGGTGAGTCCAATTGAGCTTCTGGTCAATGATAACCCCCAGGATGCTGATAGTGGGGGATTCAGTGACGGTAACACCATTGAATATCAAGGGATGGTGGTTAGATTGTCTCTTATTGGTGATGGTCAGAGCCTGGTATTTGTGTGGGGTGAATGTCACTTGCCACTTGTCAGCCCAAACCTGGATATTGTCCAGATCTTGTTGCATGTGAACATGGACTGTTTCAGTATCTGAGGAGTCACGAATGGAGCTGAACATTGTGCAATCATCGGCGAACATCCCCACTTCTGACCTTATAATGGAGGGAAGGTCATCGATGAAGCAGCTGAAGATGGTTGGGCCGAGGACACTACCCTGAGGAACTCCTGCAGAGATGTCCCGGAGCTGAGATGACTGACCCCCAACAAACACAACCATCTTCCCATGTGTCAGGAATGACTATAATCAACAGAGAGTTTGCCCTCTAATACCCATTGATTCCAGTTTTGCCAGGTCTCCTTGATGCCACACTTGGTCAAATGCAGCCTCAGTGTCAAAGACTATCACTGTCACCTCCCCTCTGGAATTCAGCTCTTTTTGTCCATGTTGGAATTGAATCTATCTCAGATTTAAATTTAACAATTGAATTGACATCAATCATTGTTTGAGGAAGAGAGTTCCAAACCTCCAACATCCTTTGTGTATCAAAGAGCTTCGCACCATCTCTCCTGAATGGTCTGGCCCTCATTCTTAGACTCTACTCCCTGGTTCCAGAATCCCCAACCAGTGGAAATAATATCTTTATCTATCCTGTCCTTTCATTGTTAATATCCTGAAACTTCGATCAGATCATCCCTTAACTTTCCTAAATTCCCAAGAAAACAGGCCTAGTTGGTATAATCTCTCCTCGTGACTTGCCCCTCAATCACAGAATGCCTACAGTGTGGAAGCAGGCCATTTGGCCCATCAAGTCCACACCAATCCTTTGAAAAGCATCCCACTCCAACTCATCCCCTACCCTATCACTGTAACCCTGCATTTCCCATGGCTAACCCACCTAATCTGTACATCTTTGGTCTGTGGGAGGAAACCAAAGTAGCCCATGGGAACTTACGCAGATAGTCGCCCAAGGCTAGAATCGAACCCAGATCCCTGGCACTATGGGGTTGTAGTACTAACCATGCTGTGTCAAGTTCAGGTGTCATTCTTGTGAGCCTAAAGTGCACTCCCTCCAAGGCCAATCTTTCCTTCCTAAGGTGTGGTGTATAGGTCTGCTCAGTGCTCTCAGTGGGGTCTGACCAGGGTTTTGTATAACTGCAGAATAACTTTCCCATCCCTGTAATCCAGCCCTTTCGATATGAAGGCCAGCATTCCACTACCCTTTTTGATATTTTCTGTACCTGTTTGAGGTATTCTAAAGAGCTATGCACCTGAACCCCTAAATCTCATTGGACCTCCATTGTATTGTAACTTTGTCCATTCTAAAGTATGCCCTGATCAATCCTTTATTAGTCCGAAATGGATAACCTCACACTTGTTTATATTAAAATCCATCTGCCACAGCTTTGCCCATTCACGTAATCTATCAACATCCATGGTAATTTTATTCTGTTGCCAAGCTGCCTACATGCTCTTTATCATTGTGATAACCTCCCTTCCTCTATTGGCCTGCCCCTACTGGCCCTCACATAATCCACTCTGTCTGTGACTCTGTTCTCAGGTCACATCTTGGTTCCTGAAAGTGTTGTTTGATCTATCTGCGTTCATTTCACCTTCTGATCGGTGATGGTCCTGACTGAGTTATATCTCCACTTGTAAAATGTTCTCATCTTCATTTCATCCTTCCAAACCTCCCTTATCCTTCCATCTCTATGGGTTACAGCCATAGATTTAGAGAGACCTACAGCGCAGAAAAAAGCTCCTTCAGCTCATCCTGTCTGCACTGCTTAGAAACAATCCCCTAACTATTCTAATCCCATTTCCCAGCACTTGGCTCATAGCCCTTTATACCATGGCATTCCAAATGTATGTCTAATTACTTCTTCAATGCTCTGAGGGTTTCTACCAGCCCTGCAGGCAGTTAGTTCGAGATTCCCATCACCCTCTGAGTGACAAAGAAAATCTCCCTGCTCTTAAACTCTTAAACTGTTAAGAAAGGCAAGTATTCCATCTGCCTTCTTAACCTCATTACCTAACTATCCTGCTACATTAATGCACTGGTGTACCTGCTCACAGGGCTCCCTAACCCTATCTCGCTCTCCTCTCCTGCACTATTGTCCTCACATTTGTACATTCTGAAGTTGTGAACATTAATTTGAAATGATCTATCTTCGTGCAGGTTCCAGTCTGATCCAGGGTCACCTGGATTTCTGAAGAAGGGTCTAGGCCCGAAACGTCAAGCTTTCCTGCTCCTATGATGCTGCTTGGCCTGCTGTGTTCATCCAGCTCTACACCGTGTTATCACCTGGATGTTGTTCTGAATAACTAACTCCATGTGTTCCTTATTTGACCAATTGTACAAGATGACATTGCCCCAGGCCTTTAGAACACCATGTAACTGAGAATAAATGAATAACAATATGGCTTCTCACCACAGTTATGTTCATGGAGATTTAGTTAATTTACTTTCAAGTTGCTCTATTGTTGACATATCCTTTTGCAGATCCACCTGCAACATGAGTGATCCCAATGAACTGTCTGAGACCACAACACCATAACAAATAGGAACAGGAGTAGGCCATTCAGCCCCTTGAGTTGCTCTGCCCTTCAATAAAATCAAGGCTGATCCAATGACATTCCTCACATCCACTTTCCTGCCCTTTCCCTGTAACCCTTGACTCCCTGACTGATCAATAATCTATCGATTGCAATCTTAAATATACGCAAGGACTCTGCCCCCACAGCTCTCTGTGACAAGGAGTTCCAAAGACTCTCACCTCTCTGAGAGAAGAAATTCCTCCTCATCTCAGCCTTAAATTGGTGCCCCTTTTTTCTGAGACTCTATCCTCTGGTCCTAGACTCTCCCATGAGGGGAAACATCCTCTCAGTATTTACCCGGTCGAGCCCCTTAAGAATCCCACATGTCTCAATGAGATCACCTCTCATTCTTCTCAACTCCAGTGAGTAGAGTCCCAACCTGTTTAACCTTCGTTCATAAGGCAATCCCTCTACACCAGGGATCATCCTTGTGAACCTTCTCTGAACTGCCTCCAATGAAATGATATCTTTCCTTAAATAAGGGACCAAAACTGTTCACAGTACTCCAGATGTGGTCTTACCAGCACCTTGTACAGTTGCAATAAAGCTTCCCTACTCTTATATTCCAACCCCCTTGAAATAAGGGTCAACATTCCCTTCGCCTTCCTGATGACCTGCTGCCCCTGTGTGCTAGCACTCTGCGTTTCATGCACAGGTCTCCCCAAGTCTCTTTGTGTTGCATCCTTCTGCAGTTTTGCTCCTTTTAAATAAAATTCTGTTCTTTCATACTCCAATATGAACAACTTGTCATTTTTCCGATATTAGACAATCCTAATCTTCTCTCTCTCACTCCTTTTTCATATTGATTACATTCCTCACCCCTGGTCTACACAACCCACCCCTTACCAGAGAATTTCTACAATCCACATTCCTCACCTTTCCCTTCACATGTGGTCAAATTGGGGTGGCTCTGCTGCCTCACAGCATCATGGACCCTGGTTCAGTTCCACCTTTGGGTGACTGTCTGTGTGGAGTTTGCACATTCTCCCCGTGTTTGCGTGGGTTTCCTCCGGGCGGTCCGGTTACCTTCCACAGTCCAAAGATGTGCAGGTTAGGTGGATTGGCCATGCTAAACTCTCTCATGTGTGTCCAGTAATTTGTTGTCTAGGTGGGTTAACCATGGGAAATGCATGGTTACAGGGTTAGGGTAGGGAGGTGAGTCTGGGTGGAATGCTGTTCAGAGAGTCAGTATGGACTTGATGGGCCAGATGGCCTGCTTCCACACTGTAAGCATTCTATGATATACTTCCTGCAGCAAATGATGCCACAGGCCCTTCCAGATCCTGGTCTGTCAAAATTAATTCATCACTCTTTTCCCAAATGCAACCAATATCCTCTCTTGGGCTTCGTTCAATGGTTAACTGTTTCAGCTTCTGTCTGTCTCTCTCTCTCCCTTCCATCCTCAGGTGGGTCTACCATTATACACTGCCTGGGGTGTCTACCCGCTTCTGAAGGGCTGGACACAGCCAACGAAGCCCTTATCCCATGAATGAATGATTTTAAAAGATGTTATTGGGAAGACTATTGGGCATGTTCATTTATGATAAAGGTATTAAAAATATGTACATTGTTGTTATTTGTACACTCCAGGCTGAGGTCATTGGATTTTTGAAAGGCAGGGGAATCAGGGGAGATGGGCAGCAAAATGGACTTTTTTTTATTCATTCACAGGATGAGGGCTTTAAGAGTCAACCACATTGCTGTGGGTCTGGAGTCACATGTAGGCCAGACCAGGTAAGGATGGCAGTTTCCTTCCCTAAAGGACATTAATGAACCAGATGGGTTTTTCCTGAAGATCAGCAATGGATTTATGGTCATCATTAATTTCTTTATTGTATTGAAATTCCACTATCTGCCATGGTGGGATTTGAACCTGTGTCCCCAAAACATTCCTTGGGCCTCTGGATTAACAGCCCAGTGATAATACTACTGGGCCATTGCCTCCTCAAATTGGAAGTAGTAGATCAGACCAGATATTTTCAAATGGTGAAGCAAAGTCTCTGAGCCACAAGCTCCACAATTCCTTTCAAAAACAGAAGTTGCTGGAAAAGTTCAGCATCTGTGAGGAAAAAATCAGAATTAACGTTTCGGGTCCGGTCACCCTCCCTCAGAACTTTGATTTTTTACCCATAATTCCTTTCTTTCCTTCTGAGTATCTTACAATCAACAGATTACAAAATCAATGTCACCTGACCTGCAGGTTCTCCAGCTCTGGATTGTTCTAGAATGTCTGGGTGATGCAGAATCACCGAGTCAGTTCCTGGACACTGCATTGAGGAAACCCTGGGGAGAAGGTTGTTGGAGCCTTAAGGAGAATTCTTTCCTTTCCAGAGAAAGTAGGCACTGCAGATGCTGGAGAACCTGAGATACCAAGGTGTGGAGCTGGATGAACACAGCAGGCCAAGCAGCATCAGAGGAGCAGGAGAGCTGATGTTTCGGGCCTAGACCCTTCTTTCTGAAAGCACATAGAGGAGGCTGCCAAACTCAGAGGCCTGCTGACTTAAGGTGAGTCACAGAAAGAAAGGAGATGGAGCCATGCCCTGAGGTTGGGGTTAGGGTATTGATCAGCCCTGGTCCCATTAAATTGCAGAGTGGCTTCCAGAGACCAGGGCTCACAGCTGACTCAGGGTGGACTGAACAGTCTCTGAGACTCAGCGCCAAGCATTGGCAGAGCTGCTCCAGATGTCTCCCAGTCTCGACGTTGCAGAAGCAAATTGAGAGTTTCCCTATGACCTGCTCAGAGAGCATTGGGCTGAGGATTTTAGCCAGAGATGGGCTGTTGGAAAGGAACTGGGTAAATTCCTTAAATGGGAAAAGGGAACAGGGTGAAGGGGAAACGAGCAGAGAAGGAATGGGATGAAGTGGATTTCTCTCAGAGTCATACAGCAAGGAAACAGACTCTTCGACTCAACTTACCTGCACCAAACAGACATCCCAATCTGATCTAGTGCCATTTGCCAGCATTTGGCCCATATCCCCCTAAACCCTTCCTATTCATGTACCTATCCAGATGCCTTTTAAATGTTGTAATTGTACCAGCCTCCACCACTTCCTTTGGCAGCTCATTCCATACACGCACCACCCTCTGTGTGAAAATGTTACCCCTCAGGTCCCTTTTAACTCTTTCCTTTCTCACCTTAAACCTATGCCCTCTAGTTTTGGACTCCCCCACGCTGGGGTAAAGGCCTTGTCTATTCAAACTATCCCTGCCCCTCATCATTTTATAAACCTCTATAAGGTCGCCCCACAGCCCCTGACAGCTGAAGGAGCAAATGGTTTCACTCTGAGCTGTATTTTATTTGAAGGAAGTTATATTTGCCCATTAATGGAGAGATGTAATTCTCTAAAGAGATAATGGAATATCTGATTGCAAGATGACTCTGTGAGCTGGAACAGCCATTGTTATAGGGCAGGTTTGGATTCCAGAATTAAATGTAATTTGTCAGTGAGATCTATAATAGCTGTTATGAATCCTCAGCTGCTCATTCAAACCCATTGGCCTACAGACTGAAGTAATTTCACCAGCTAACTTCCTGATAAAGGCAGGTAACGCTGCTATTCATTGTCACCTACCTCGACTGTTACACCCTCCAGATGATATTTACTCATCAGCGGCACAGACTGGGCATTGGTTTAATGTCTCATCTGAAGGATGGCACCCTCTGGCAGTACTGCACTCCCTCAGTCCTGGCACGGGCGACACTGAGCCAGATGCTGGAGGTAGTTTGAACCTCTAGCCTTCTGGCAGAAAGATGAGAGTGCTAATGACTGGTTACCCTGTGCCCCAAATGGGGCATTGCCAGTATTTGTTGCCCTTCCCTAATTACCCATTTCAGAGGGCCGTTAAGAGTAAACCACATTGCAGTTTGAGCTGGGGTCAAACGTGGGCAGGAGTGGGGACAGACCTCTGTCCCTTTGTGAACCTGATGGCTATTTACAACAATGGATGATAGTCTGATGGTTACAACTAACAGAAGTCTTTTCCTTCTGGATTTTATTGTTTGAAATTAAATTCCACCAGCTGCCAGGCTGGGATTTGAACCCATGTCCAAGAGAATTAGTCAGGGGGCAGGGGTGCCTCTAGATTAATAGGGGGAAGCAGTGGCCTAATGGTGTTATTGCTGGACTGCTAATCCAGAGACCCAGATAATGCTCTGGGAACCACGGTTTGAATCCCACCACAGCAGATGGTGGAATCTAAATTCGATTGAAAAAAAGAAATTCTAGAATTAAGAGGCTAATAATTACCATGAATCCATTGCCAATTGTCAGGAAAAACCCATCAGGTTCACTAATGTCCTTTAGGGAAGGAAACTGCCATCCTTACCTGGTCTGGCCTACATGTGACTCCAGACCCACAGCAATGTGGTTGACTCTTAACTGCCCTCTGGGCAATTAGGGATGGGCAATAACTGCTGGCCCAGCCCACATCCTGTGAATGAATTGAGTAAAAGTCTTATCTGGCCCCACACAACATTTTGACATTTCTATCACGAAGCCTTTCTAAGCAGGCCTTCTGCTTACTCATTTCTAGAGAAAAGGGTCCTCATTTGTTTATCTTTCTAGATAGTTATAACCTTTCATTCATCATATCGTCAATTTTAGACACTTTCTCCAAAGCCTTTGATGGCTTTTGCTTATTGAAAATAAAAGATTCTTAGGGGACTTGACAGGGTCGATGTGGAAAGATTATTTCCCCCTGTGGGAGAATCTAGAATGGAGGGCTATAATCTCAGAATAAGGGGTCACACATTTCAGAGAGAGATGAGGAGGAATTTCTTCCCTCAGAGGGGTGTGAATCTGTGGAATTCTTTACCACAGAGGGCTGTCGCGGCTAGGTCATTCAGTATATTCAAGGCTGAGACAGACAGATATTTAGTTAGTAAGGGAATCAAAAGTTATGGGGAAAGGGCAGGAAAGTGGAGTTGAAGATGATCAGATCAGATAGAATGGTGGAGCAGACTTGATGGGCTGAATGGCCTATCTCTGCTCCTCTGTTTTATGGTATCATGGGCTTATAGAACAGTGGACAGTGCTCCAGCTGTGTCCGTATTGGCTGTCTGTAGAAGTGCATTGGCCAGACCCCCTCCCTTATGTAACCTCTGTATCCCTGTAAATGTTTTCTCTTTACATGAAGGGTATAGAGAGGGTATACAGGAAGAAACATTTCCCCTTGATGGAACAATGGTTGACTGGGGGCATAGATTTAAGGTAAGGGGTAAAAGGTTTTGTGGGGATGTGAGGAAAAACGTTGTCACCCAGAGGATGTTGGAATTCTGGAACTCACTGCCTATAACGGTGGGAGAGGCACAAACCCTCAGAAATCTATGAAGGAATGTTTCGATGAGCACTTGTGATGCCAAGGCGTACAAAGCAATGGCGAAGGAACTGAAGGTGTGTCTAGCCAAGGTGTGAACGGCTGAAGCCCGAACAGCTATGATCTAAATGCAAAAGAAATCCAAAAGGAGAAAATAAACAAAAAAGAAATGGAAGTGAGGTCTGAACCTGAAATTGTTGACATCAACATTTCACTCAGAATGTTACTGGGTCAAGATTGTTGAGTTTCATTGGAATAATGTAGCAGGTTAGAAAAGGTGAGACCCAGAGATTCAAACATTTTCCCGACTGCTGATGTCAAACTAACAGGTCATAGTGTCAGAGTCATACAGTACAGAAACAGACCCTTCGGTTCAACTCTCCTGTGCCAAGCAGACATCCCAATATGACCTCATCCCATTTGCCAGCTTTTGGCCCATATACCACTAAACCCTTCCTATTCGTATACTCATCCAAATGTCTTTAAAATGCTGTAACTGTACCAGCCTCCACCATCTCCTCTGGCAGCTCTTTCTATCAACGCACCATCCTCTGCGTGAAAAAGTTACCCCTCAGGTCTTTTTTAAATCCCTGCCCTCTCACCTTAAATCTATGCCCTCTAGTTTTGGACTTCCCCACCCTGTGGAAAAGACTTTGGCTATTCACCCCATCCATGCCTTTCATGATTTTATAAACACCTATAAGGTCACTCCCTCAGCTTTCGATGCTCCAGGGAAAATAGCCCCAGCCTATTCAACCTCTTCCTATAACTCAAACCCTCTAAACCTGGCAACATCCTTGTAAATTTTTTTTTAAACAACATCCTTCCTATAAAAGGTCAACCGGAATTGTATGCTGTGTTCTAAAAGTGGCTTCGCCAATGTCCTGTACAGCCACAACATGGCATCCCAACTCTGATAGTCAATGTTCTGACTGAAGAAGACATGTGCGCCAAATGCCTTCTTCATTGCCCTGTCTACCTGCAACTCAACTTTCAAGAAACTATGAACCCACACCCCTACGTCTCTTAGTTCAGCAACACTCCCCAGGGCCTTATCATTAACTGCATAAGTCCTGCCCTGGCTTGACTTACCAAAATGCTACACCTCACATTTATCTAAACAATTTCCCATTCTCACTCTTTCTTCTTTTTAAGTAGTAGAGTTACATTTGCTACTTTCCAGAGTGCAGGAACACTTTCAGAACTTTGAATGATAATCCCCATCCAGTAAAATTCACCACTGTCCCAGGGGGCCCTGCAGCTGCTCTCATTTAAGAGAGGTGTGATTGATGGCGAGCTTAACTTGAGTGATGTTGAGAAAGATTGTCTTTCATTGTAACCTCAGCTGGTGTGGGAACTGAACCCTTGTTATTGATGGTATGCTGTATCACAAACCAGTTGTCCAGCCAACTGAGCTAACCCAATCCCCTTCCCCAGCCACTATCTCTCTAGTGACTACTGCAACACTCTGGGCTGAGGCTTATCTATTCCAGGGATCTATCAACCTTCAACTCTCTTTAGGGAGGTGTCGGCCCTAGTGGTATTATTGTTAAACTCTTAACCCAGGAAATCCAAGCAATACCCCAGGGATAAAAGGTACTGCAGATGCTGGAGAATCCGAGATAACAAGCATGGGGCTGGATGAACACAGCAGGTCAAGCAGCATCA
>JAHRHZ010000133.1:81670303-81704448 GCA_024137785.1 Ginglymostoma cirratum
TATTAATGGCGCAGGTCCTGTTATTAAAGGTGCTGGTCCTGTTATTAAAGGTGCTGGTCCTGTTATTAAAGGTGCTTGTCCTGTTATTAAAGGTGCTGGTCCTGTTATTAAAGTTGCTGGTCCTGTTATTAATGGCGCAGGTCCTGGTATTAAAGGTGCTGGTCCTGTTATTAAAGGTGTTGGTCCTGTTATTAAAGGTGCTGGTCCTGTTATTAAAGGTGCTGGTCCTGGTATTAAAGGTGCTGGTCCTGTTATTAAAGGTGCTGGTCCTGGTATTAAAGGTGCTGGTCCTGTTATTAATGGCGCAGGTCCTGGTATTAAAGGTGCTGGTCCTGTTATTAAAGGTGCTGGTCCTGGTATTAAAGGTGCTGGTCCTGTTATTAAAGGTGCTGGTCCTGGTATTAAAGGTGTTGGTCCTGGTATTAAAGGTGCTGGTCCTGGTATTAAAGGTGCTGGCTGATTGGATGTTGTGTTTTCCCTACCATGCAGCACCTGTGGTGTATATTACAAAACTGCACCGTATCTTGTGAAACTCAGGTCAGTCCACATGATCCAGGTTGGTGTTTTCCGTATTCCCATATGTCCTGCCGTGCGAATTTCACTCACTGCTGGCAACATCTTCTTACAATATCTGGACAATGCTACTTCCTGATTATGTACCAGCCACTCTTCGTCTGTCGGTCAGTGAGTACATCTCCACTTCTTCATTGAAATCCCATTTTTAGTTTAATAATTCACTGGATCTCCCACCACCTCTACCTGAACGTGAGCTGATTGCGTTAACTTGCTTAACTCCAGATCTGATTTTCTGATGAAGGGTTTAGGCCCGAAACGTCAAGTTTTCCTGCTTCTATGATGCTGCTTGACCTGCTGTGTTCATCCAGCCCCATGCTTGTTATCTCGGATTCTCCAGCATCTGCAGTACCTTTTATCTCTGATACAATACAAGGAACCATCCTGTTTAAATGACCAAGAAGCCATATACCTCTTATACGATGGTACGAACCTATGAATTGGGAGCAGGAGTAGGCCATTTGGTCTTCAAGTCTTCTCTGCTATCAATAAGTCCATGTTTGATCTGTTTGAGTTTACAAATTCTACCTTCCCCTCTATCCTTGATAACCTTTGATTCCCTGGTGTAATGAAATCTATCCATTTCCACCTTAAGAATGTTTAATGAGCCCTCTCCCCTCCTCTCGCTTCTGAGGCTGAGAGTTCCAAGCCCCTTGAGAGAAGATGAAAGAATCAGCCATACCCATCTCGGGCCCCCTTATTCACCTCCGCTGCACACAATATCGTGTCCACCCACAGCCCTGTCGTTGTATTTCGAGCTACAGTTTGATCCGCTGTGTTTTGTTTTGGTACATTTCCTTGAATCACTCTTATGGACCCCCAGGGAAAGATCCAGGGGTTACCCACACAATTTCCAGCAATTTTTTTTAATCCTTATGGGACGTTGCTGTCACTGGCTGGCCAGCATTTATTGCCCAATCCTAATTACCCATTCTTAATGAATCTATCCCATTGGATCACAGTGGAAACACTGATGTCTTCACTTTGCAATTTGCAGACTCAGGACCTTTCCTTCCTGGCTTCAGGAGGAGTTCCTGGGACATCCCCACCTTTTCTTCCTTACTGTGGCTCCTTGCCTACCCTTCATTCTCCCACTTTCTCACTTTATGGGAATGTCGGAAGAAAAGGTTTCATCTGATGGGTCAGTTCCTAATTGTTAACAACTCTGCTGCCTGCCCAGACATTGATATGGAGGTGCCGGTGTTGGACTGGGGTGAGTGAGGTCAGAGGTCACCCACTGAATTGAGATTTAGGACTGAATTGAGGAGGAACTTCTTCACCCAGAGGGTTGTTAATCTATGGAATTCCTCGCCCAGTGAAGTAGTTGACGTTACTTCAGTAAACGTTTTTAAAGCTAAGGTAGATATTTTTCTGAACAAAGGAATTAAGGGATACGGTGAGAGCGTGGGTAAGTGGATCTGAGTCCACAAAAAGATCAGCCATGATCTTATTGAATGGCGGAGCAGGCTTGAAGGGCCAGGTGGCCTACTCCTGCTCCTAGCTCTTATGTTCTTATGACACCAGGTTATAGTCCAACAGGCTTATTCACCTGATGAAGGAGCAGCGCTCCAAAACCCTGTGATTTCAAAGAAACCTGTTGGACTATAACCTGGTGTCGTGTGACTTCTGACTTTGTCATGTCTGTAATTTTAATTATCAGTATTAATGATTTTAATTCTCATAATGTCAGGAAGTCATTGCTGTAGAGGGTTACAACGTGGAAACAGGTCCTTCAGCCCTATTTGTCCATGCTGCCCTGTAGTAAATTTTTAAATTCTTGTAAAAAATAATTTCTCTGAGTTTACTTCTCATGCTTGTTTCCAAAGGTCGAAATTATCTTTGTTTACCTTTTCAATTTCAAAATAGATCTGAGTAGGCTGTTTCCTTACATTTCAAGTTATTTTCCTCTGTGTCTCAGAAACTAACTCATACCATTAATAGCTTTTTCATTTAACTGCATCATAACGCATAGAAGAGACAAAAGGTACTGCAGATGCTGGAGAATCCGAGATAACAAGGTGTGGGGCTGGATGAACACAGCAGGCCCAGCAGCATCAGAGGAGCAGGAAAGCTTGATGTTTCAGGCCTAGACCCTTCATCGACTTGTCTGCCTCCTCTCCACCTATCCTCTCCTCTATCCATCTTCTACCCGCCTCCCCCTCTCTCCCTATTTATTTCAGAACCCTCTTCCCCTCCCCCATTTCTGATGAAGGGTCTAGGCCCGAAACGTCAAGCTTTCCTGCTCCTATGATGCTGCTTGGTCTGCTGTGTTCATCCAGCCCCACACCTTGTTATCCCTATAATGCATGGAAACCTGATTTGAGATTGATGAATCAACATCGTGGACTTCCAGCTGTCAATCTGCTCTCCAAGAGCAGTGACCACTTTTTCTTTGGTGCCACACAACAGATTGTGAGAAAGGTTACAGGTTATTAAATAAAATGGACAACCTGGAGACAAAATTGACTGAGTGGTAGGAAACAGAGAGTAATGGTCAATGGATATTTCTCAGGCTGGACAAAGGTTTGTATTGAAGTTTCTCAAGAGGTAATTTAAATCTATAAGATCTATTACTTTCCAGAGGGACTAGACAGGGTAAATGCAGGAAGGATATTCCAAAGACCAGGATATTCCAAAGACCAGGATGTCCAGAACCAGGGGGTCACAGTCTAAGGGTATGAGTTAAACCATTTAGGACTGAAATGAGGGGAAATGTCTTCACCCAGAGAGTGGGGAGCCTGTGGAATTCTCTGCCACAGAAAGCAGTCAAGGCCAAAACATGGAATATTTTCAAGAAGGAGGCAGATATAGTTCTTAGGGCTAAAGAGGTCAAAGGGTACAGGGAGAAAGTGGGAACAGAGTATTGAGTTGGATGATCAGTTTTGATCTTACTAATGATGGAGCAGGTTTGAAGGGCTGAATGGCCTGTTCCTGTTTCTATTTTCTATTATCTAAATCTCGGCGTCCAGGGAAGAATTTCAAGGTTTGTTGACAGCAGAAAACTCGGGTGAATTGTAAACTGTGAGGAGGACAGTGTAGAACTCCAAAAGGACATCAACAGGTTGATGGAATGGGCAGATAGATGGCGGGTGAAGTTCAATATGGGGAAGTGTGAGGTGATGCAATTTGGTATAAAAAACATTGAGAGAGAACATAAAATAAGGGAAACAATTCTGGGAGGTATGCAGGAGAAAGAGACCTTTGCATTTATGTGCATAAGTCATTAAAGGTAGCAGGACATAGAGAGAGCTGTTGATAAAGCTTATAGTATTCTAGGCTTCATTAACAGAGTCATCAAGCCCAAGAGGAGAGAGCTCACGGTGGACTTATAACGAAGACCAACCAGAACTCAGCTGGAGTATTGTGTACTGTTCTTCGTTCAATGCTACAGGAAGGTTGTGAACGTATTGGAAAGAATGCAGAAGAGATTTTCAAGAACAATTCCAAACAGGAGGAATTTGAAGGAAGAATGGAGACATTGAAACTGTTCTCTTTAGACAAAAGGTAGCCGAGACGAGATTTGATGGAGGTTTTCGAAATCATGACCAGGCTGGACAGAGCAGGTTGTGCAAAGCTGTTCCCACTCGTAATAGGATCCAGAACAAAACAGCATAGATTCAAAGTGACATGCAAATGGACTGCCTGGAAATACGGTGGAGGCAGGCTCCATTGAGGCATTCAAGAGGGGCTTTGGATGGTTATTTAAATAGAAACAATATACAGGCCAACAAGGGAAAAGGCAGGAGGTTGGCACTAAGATAAAATTCTCAGAGAGCCGGTGCAGGTACAATGGGCCAAATAGCCTCCTTCTGCATCTGAACAATTCTGTGATACTGAGAAAATAGCAAACAAAAATGTTTTTCTGGAAGTGTATGTACACCATATCAACAGCGTTAACCTCATTAACCCTCTCTGCTACCTCTTCAAAAAAAAACTCCAGTAAATTATGTGGTTCACATCTTCCCTTTAGGAATCCATGCTGAATCTTCCAAATTAAAGTTATGTTTTTCCATGTAAAAATTAATTCTGTCTTGAATAATTGTTTCTACAAATTCCGCCAGTATGCACATTAAATGGATTGATCTATAATTGCTGGGATTGTCCTTACACTGTTTCTTGAACAAGGTTTGTGTTTTTTGCAATGCTCTAGTTACCTGACACTTCCCAAAGTCCTGGGAAAACAGAAAGTTACTGGCTCACGTCCCCTAACAATTTTCACTGTCACTTCCTTCAATAATGTAGAGGACAGAAATCATGTGGGATAGTAGGGACTGCCAATGCAGGAGTCAGAAATAACACAGTGTGGAGCTGGAGGAACACAACAGGCCAGGCAGCATCAGAGGAGCAGGAAAGGATTTTCTGAAGAAGAGTCCCGACCTGAAACGTCAGCTTTCCTGCTCCTCTGATGCTGCCTGCCCTGCTGTGTTCCTCCAACCCCACACTGTGTTATCTCTGACTCCAGCATCGGCAGTTCCTACTATCTCTATGTGATAAACTTACTCTGTTTACAATGATCAAACCTCTCTTCAACAGAACTCTCTGTGTGGGCATTCCTTTCCTAATTGGTGTCAGTAATGTAAACCCGTACCAGTCAGAAAGACTGATAGCGGTAAATCTAACATCTACAGGATGTTCTGTAGAAAGTGTCAGCTCCACAAAAGACACAGTCATGAAGAAGAAGAAAGAATGAAAGAATCCAGTGAGAAAAACCCAAAAGAACTGGTGCCCTAAATCAGAAACAGAAATGGAAATTGCTGGAAAAGCTCAGCAGGTCTGGCAGCATCTGTGGAGAGGAATCAGAGTTAACGTTTCAGGTTGAGTGACCCTTCTTCAGAACTCCTGAGTTAAACTGATTTTATTTCCCATGGCTAACCCTCCTAACCTGCGCATCCCTGGACACTATAGGCAATTTAGCACGGCCAATCCACCTAGCCTGAACATCTTTGGACTATGGGAGGAACCGGAGTACCCGGAGGAAACCCATACAGGCATGGGGTGAATGTGCAAACTCCACACAGATGGTCACCAGACGGTGGAATCAAACCCAGGTCCCTGGTGCCGTGAGACAGCGGTGCTAACCACTGAGCCACTGAGCCAATCCTAGGGATTGACCCTAGCACCTCGATTATTTACTACCTGCACTAAAGGCATGGAGGAGGGGGCAGAGTTTAATTTGCTGATGATACAAAAATAGTTAGGATGGAGTGATTGTGATGAGGACGCAAGGAATCTGCGAGTAGGCATTGTTGGGTTGAGTGAATGGAAAAAAAAGTGGTGTTTAATGTCAGAAAGTACAAGGTTATGTACTTCATTAGGAGGAATCAAAAGACGGGCTATTATTTAAATAGAGAGACTCCAAAAAATTACAGTGCAGAGGAATCTGGATGTTGTTGTGCAAGAAACAGAAAAAAGTTAACATGGAGGTACAGCAAGTAATTGAGAAGGCAGCTGGAGTTTTGGCCTTTGTTAGGGGTTTGGAGTTTAAAAGCAGGGAAGTTTCCAATGAAAGGCCACACCTGGAAAACTGTGTACTCCGTACTTAAAGATGAAGAGACAGGCATCGGAGGCAAAAGAGATTACATGGCTGATTCCTGGGATGAAAGGGTTGACTTATTAAAAATGACTAAACAGGTTAGGCATTTATTCAAATTTATTCAAATATTCGCAACAAACAACTGCACCTCCCAGTCGCGTTCGCAACAAACAACTGCACCTCCCAGTCGCGTTCGCAACAAACAACTGCACCTCCCAGTCGCGAACCATTTCAACTCCCCCTCCCATTCCTCAGATGACATGTCCATCCTGGGCCTCCTACAATGCCACAGTGATGCCACCTGAAGGCTGCAGGAACAGCAAATCATATTCAGCCTGGGAACCCTGCAGCCCAATGGCATCAATGTGGATTTCACAAGCTTCAAAATCTCCCCTCCCCCAACCGCATCCCAAAACCAGCCCAGCTCATCTCCACCTCCCTAACCTGTTTTTCCTCTCACCTCAAGCCACACCCCCATCTCCTATCTACCAAATTCATCCCGCCCCCTTGACCTGTCCGTCCTCCCTGGACTGACCTATCTCCTCCCTACCCCCCTACCTACACTCACCTTTACTGGCTCCATCCCCGCCTCTTCGACTTGTCTGCCTCCTCTCCACCTATCCTCTCCTCTATCCATCCTCTATCCGCCTCCCCCTCTCTCCCTATTTATTTCAGAACCCTCTCCCCCTCCCCCATTTCTGATGAAGGGTTTAGGCCCGAAACGTCAAGTTTTCCTGCTCCTGTGATGCTGCTTGACCCGCTGTGTTCATCCAGCCCCATGCTTGTTATCTAGGCATTTATTCATTCAAGTTGAGAAGAATGACGGAGTGACCTCATTAAAACATTTAAGATTCTGAGGAAGCTTGATGAGGTAGATGTTGAGAAGATGTTTCCACTCGTGGGAGAATCTTGAAGGAGGGGACATTCTTATAAATGAAGGGAACTCACACTTAAATCTGAGATGTGAAGGAGTTTCTTTTCCCAGATGGTAATGAATGTCCGGAACTCTCTATCCCAGAGACCCATGGAGGCTAGATCACTGGAAATTGTTAAAGAGGTGGTAGATATTTGAAATAGCATGGAATTGAGGATTATAAGGAGCTAGCTTGAGTTGCTCGATCTGTTCAAAGTCTGTCCCATTTAGCACAGTAATAGTGCCACACAAGACAATGGAGGCTGTTCTCAATGTGAAGGTGGGACTTCATCTCCACAAGGACTGCACGATGGTCACTCTTACCGATACTGTCATGGATAGATGCAACTGAAGCTAGCAGTTTAATATGGATGAGGTCAGGTATGTTTCTCCCTCTTGTTGGTTCCCTCACCACCTGCTGCAGACCCAGTCTAGCAGCTACGTCCTTTAGGACCTGACCAGCTCGATCGGTAGTACTGCTGCTGAGCCACTCTTGGTGGTGGACATTGAAATCCCCCACCCAGAGTACATTTCGTGTCCTTGCCACCCTCAGTGCATCCTCCAAGTGCTGTTCAATGTGGGGTAGCGATTCATCATCTGAGGGAGGACGGTATGTGGTAATCAGCAGGAGGTTTCCTTGCCCATGTTTAATCTGAAGCCATGAGACTTCATTTGGTCCAGAGTCAATGTTGAGGACTCCCAGAGCAACTCCCTCCCGACTGTATCCCACTGTGCCGCCCCCCCCCTACTGGGTCTGTGCTGCCGGTGGGACAGGACATATCCAGGGATGGTGATGGTGGTGTCTGGGACATTGTCTGTAGGGTATGATTCTGTGAGTATGACTACGTCAGGCTGTTACTTGACTCGTCTGTGAATTTTGGCCACTAACCCCCAGATGCTAGTGAGGAGGACTTTCTCTTGTTCCTGCCGTTCTCTTTTCTGGTGCCTAGGTCGATGCCCAGTGGTCCATACAAATTCGAGCTTAAGACTTTTTTGCAGTTTGATACAACTAAGTGATTTGCTCAGCCATTTCAGAGCGAAGAGAAGACCCGTCTGGCTCACTAATGTCCTTCAGGGAAGGAAATTACTATCCTTACCTGGTCTGACCTATATGTGACTCCAGACCCACAGCAATGTGATGATTCTGAGCAGCCTTCTGAAATGGCTGAGTAAGCCACTTGATTCAAGATCAGTTAACAATGAGCAACAAATGCTGAACCTCTCAGCGCTGAATTGAATTGAATTGAATTAGCTTTGATGTCACATGTACTCACATGAGTGCAGTGAAAAGTTTGCAAGTCTCCACTTATGGCACCGTCAAACGTACGAAGGTACCTAGGTACAGAGTCTTGAGGACAAATTCTTAGGGAAAAAAGTAGAAGAGTAAAGAAATGAAAAGTTCAGCGTTACAGACCTTCAAAAGTACAAAATCTCGGTAACAAATGAGGAAAATAAAGAAATAAAAGGTTCGGAATAACAGTCCCCATGACAGGATGACAACAAGAAACTGAAATTTAACAATGAGAGAAATTAGTCCGTTTCACAGCACCTTGGCTCAAGGACCCATACACCCCCCACCTCAACCCCCAGTGGGATCCCAGGCCAGACCCCCAGGAAGCTGAAGAAAAGCCACATGGTGTCACAGCCCGACACTGAACAAAACCATCACCCCCTCAAAGCTGCTAACAGGGGTCCCAGGCTGGTCATTGGAATCCCAGGCCTGAACCCACCTCATCTTCGGCCCCCGCCAAAGTGGCCTAGTCGAAGGACCCCCAACCAAGCACACATCCATGAGGCAAGGCCGGATCCACACTGTATGCTCCAGCTTCTCGGAGTCTCCTTCCTCCCCTGAAACCACCAAAAGAAGGTAAGATAAACTTGATGTCAGAAAAAGAATTAAAAAAGACGATGTGTCTGGCCTGGGGATAGAAGGAGCCCACACACTTCCTACGCTGTTGGCACCATCTTGATGCCCATGTCCCATGAAAGTATAGCTACACACTTGTCTAATATTCTGATGGAAACCTTCCATTGGGGATGGGGTAGGAGATAGAGTAGGAGATCAATATGAGAACGTTGGGTAGGTAATTGTTCCACCACCTTCTCAAGGGCAATTAGGGATGGACAAGAAATGCTGGCCAGCCCAGCGACGCCCACGTCCCACAAATAGATAGAAAACAAAACTTGGAGCAATGTCACAGATGTACATACAAACAAAGAGCAGGAATAGGCCATTCAGCCCTTCAAGTCTGCTCCTCCATTCAATAAGATCATGGCCCTCCGGTTTACTTCACATTATTATCCTCACAACCCACCCTCACTGCACCCTGATTTCGGCCCCTTGATACCAGGTTTGGAGGGACTGTCTTAGGAGGAGAGGTTGAGTAGGTTGGGCCTGTACTAATTGGAGTTTAGAGGAACAGACACAACCTTATTGAATCATACAAGATGCTTCGGTGTAAAAACCAAAAGAACTGCGGATGCTGTCAATCAGAAACAAAAACAGAAGTTGCTAGAAAAGCTCAGCAGGTCTGGCAGCATCTGTGAAGGAAAGATCAGAGTTAACGTTTCGGGTCCATTGACCCTTCCTCAGAACTGATGGTGGCTCGGAAAATGTCAGTTTATGTGCAGAAAGTAGGGAGATGGGTGGGGTAGGGAGTAAATAATAGGATAGGGCCCACAGAGAGAGAAAGAGAAAGGAGTTGATAATGATCAGGCTGGGAGGGTGAGTAGTTGTTAATGGGGACTGTTAGTGACTAACAACAGAGGGTGTGTAATGGCAGGTTGTGGTAACAAGGCCTGGTGTGTGGGGTGGGGGGCTGGGACATGGGAGAGTTCAGGCCCTAAAATTATTGAACTCGATATTGAGTCCGGAGAGCTGTAGGGTCCCCAATGTTTTCCCAGCCACCATCAGTTCTGAGGAAGGGTCACGGGTCCTAAAGCATTAACTCTGATTTTTTTCTTTACAAATGTTGCCAGGCCTGCTGAGCTTTTCCAGCAAATTCTGTTTTTGCTCCTTATTTACAACATCTGCAGTTCTTGGCCCCCAGTTATGCCTGTCTCTTCATGCGGTACGTGGAACATTCCTTATTCCAGTCCAATTCCAGCCCGCATCCACAACTCTTTCTCCAATACATCGATGATATCATCGATGCTACTTCACGCTCATCCAGAACTGGAAAAGTTCATCTACTTTGCTTCCAATTTCCACCCTGCCCTCATCTTCGCCTGGTCTATCTCTGACTCCTCCCTTCCCTTCCTCGACATCCCTGTTTCCATTTCTGAGGATAGAATGGCCACTAATATCCACTATAAACCCACTGACTCCCACAGCTATCGGGACTATACATCCTCACACCCCACTTCCTGTAAAGGCTCCATCCCATTCTCTCAGTTACTACGTCTCTGTCGCATATGTTCAGATGAGGCCAGCTTTGACAAGAGAGCCTCTGAAATGTCCACCTTCTTCCTCAACCGAGGATTCCCCAGCTCCATCGTCAAAAGGGCCCTCAATTGGATCTGACCAATCTCCTGCATTTCTGCCTCCTCTTCTCTCTCTTCCTTCCCGAAACAGTGTTGGGGTTCCCCTTGATCTTAGCCACCATCCCACCAGCATCTGCCTAAAACACTTACAGGGTCTACCTCCACCACCTCCAAAGACACATGAACCTCTGTGAGACATTTCTTTTCCTTATCTCTGCCTTAATTGCTCAAACCCTTAGTTGGAAACAATGACCTCTCATTCTGGACATTGAATTGCCATTGACAAAAGGTATCACAGAGGAAAGATTGAGAGTTGACCTCGCTTGTGTGAAAGATGTTTTGGAAAGAAAAGAGATTCCTAAATTAAAATGAGTTGCAGCAACTCACCAATTGACAGGTTGCTTTACAGAGAGAAATAACTATGCTCTGGAATTTATCAGAGAATCTGGAAGAGATTTCTGGTGTTATTATTGGAATATGGAATATGGTGTTACTGTACGAATAAGGATAACACTGTTTTCTGGTAATTGTTTTGTAATTTTTTCAACTTGTTAAAATAAAACATTTTTAAAGAACGGAGAATTTGTGGGATCTGTTAACAATTGGTGTTATAACACAACCATGTGGAAGGGATCAAAAACATTCTTATTTCTTTGACCACATGACATAGGAGCAACAGTAGGCCATTCAGCCCATTGACTCTGATCTGCCGTTCAATGAGATAATCCCCAACTTCATTTCCCTGCCTTTTCTCCGTTACCCTCAATTCTTTTACTGATTGAAAACCTGCCTGTCTCAGCCTTGCATATACTTAATGACCCAGCCTCGACAGCCCTCTGTGATAAAGAATTCCACAGATTCACTCCCCTCTGAGAGAAGAAATTCCTCCTCATTCTCAGCCCTAACTGGGCAACGTCTTTCTCTGAGATGATACCCTCTGGTCCTAGACTCTCCCACAAGGAGAAACAACTTTTCCACATCTACCCTGGCAAGCCCTAAGGATCTTGTTTGTTTCGATAAGACTGCCACCCATTCTTCTAAACTCCAATGAGTACAGGCCCAAACTACTCATAAGATGGTCCCTCCATCCCCAGGATCTGCTGAGTGAACCTTCTCTGGACGGGCTCCAATGGCAGTCTACCTTTCCTTAGATAAGAAGAATAAAACTATTCACGGTATTCTAGGTGTGGTCTGACTTGTGCCTTGTACAGTTTGAGAAAGATGTCTCTGTTTTTATACTCAATTCCCTTGGATATAAAGGCCAACCATTCCATTTGCCTTTCCTAATACCCACTGCCTTATGCACCAGGACTCCCAAATCTCCCTGTTGTGTAACTTTCTGCAGTCTTTCCACACTTAAATAATATTCAGCTCCTTCATTCTTCCTGCCAAATTGTATAACCCCGCATTTCCCCACATTATATTCCATCTGCCAGGTTTTTGTCCATTTGCTTAACGTGTCCATATCCCTCTGCAGACTCTGTGTCATCCTCACGACCTGCCAACCATCTGTTTGTGTCATCCACAGACTTGAGATGAATCCATTTACTGTCCTCATCCAAGTCATTAACAACTATTTTTGAGTAATTGTGGTCCTAGCACTGATCCTTGTGGCACTCCACTAGCTGCAGGCTGCCACCCTGACAATATTCCCCTTCTCCTAACTCTCTGTCTCTCTTCTCTCAGTTAGCCAATCTTCTCTCCATGGTAATACACTTGCCCCAACACCATGGGCTCTTTACTAAGTAGTCTAATGTGCAGTGCCTTGTTGAATGCCTTTTGGGAAGACTGTTTCCATACATGCCATGAATAACCAAAGGAATCCGTAAAAATGTTAAGTTTATTAATGCCTTAAATGAAGGTCCTGCCTTCTCACCCTCTCCCCTCACCCGAGGCGTGGTGACCATCAGGTTAAACCACTAGTAGTTGTGTCTCTCTAATGAAAGAGCAGCCTTAGGGTCCTAGAGTCATGGAGACACACAGCACGGCAACAGACCTTTTGGTCCAACTTGTCCTTGCCGACCAGCTTTCCCAAACTGAACTAGTCTCACTTGCCAGCATTTGGCCCAGATGCCTTCTAAATGTTGTAATTGTACCAGCCCCCACCACTTCCCCTGGCAGCTCATTCCATACTTACACCACCCTCTGTGTGAAGACGTTGCCCCTTAGGTCCCTTTTAAATCTTTCTCCTCTCACCTTAAATGTATGCCCCTCTAGTCTTGGACTCTCGTATCCTTGGGGAAAAGACCTTGACTATTTACCCTATCCATGCTCCTCATGATTTTATAAACCTCTATAAGGTCACCCCTTGGTCTCTGATGATCCAGAGAAAACAGCCCCAGCCTATGCAGCCTCTCCCTGTAGCTCAAACCCTCCAACCCCGGCAACATCCTTGTAAATCTTTTCTGAACTGTTTCTAGTTTAGCAACATTTCCCTATAGCAAGGTGCCAGAATTGAATGCAGAATTCTAAAAGTGGCCTCATCAATGTCCTGTACAGCCACAACATGACCCTCCCAGTTCTGATACTCAATGCACTGACTAATAAAGGCAAGCGTACCAAATATTGCCTTCGCCGTCCTGTCTACCTGCGATGCCACTTTCAACGAACTATGAACCTGCATCACTAGGTCCCTCAGTTCAGCAACACGCCCCACGAACATACCATTAACTGTGTGAGTCCGGCCCTGATTTGCCTTACCAAAATGCAGCACCTTGTATTTATCTAAACTAAGCTCTATCTGCCATTCCTCAGCCCATTGGCCCATCTGATCAAGATCTCTTTGTACTCTGAGGTAACATTCTTCGCTCTCCACTATCCCGATAATTTGGTTTCATCCGCAATCTCTAGGACTTTGGTGACTTTATTTTATTTCTCTTTTTATACCCAGATGTGCTGTTAAACACAACTGAACAGCTTTCCTTCCACCAAATCACCATGACCTTCTTTGTGTTTTTAACTATTAACCACTACCAGTAAGTCGTGTCCTCTTTTTGATCAAAACTCAATAAGGGCAATGCAGATCACAAAATCTGGTGACCTAACAATGCTAAGAACCAGACTTTTATGCTAATAATTATCTGAGCAGATTACCTGAGCATAGAGGGCACCTGCAATATTCAGGAAGTAACAGGAGCTGGGAGACTGAGGAAGTTAAATTCTTTCCACACATGAAGGTGTTCTGGGGCACCAAACCGACCTTGGATCTAAACAGACTTGTTTCAGTATCTGAGGAGCCACGAATGGAGCTAAACATTGTGCAATCATCGGCGAACATCCCCACTTCTGACCTTATGATGGAGGGAAGGTCATTGATGAAGCAGCTGAAGATGGTTGGGCCTAGGACACTACCCTGAGGAACTCCTGCAGAGATGTCCTGGAGCTGAGATGACTGACCTCCAACAACCACGTCCATCTTCCTTTGTGTCAGGTATGGTACCGACCAGTGGAGAGTTTTTCCCTTCATTCCTTTTGATTCCAATTTTGACAGGGCTCCGTGATGCCACACTCGGTTAACGCAGCCTTGATATCAAGGGCTGTCCCTCTCACCTCTTCTTGAGTTCAGCTCTTTTGTCCATGTTGGAATCACACCGAGCTTTTAATCAGGACTGTCTGGCAGAATTTCCCTGGGGGATACCTTTTCATTTCTAGGGGTTAAATTTTTGTTATCATAGTCTTGGTATGTCATTCTTATTAACTTATTCATCCGACTTGTTCATACAGCTCCAAGGTAACATTACTCTCTGTATTAGTTTCGATGTGTTTTGAAGTTTAGATAGGTACAAACACAAAAGATTGCAATAATACATTATATATGTTAAATACTTCAACTTGGGGTCTATAATCATTGAATCCCTACAGCGTGGAAGCAGGACATTTGGCACATTGAGTCCACACTGACCCTCCAGAGAGCATTCCTCCCAGATCCACCCCATCCCTGTCACCCTGCATTTCCCATGGCTAACCTGCACATCCCTGGTCACTATGGGCAATTTAGCATGGCCAATCGGCCCTAATCTGCACATAATTGAAGCTAGGATACGTAAGGACATATTCATTAAACTGTCTGTACTCCATATTATTTTTCATTTCACTAAAATAAATAATTAAATGTGTACCTCATGTAAAAGTGATGTAACATTAATGCTGATGTTCCAAGAGCTATGATGACTGTCACTGGGCAAGATATAATTTGTAAATAGCTTCCTAAAAACCTTCATAAAAATTGAGTGCAGGATGTAGTCTGTCAGCAGGGTAAACAATGAGCAGACAAGCTGCCTCTTTGTACCTTGTGTCTCAATACATCAAAATATTGAACTTCTCTGCTCCCCTGACTGCGTCCTTATTCCCGCCTGACCTCTCCTTTCAGTCTGCTGATCATTTGAGTAGTTTTCTATTTATCTTTCACACGAAGGGTCACACACTGGGTCAGCATTTATTGCCTGTCCCTAGTTGCCCCTTGAGAAGGGGGTGAGCTGCCTTCTTGAACTGCTGCAGTCCATGTGCTTAGATCCACAATGCCCTGAGGGAGGGAATTCCAGGATTTTAACGCAGTGACAGTGAAGTTACAGGGATATATTTCCAAGTCAGGATGGCAAGGGGCTTGGAGGGGAACTTGCAGGGGGTTCTGTTCCCATGTATCTGCTGCCCTTGTCCTTCTAGATGGAAGTGGTTGTGGGTTTGGAAGGTGCTGTCTGAGGATCTTTGGTGAATTTCTGAAGTGCATCTTGTAGATGGTACACACTGCTGCTACTGAGCGTCGGTGGAGGAGGGAGTGAATGCTTGTGGATGTGGTGCCAATCAAGCAGCTGCTTTGTCCTGGATAGTGATAGGCTTCTTGAGCATTGTTGGAGCTGCGCTCATCTAGGCAAGTGGGGAGTATTCCATCCTACTCCTGACTTGTGCCTTGTAGATGGTGGACAGGCTTTGGGGAGTCAGGAGGTGAGTCACTTGCTGCAGGATTCCCAGTTTCTGACCTGCTCTTGTAGCCCCCGTGTTCTTGTGGCGAATCCAGTTGAGTTCCTGGTCAATGGTGACCCCCAGGATGTTGAGACAGTCAGTGAGTAATACAGCATGGAAACAGGCCCTTTGACCCAAACTGCTCCATGTTGACCGAGGTGCCCACTCAGCTAGTTCCAATTGCCTGCATTTGGTCCATATTCCTCTAAACCCTTCCCATCCATGCACCTATCCAAATGGTTTTTAAATGTTGCTATTGTACCTGCCTCAACCACTTTCTCTGGCAGCCCATTCCATATACGCACCACTCTCTGTGCGAAGAAGTTGCCTCTCAGATCCTTCTTAAATCTTTCCCCTCTCACCTTAAACCTATACCCTCCAGTTTTCAATTCCCCATCTCTGGGAAAAAGATGATGTGCATCCATCCTAACTATGCCCCTCATGACTTTATACACCTCAATAAGGTCACCCATCATTCGCCTACATTCCAAGGAATAAAGTCCTATCCTAGCCAACCTCTCCCTGTAACTCAGGCCTACTAGTCCTGGCAACGTCCTCGTAAATTTTCTTTGCACACTTTCCTGTTTAACAATGTCTTTCCTATAACAGGGCGACCAAAACTGTACACAATGACGGCAGATTTGACAACAGTAACACCGTTGAATGTTAAGAGGTGATGGTTAGATTGTCTTTTATTGGAGATGGAGGAGATGTAGCTCTGATAGCAAAGGATGACAGACTGATATTACTGAGGTACATTCGGTCCAAGACATTGAGTGGTTGAATCGGTTTAGCTGGAGATTAGGAACAGCAGGAATCACAAGCCCCTGACTGTATTTATACTGAAGGGAGAAAGCAAGAAGAAAACTATCACTGGAATGTGCAGCAAAATCAACATGAACATTGGACTTGTCTGCCTCCTCTCCACCTATCCTCTCCTCTATCCATCCTCTATCCGCCTCCCCCTCTCTCCCTATTTATTTCAGAACCCTCTTCCCCTCCCCCATTTCTGATGAAGGGTTTAGGCCCGAAACGTCAAGTTTTCCTGCTCCTATGATGCTGCTTGACCTGCTGTGTTCATCCAGCCCCACGCTTGTTATCTCGGATTCTTCAGCATCTGCAGTACCTTTTATCTCTCATGAACATTGCTTGCCCTGGTTCTCAGTTCCTACTGTTTTTAAATGTCTGGGCTCTCATTCAGCTTTTGTTTTTAAAACAGCCACCTCCATTAGGTTTGTAACTCCAAATTTAACCACCCTGCCTGTGGTCCCTTTTCTGTTTTACACTTTTCCATCACCAGGTTTGATTTTGAATCCTCAAATTCCTCTTCAGTGATGGACGAGTTCAGGGTTCTGAATGATGTTAGCGTATTGTAGGCGAACAAAGCTGAGAAAGGCTGGCTTAAGGATGACGGTGTTGGTTGTAGTGTCTCAGTGGTTGGCACTCATAGGGTTGTGAGTTCAAGTACCACCTGTCTCCCTCCTCCAAAGGGTCAAGAATGTATTCTGGCTCAGTGGTGCCCGTGCCAGGACTGAGGGAGTGCAGTACTGCCAGAGGGCGCCATCCTTCAGATGAGACATTAAACCAATGCCCAGTCTGTGCCGCTGATGAGTAAATATCATCTGGAGGGTGTAACAGTTGACAATGAATAGCAGCGTTACCTGCCTTTATCAGGAAGTTAGCTGGTGAAATTACTTCAGTCTGTAGGCCAATGGGTTTGAATGAGCAGCTGAGGATTCATAACAGCTATTATAGATCTCACTGACAAATTACATTTAATTCTGGAATCCAAACCTGCCCTATAACAATGGCTGTTCCAGCTCACAGAGTCATCTTGCAATCAGATATTCCATTATCTCTTTAGAGAATTACATCTCTCCATTAATGGGTGAAAGATAGAGAGAGGCCACTCATCCCTTTCAAAGTGAATGATTTATTGTCACATGCATTTTACAGTGAACAATACAGTAAAATACTGTGAAAAGCTTCAACTGTAGCCAAAATCTGGCACCATTTTGAATGGTTTAAGAATAAAAAGAGTTAAAAGATATAATGAGAGGAAGACAAAGGAAAGACAGTCTGTCTTCATTCCGCTGTCTCTGCCATGAGACCTGAGCTGGATCACAGCAACACCTGCACCGACAGCCCTCCACCGCCTCACCACAATCCATGCTGGACCCACCAATATAGGAGTCACCTCTCTATAGGCGCCATCTCTACACCCTGGGTCCACCTCGCCACTACCAAGCCCCATGCTGAACTCACACTTGCCCCACAACCAGGACTCCCTGCCTCCCTTCCCACCATCTCCGCGTCACTGGGAACCAGGAGTTTCTACTCAGGGCCTACTGCAACCAGGACTCCCTGGCTTCACTTCAGGCCAGGCCAAGAGTCCTGCTCTGGCCACCCGCCTCCAAGATGTCACCTCTGTGTCTTACAGAACTTAACTGTTGCTGGAAAACAGAACAACTTTGGCTGGCATGGTGGCTCAGTGGTTAGCACTGTTCCCCTCAGAGCACCAAGGATCTGAGTTCAATCCCAGCCTCGGTCAACCGTCTGTGTGGAGTTTGCACATCCTGTATGCAAATTTCCTCCGGGCGCTCTGGTTTCCTCTCACAGTCCAAAGATGTGCTGGCTGGGTGGATCAGCCATGGGAAATGCAGGGATGGGGGAGGTGTGGGTCTGGGTGGGATGCTCTTCAGAGGGTTAGTCCAGAGCTGATGGGGTGAATGGCCTCTTTTCACACCGTAGGGATTCTATTTTATTTATTTGCATTCATCAGGACAGAAGCAAGAATACCAAATTCAAAGTTCAAGGTTGCCCAGAGGTTGTGGGGGGCGGAGGTGGTGAGGGTGGGAAATAACAATTATCCTTCAATGACAAAAGGATGCTGATTGGCTGGCATTTCGTCTCTGGTTGATCAAGGCTGTGCCTTGAAGGATATGGACCTTTGGCCCCATACTTTGTTTAATTCTAGTGAGGCACAGTGCCTGGGCATGTTCCTTTCTCCTGCAGAGGACAGGTCTAAACGTCTGAGTAAATACTTCGACATATTTGTGTCTGGCCTGTTGCTGCAGGATCAAACACCCTGACAGCATGTCCCCAGGATAAAAGCACACATTTGGTCGTACAGAACTTGAGAATTGCCGAATAAAGATCATCACAACCTTGTCAAATCTGTTCGTCTTGTACTCATCAGGACATTTCATAAGAAATATCAATGTCAAAGGGGAGTAACATCTTACACCGCAGAGGGAGAGAGATTTCATTGGTTAGAAACTAGACTCTGATTGATAGAGGCCTAGCCATTGGAGAATGCACACAATTAGGTGATAACTGACAGTTAACTGCTAAGCTTTGTTTAAACTTAAACCAGGCAGATTGACTCTGATTGATCAAGGGAGTTCATTGACGGCAGAATGTCTTTGCCAGGCGTATCTGTTGGATCTTCTAGTTTTCTACAGTCTTCTTTCACTGATCAATACTCACTTTGGGGTTCCTACAATTTCCACATCGTCTTTGTTGACACTTTCTTAAAGGAAGTCCAAGCCATTTGTTAATTAAACAAACTTATGCTGAAATAGGGCACCTCACAGCCATCCTGTGAGAAAATGCTTCTCATGTTCTGATCGGATCAATACATCATTCAAACGTATGAATGGTTCCAAGAACACCAGCTCCAGTGCCAAAAGGGAGCCAGTTTATCTACGATTGATGGTAGTGCAAATTTGAGTAACAGGTAGAGCTGGTTGTTTTATGCAGGTCACCTCCAGCAGCAACATGAGGGCTGCGACGATATCCACAACATGCAGAGCCACTGTAGTTTAAAAAATACCATGAAACGACTGCCACAAACATCACATCGGACAGACAGGAAGGAAACTAGCCATCAGAATACAAGAACATCAGCTAGCAGCAAAACGACACGATGTACCATCCTTAATATCTGTACACTCCGACAATGAAGGCCATCAGTTTAACTGGGACAAGGTAACCATAGTAGCCCAAGCCAAACAGAGAGACGCACGGGAATTCCTAGAGGCATGGTTCTTAACCTGTAATGCAATTAACAAACATATAGAATAGGACCCCATATACAAACCCATACAGAACAAAACCGGGAATGACACTACTCACCGTAACAGACCGGACAGTATAAATTCCAAGCGGAGTAGAATAACATCGCTTCATCAGAGGCCTCACTGATGTTACCGAGCCTGGTGACGAAACGTCTGAACGAGAGCAAGCCAGCTCGGCGAGCAAGTCAACAACCTCACACACAACCCGAGCTACAGATCTTTGCCAAATCTTTAAACACCTGTGGGGGTAACAGGCTAAAAATTGCCTGACAATGGGAAACCTTCTCCAACTGACTGAGCTCTACCTGCGAACAACTTCACTTTCTCCACAAATGCCTCAGGAACCAGGTACTGCCCTGCAGCGTGAAGTACAAACTTCCAGTCAACAACCCCCAGGCATATAAAATAGCTGAACAGACTGGATGCAGAATGCTATGGGTAACGATTAATGATGCCCATAACTGACTCTACAAGTACGAACGGAAAACTTCGCGCCAAAAATCACAGTATCTAAACACTACAGACCAGCAATGAACTCTAACCCTAGAAGAGGCCATCACCATTAAAGAACATGCAGCCAAAACTAATGAGAGACATGAGTTACAGGAGAAACTCATCGACCTGATCCACCACAAAGACAAGGACAGCAACTAACTGGACACATCGATAAGAAACCCATCTATCTAACAGACAGCTCACAGAAACTGAGAAAGCTGTCCTATTACCCAGACTGAACTAGAACCCCAAAGATGCGAACAGAACAGACGTCATGGCCGCCCTGGAGAATACATTAAAAGACAAACTCACAGATGAAACACAGCAAGCCATCTGACAAACTATAATCCCCACACTACACAGAAGGAACAAAGGGGACAACCTGAACACACCAGAGAGAAAAAGCACTAGAAAAATTCAAGAAAGACAAGAACGTTATAATCGTACCAGTAGACAAAGGGCCCATGACTGTCATTATGAACAAGCCAGACGACGTTGAGTAGGAACAGACATTGCTTGCAGATACAACCACTTACCAACAGGTGGCGAGAGACCCAACACCGCAGCTAGGAAATAGGATCACCCAGGCACTGGAGAGTCTAATGAATGCAGGGCAGATAACTAGGATGGACTTCATGCGAATAAAACCAGAAGGCACAAAAACCCCACACTTTGATGGTGCAATCCATTTCAACTCCCCCTCCCACTCCTTGGACGACATGTCCATCCTGGGCCTCCTGCAGTGCCGCAACGATGCCACCCAAAAGTTGCAGGAACAGCAACTCAAATTTCGCTTGGGAACCCTGCAGCCCAGTGGTATCAATGTGGACTTCACAAGCTTCAAAATCTCCCCTCCCCCTACGGCATCCCAAAACCAGCCCAGTTCGTACCCACCTCCCTAACCTGTCCTTCCTCCTACATATTCACTCCTCCCACCTCAAACCCCACCCCCATCTCCTACCTACTAGCCTCATCCCAACTCCTTGACCTGTCCATCCTCCCTGGACTGACCTATCCCCTCCTAACTCCACACCTACACTCACCTTTACTGGATCCATCCCTGCCTCCTCGACCTGTCTGTCTCCTCTCCACCTATCCTCTCCTTTATCCATCTTCTATCCCCCTCTCCCTTTCTCCCTATTTATTTCAGAACCCCCTTCCCCTCCCCCATTTCTGATGAAGAGTCTAGGCCCGAAATGTCAGCCTTCCTGATCCTCTGATGCTGCTTGGCCTGCTGTGTTCATCCAGCTCTACACCTTGGTATCTCACTTCTATGGACTGCCCGAAGTACATAAACCAGACATCCCCCTCAGACCCATTGTCTCCCTACCAGGCACACTGTGACACAAACTGGCCAAGGACCTATGACAGAGATTGAAACAGCTAATAGATGGATCACCCCATTCATCCCAAGATTTCCTTGATACCCTCAAGAACCCAAAAATCAGTGACGATGAGATTATGGTATCAGTGACATCACAGCTTTATTCACATCAATTGACATCCCACTAGCCAAAGAAACTGTGGCCACATTACTAAAGTAAACAGAAACACAGGCCAGCAGCTCCATCAGCAACGACAACATACTTAAATTACTAGACCTGTGCCTCACCACACACTTTGTCTTTAATGGTCAAACATACAAATAGATCAATGGTACACCCATGGGATCGCCCATCTCAGGACTCATCGCAGAGGCAGTTATGCAAAGACTAGAACACACCACCCTCCTCCGCATTCAACCTAAACTGTAGATCTGGTACATGGGTGACACATCTGTCATTATTAAACGCAACAAATTAGAACAGACCCACTGCCTCATCAACAGCGTATTCACCGGGATTAAATTCCCAGCGGAAGAAGAAACCAACAATCAGCCTCCGTTCCTGGATGTTAGGTGGAACGACTGACCAACGGGGAGTTCCAAACCTCAGTATACAGAAAAGCAACCCATACAGATCAAGTCCTCAACGTCCACAGCAATCTCCCCAAAGCCCACAAACAAAGCTGCATCAGGACACTATTTACATGGGCCAGGACACACTGCAACACGCCAGAACAATGCAGTAAAGAGGAAGAGCACATATACAAGATCCTCGCCTTAAACAGATATCCCCAGAACTTCATCCGCAGGTGCCTACATAACAGACAACAACAGGAGGACACAGTACGACCTAACACACCGGCCACACTGCCCTATATCAAGAACATATCAAAACTGACGAGACTTCTAAGACCACGAGGTATCGTGGTGGCCCACAAGCCTACGACAAACACTTACAAGGATTAAAGACCCCATTCCCACATGCAGAACGAATGTAGTTTACAAAATACCATGCAATGACTGCCACAAACATTACGTCAGGAGAGAAACTAGCCATCAGAATACACAAACATCAGCTAGCAGCAAAACGGCATGATGAACTCTCCTTAATATCTGTACACTCTGACAATGAAGGCCATTAGATTAACTGGGACAAGGTAACCATAGTAGCCCAACCCAAACAGAGAGACGCACGGGAATTCCTAGAGACATGGTTCTTAACCCGTAATGCAATTAACAAACATATAGAATAGGACCCCATATACAAACCCATACAGAACAAAACCGGAAATGAGAGTACTCACCGTAACAGACCGGACAGTATAAATTCCAAGCGGAGTAGAATAACATCGCTTCATCAGAGGCCTCACTGATGTTACCGAGCATGGTGACAAACCGTCTGAACGAGAACAAGCCAGCTCGGTGAGCAAGTCAACAACCTCACACACAACCCGAGCTACAGATCTTTGCAAAAACCTTAAAGAACATGGCGTAGTTTCTCTGCACCTGGGTAGTACTAGATGAGCTGAGTGGAGGGCATGGCCCTGTCTGTATCAATGGTACTGAGGAGGAGATGGTCAAAAACATCAAGTTCCTAGGGGTGACGTCACTACTAATCTGCCCTTGTGTACCCACATCAACATGATGGTCAAGAAATCACAACAATGCCTCTGCTTCCTCAGGAGGCTAAGGAAATTCGGCATGTCCACAATGATTCTCACCAATTTTTATAGATGTACCATAAAAAGCATCCTATCCTGATGCATCACAGGTTGGTTTGGCAACTGCTCTGCCCAGGACCATAAGAAATTACAGAGAGTTGTGAACACAGCCCAGTCCATCACACAAACCAACTTTCCATCCATTGACTCCATCTATACCTCCCGCTGCTTCGCGAAGGCAGCAAACATCATCACAGACCCCTCCCATCCCAGTTATAATCTCTTCCAACCTCTTCTGTCAGGTAGAAGATACAGAAGCTGGAACACACGCACCAACGGGGTCAAGAACAGCTTCTTCCCTGCTGTTATTGGATTGCTGAATAGACCTCTCTAATTTTGAACTTAATGTTGACCTCACTCTTTGTGCACCTTCACTGCAGCTATAACATTGTATTCGTTGCTCTGTTCCATTACCCTAATGCACTTTGTATGGTATGATCTGCCTGTACTGCACGCAAAACCAAACTTTTCACTGTACCTACGAGATGGAGGTGCCAGTTTTGGACTGGGGTGGACAAACTGACATTCACTGTACCTGGGTACAGTAATAAATCAAATCAAACCTTAATAGTCTTCTGTTTTAGAGAATTCCACAGATTCACCACCCACCAAATGAAGACATTTTTCCTCATTTTCAGTCTGAAATAGTCTTTGCTGTATCTTGAGCCTGTAACCTCTGCTTTCCCCAACCAGAGGAAGCTTCCTCCTGCATCTAGTCTGCAAACTCTATAAGATACTCTCTCATTCTTCTAAACTGAAGTGATTCTGTGATTGGACGGTATTTGCCAGATATTCCTGAGTGTGCAAAAGGGCTATACTGGCAGTCAATTAATGATGGTCAGTCAAGCTTACAGCATGATGCATGTGAACAAATTGGAAGCTCCACATATTAATACAAAGGGCCATAAGACCATAAGACACAGGATCAGAATTAGGCCATTCAGCCCATCAAGTCTACTCTGCCATTCAATCATGGCTGATATGTTTCTCAACTCCATTCTCCTGCTTTCTCCCCATAACTCCTGATTGCCTTGACAATCAACAACCCACCTATCTCTGTCTTAAATGTACTCAATGTTTCCTACAGACCGAAACTGTGTACACAATGTAAACTCACAACTAAACAAAATAGGTGACTGCTACTCACTGGTTCCTGGGGGCAGTTAACAGTCAGTTATCATATAACTGGTGCATCGTGCAAGACAACACCTTTAGCAACCTGAAGAAGATCTGAAGAAGAACCACATTGGACTCTATGTTAACTCTGCTTTCTCTCCACAGACGCTACTGATTTTTTGTAGCACTTTATTTTTACTCCAGGTTTCGAAAATCTCTGTATTATACTTCTATTTTCCTTTCCCAATCTGGGCCACTTGTCATTCTCACAACTCCCCTCATGCAGTAAGAATGTCAATCTCCCTTTACTTTGGTATTCTTGCAAATTGTCCTGATTGGTACAAGATGGAAAGATTTTTCTTTGTAAAAATGCACCTTTTCTTTTCTGCAATGGTCAGGCACGTCTCTGTCTTTCCAATAATATTCTCTGACTACTGTCTCAGCAAGCCTGCTTTTGAGATTAAGGTTATGTTCCCTTGTTGCAGACTCCCCTTCTTATCTTGTTATGAGTTTGGATCAGAGATTTAGTTTTAACTGGGAGCTCCGTCTCTGTCAGATGGTTACTGCTCTGTTCTTTTGGCTGGGATTTACAGGAGATGTTTCAAGAGGCCAATGACAATATTTAGGTTCTTGGCTTAGTATGTCTTGCAAGCATCATTTGAAGCCATCAGTTATCAGGATTTGATGAAGGAGTGTTTTGTAGGGATCCTCTCTCAGTCTCAGAGTCAGTCAGAAAGAAAACCAGAAAGTATATTATCGCAGCCCGCCTGCAGTTTAACGACTCTGTGCAGATAACAATCTGGAAAGAATCTAGATTCATTTTTATAATTAAAGGCAGATTAGTGAGATGCTTTGAAGTCAGTTTTAAGACTTAAAATTAATTTGGGAATTGAGATTAGATCAGGAACAGCAGGACCAATATGTGAACGTTTTGGAAAAATGTTCACATCTAGCGGTAACAAATCAATCCATGAGATTGCTGGTTGATGCAGTGACTCCTTTCAGAAGGGGTTGGACTTTGAAGATTGGTTTAGATAGAGAGCATCTGAGGATGACAACAGAGCTCCTTTCATCCTGAGGGCCTGCCTTTACCATTCCACACGAGCTGGGGGCCACTCAGCCCCTTGACAATGTCCAGGACATTTCCATATAGCACAGCGGCTGTTGTTCCCATCTTGGACACAGAAGGTTGTGGGGTCAGCCCAGGTCTAGAGACTTAGCAGAAAAACAATATCGACATTTACTGAGGGAGTGCTGCGCTATCACGGGCACTGTGCTTATGCATCACTCTCACTATGGCCCTGAATCATTATCCAAATTAATCCCTCTGCCCCATTCTCTTCCTACAGCCCACCAAACCCCAAACTAATCCCACTGCCCCACTTTCTCCCCATAGCCCCTTATCAATCCCCAAACTAATCCCACTGCCCCACTTTCTCCCCATAGCCCCTTATCAATCCCCAAACTAATCCCACTGTCATGCTTGCTCCCTGTAGTCCTTATCAATCCAAAACCAATCCCACTGCCCGCTCGCTCTCTGTAGTCCTGTATCAATCCCAAACTAATCCTTCAATCAGATCTCCCTCCAATCCTCTCTCTCCCAATGGGAACAACAGTTTCTCCAGAACAAATCTGGAGTTAAACTTCTCTGATCCCTGGAACCAAACTTCCTCCTCTACACCGTCCCAAAGGATCCTACCCCCTTCATATAGTGTGGTGCCTAGACTGTGTTCAAGACCCTGGTTGTGGCCTAACTGCAGCTATATGAGGCAAAAACAAAAATTGCTGGAGAAACACAGCAGGTCTGGTGCCATCCGTGGGGAGAGAGACAGAGATAATACATTAATGCTAGTTACCTTCCAATTGAACTGACTGTAGCTGGGAAGGGATGGTATATTTGTCTGAAAGAACATAATTTTGTTTTCTGCTTGAGGACCCCGCAGCCTTCAGGACTCAATATTGAGAACAATAATGTTAGGGCCTGGGAATCCCCTTTCCATGTCCTTTACTCAGCCTCTGCCATGACTCTGGCTGCTTTCCACACAGCTAACCATTTTCACCCACTAACAGCTCTTATTATCAGTTTTATTCTGTCTCCCTGACTTAGCATTATCAAACTCACTTCCAATGGGTCCATCTTCACCTATTGCACACTCCTTTACCCCCCCTACCTCTTTAACACCCTCCCAAACCCTGTCTTCAGCATAAATACCACATTTTCCTAGCTGCCATCAGGTATGAAGGAGGGTGACTTCACCTGAAATGTTAACTCTGCTTTCTCTCCACATATGCTGCCAGACCTGCTGAGTTAGGGCAGTGGTTAGCACTGCTGCCTCATAGCACCAGGGACCCGGGTTCAATTCCACCCTCGGGTGACTGTCTGTGCAGAGTTTGCATATTCTCCCTGTGCCCGCGTGGGTTTCGTCTGTGTGCTCTGGTTTCCTGCCGCAGTCCAAAGATGTGCAGGTTAGGTGGATTGGCTGTGCTAAACTGTACTGTAGTGTGTAGGCTAGGTGGGTTTGCCTTGGGAAATGCAGTTACAGGGATAGTGTGGGGGGGTGGGGGTGTGGGCCTTGCTAGGATGCTCTTCAGAAGGATAGTGGTGACTGGATGGCCTGCTTCTACAGTGTGGGGATTTTATGAATTTTTCTAGCAGTCTCTGTTTCAGGTTATGTTTTTAATATACATTTGTGGGACGGCTGGTCAGTATTTATTGCCTGTCCCTAACTGCCCCTTGAGATGGTTGTGGTGAGCTCCAGCATCTACTGCTCTTTGTTTTATTTCAGCTTCAGGAAAGCTCAGCACAACTTCTGTGTTTTATCGAATCGTCCATTGATGAAAGCCATGACCCTGTGTGCTTTATAATTCAATTGTCTCCTTCTGTCCGGTCGCCTTCATAGTCAACCCCAGCTCCCCCGTCGCCAACAACTCCCTATAACCCCGCCATTAAAGTCTATGTCACATAGCTCACCCCCCTCCATCTCTTCTGCCTCACACCTCACAGCTCTCAGAGAACGATAACCGTGCAAAAGGAGGCTGTTCGGCCCACCATTCATGTATTGGTCCTATCCCCTTCTGCCAATCTCCTGCTTTCTCCCATAATCCCTGGGACACCATTTTACCCAAACCCTCTTAAATGTCTCAATTGAACCTGCCTCCACCACATTTCCAGACAGTGTAATTTTAAGATCTTACTGAAAATTTGTAGCTCGGGTTGTGGATTCAATTGTTCATTTCTTTGCTGAGCCAGTTGTTCCGTGGTGTGCAAACCTGCCTACTGGGCAACATCATCAGTGCAACCTCTAATTATCAGACAGTGCATTCCATATCCTAACTACTCACTGGCTGAAAAAAACTTTTCCCCTCTCTTCATCCTTACAACATCTGCACATCGCTCCTCATTAGTTGCTTGCCTGCTTTGCCTCTTTGGTGTCCTGTCTGTAGGTAGTTCCTAGAATCCAAACATTGTAGAATCAGGCCATTCAGCACATCGAGCCCACTCTGACCCTCTGTAGACCATCCCACCCAGAGTCACATCCCCACCGTTTGGTAACCCTGCATTCAGCATGGCCAATCCACCTAGCCTGCACGTCTTTGGACTGTGGGGGGAAACCGGAGCACCCAGAGGAAACCCACGCAGACACAGGAGAATGTGCAAACTCCACACAGACAGTCGCCCAAGGGTGGAATCAAACCTGGGTCCCTGGTGCTGTGAGGCAGCAGTGCTAACCTCTGAGCCATTGTGCCACCCAAATTGGTATAATTTGGCATCCTGCTCAGTCTTTGTCACTCCTGCTAGTTCTAAACTCTGTATTGCAAATAACCATGGGTTGTAGGAATAGGGAATGATGGGGCTGGTTGGCCATGGATTTATAAAACAAGGGAGGACATTGATGCTTCAGTAGCAGAAGTGTAATGTCTTCATTTGGTGGGTGGTGAATCTGTGGAATTCTCTAAAACAGAAGACTATTAAGGTTTGATTTGATTTATTACTGTACCTAGGTACAGTGAATGTCAGTTTGTCCACCCCAGTCCAAAACTGGCACCTCCATCTCGTATGTACAGTGAAAAGTTTGGTTTTGCGTGCAGTACAGGCAGATCATACCATACAAAGTGCATTAGGGTAATGGAACAGAGCAACGAATACAATGTTATAGCTGCAGTGAAGGTGCACAAAGAGTGAGGTCAACATTAAGTTCAAAATTAGAGAGGTCTATTCAGCAATCCAATAACAGCAGGGAAGAAGCTGTTCTTGACCCCGTTGGTGCGTGTGTTCCAGCTTCTGTATCTTCTACCTGACAGAAGAGGTTGGAAGAGATTATAACTGGGATGGGAGGGGTCTGTGATGATGTGACAGAAGAGTCTCTGTCTTAGACCACTGCTGGTGGAATAGCAGACCACCCTCCCACCTCCCCACTGTGTCCATGTACTTTGGTGAGAGTCAGAGGGAGGGGATGTTGGAGGGAGGGGATGTTGGAATGGTATTGACTGACAACTGCAGATGGCGCTGCCTTCCCAGGGCAGTGAGTGGGAGTGGACAAGGAGGGAGTGAGAACACTGGCAGCTGAGCAGTCCTTCCCAAAGCGCTGGCACTTTGCACCAACAGCTCTGTGTGTGTGTGTGAGAGAGAGAGAGAGCCCAGGCAGTGTGACAGCTCAGCGGCATTCCTCAGCCTCCCTATCCCTCCCCTGCCCCAGGGAGCAGCTCTGAGCTGGGGCTGCACAGAGACAGAGACAGAGAGGGAGGCAGCAGCTGGAGACTGTGGATGCTGGAGGCCAACAGCGAGGCGCTGAGTTTGACACAACTTTCACCAGGACCATGGACCGGGAGGAGCTGCTGAAGAGACGGTGAGTGTCTGAGAGCAGCCTGCCCTGTACACACTCTCTCTCTGGGTACCCTCCCTCCTTGGGTCTCCCTCTTCTCCCCTGTCTGTCTCTCCCTGCAGTCTCCCCCAACTCTCCCTCCCCTTCTCCCCCTCTCTCTCTCTCCTACCCCATCCCATTTCACATTCTCCTCGCTCCTGTCTCTTGCCCCCCCCCCCAAACTAACTCCCGACACTTTTTCATTGAGCTGTGATTTTTGTGAAATGCAGCAATCCTGTTAAAATATCCTGTCCAGGGAAATGTTTTCTTTTAAACGCCCACGTTTTCCTGCGGGCGATTTTCAGATCCCTCCGTGAATTTCAGACTTTATGTACAGTCCCAGACCCCCAGCATCCTGGGGGGGGGGGTAATGTCCAGTGTCAGGGGGCATGGGGTTTACTGAGAAATTCCCAGCTGTGTTGTGTTTAATTCAGGGACTGGGTTGAACACTTGTGTCCACATTCGGTGGGTTTCAGTCTCCTCCGATTCCGGACTTGGATGTGGTGCCAGATCTCACTGCACCCCTGAGGGGCTATTGCCAGAGTGCGCACTCTCCCTGACTCCACTGTGAGTGCTGACTAGCTATTCGGCCACATCAGGCATCACAGCAGAATGGGATCCTAACACTTGCCTCTCTTCCACACAGCGCCTCACACTCTCCTCCTTTCTCATTCACTGACTCGTCCTCCGCCTCTTTCTCTCTCACACTCATCCATTCATCTCTCTCTCTCTACCTCTGCTTCTAGTCTCTCTCACTGCCCCCTCCTCCTCTCTCTCACACTCCCCTCTCCACTCTTTCTCGCCTCCCCTCTCCTTTGCCCCTCTCTCACTCCCCCTCTCTGTCACCCTCATTCAGAGTTGGGATTGAAATTGTTCACGGACTGGAGTGTAATAATTCCCCGATTTGTCCCAATTTAGGGGCTTAGCAGTAGCCTGGGGGTAAAACAGGCAGCGGGTCACAAATGCCTGAATCAACCCATCACCCCCCCCCCCCCCACCCCGACCTGGCATTGCCGCCCGGATGCTGGGGGAACTGGGACCGCACATAAGTCGGAATCACATTTGTTGGAAAACGTATTTCCTGCACCAACACTGACCATCTGCATCCCCAGCCAGACCACCCCTACAAATGTGTCTGAACGGTTCTGCATCCTGAGACAGACTGGTGAGTGTCTGTGGCTAAACCTGTCACCTGTCCAGGTGAGAGACACATGAAAACTGGTCTCAGTGAAGTAACTGTAAACATTGTCTGTGTGTGAAGGCGGCTTTGATTCAGTGCTCACTGATTGAGAACCTGTTGTTGGTTTTCTAAAGATGATCTGGAAGCCTTGGAAATTGTGTGTGTGTGAGTGTGTCTGTGTGAGAGTGGGTATGTCTGTGTCTGTGAGGGTGAGTGTGTCTGTGAGTGTGTCTGTGTCTGTGTGAGAGTGGGTATGTCTGTATCTGTATCTGTGTCTGTGTCTGTGAGTGTGTCTGTGTCTGTGAGTGTCTGTGTGTCTGTGTGTGTGTGTCTGTGTGTGTGTCTGTGAGTGTGAGAGAGTGAGTGTCTGTGTCTGTGTCTGTGTGTGTCTGTGTCTGTGTGTCTGTGTCTGTGTCTGTGTGTCTGTGTCTGTGTGTCTGTGTCTGTGTGTGTGTGTGTGTGTGTCTGTGTCTGTGTGTCTGTGTCTGTGTGTCTGTGTCTGTGTGTGTGTGTGTGTGTCTGTGTGTGTGTGTGTGTGTGAGAGAGTGTGTGTCTGTGTGTCTGTGTGTGTGAGTGAGTGTCTGTGTGTGTGTGTCTGTGTGTGTGTGTGTGAGTGTGTGTGTGTGTGTGTCTGTGTGTGTGTGAGTGTGTGTGTGTGTGTGTGTGAGAGTGAGTGCGTCTGTGTGTGTGTGAGAGTGAGTCTGAGTGTGTGTGTGTGTCTGAGTGTGTGTTTGTGTGCGCGCAAGTGAGTGTGTCTGTGAGTGAGTGTCTATGTATGTATGTCTGTGAGTGTGTGTGTGTGTGTGTGTGTGTTTTCCCTTATTCCTCTGGGTGGTGGTATTACTTAGGTTTTGAGAGAGGTGCACTTTATTGTAACACATTGACCCTGCTTCCTTCCCTTGCTGTCAGAGCATTATACACTCAGTCACCTGTTAAAGTGTTGTTACAAATCCAACCACAGCCCATGCTCGAGCAAAAAGCTTCACTGAGTTTGGAATCTTGTGTTTGTTTTAGAGAAAACTCTCTCACTTTCTTTCCTCTGTCTGTGATATGCCGCTGACAGTGAACATGCCTCCCTGCCCTACTCTGCCCTCTGGCCATCTCTCCTGCTGTTGTATTCACAATCGGGGCCTGTTCTCAACTGATCTGCTTGAGTGTCAGTAGGACAGAGGTAGGAATTGCATTTCAATATCATCCTTCTCATCCTCAAGATGTCCTCGAGTATTTTACAGGTAGTATATTTTTAAAGTGTGGTCACTGTGGAAAACATTGATCAATGAATTTGCACGCAGCAAGCCCCCACAATCTGCCCTGTGGTAGTAATCAGGATCTCTGCTTCAAAAACATAGAGAGATGGTCTCCGTGTTTTTGAAATGAAACATTGGTCAGGACACTGGAGACAGCTCCCCTGCCCTTATTAAATTGTGGCTGTGGAATATTTTGCATCTACCAGCATCAGCTTGGACCTCAGTTCAATGTCTTGTAGAACAGAGCACCTCTGAGAGTGAAGCAGCCCCTCAGCACTGCACCAGAGGTTTGGACTGGTTTTTCAGATTGAGATGCAGAGAGAATTTTAGAATTAACACCAATGCATCTCCTACCTGTTGGACCACCTCTTTTAAGACCCTACGATTGAGGCATCTGGATCCAGGGACTTGTCAGATCCCAGCTTCATCATTTTGCTCAGTCCCACTTCCCCAGTGATTGTAATCTCACTCCTGATTTACTGCTGTTACGGTGATGGTTTTCATTCTCTACAGTGGAAACTGCTTGTTCATTTCATCCACTATTTCCTTACTGTCTGCTATTAACTACCATTTCTCCTACTCTACAGGTATTTACTCTTTTCCATTTTAAATACCTGTAGGAAACCTTACGGCTTTTCTAAACACTCTGAGCTAGCTTTGTCTCATAGTCTAATTTACTTTTCCTCTTGATTAATATTTCAATCATATTCTGCTTTCTTTATACTCGGACTAATTATCTGACCTGCCACTTAACTTTGTACAGTCAAGTGCCTTTTCCTTCAGTTTGATGCTTTCCCTAATTTTTAAAGAATTAACCGCAGATGGTGAGTCGTCCTTTTTAGAATTTGCCTTTATCGTAAGTCTACACTTATTCTGAAGTTTCCCCTTATATATCTGTCACTATATCTCTATTTATCTACTCCCAGGTTTTGTATCCCAGTTCATTTCAGCTCATTCAGGTTTCCTGCTCTCACCGTTGTCCTTATTTAGGTTTAAAACACTAGTCTTAGACCCACGCTTCTCCCTTTCAAACCAAATGTAAAGTTTAGATCACATTGTGGTTGCTGCTACCTAGGGGTGCCTTTACTCTGAGGTCACTGATTCATCTTGTCTGTTCCAAAATGTGATGCTCAAGGAATGCTTTTGAGAGTTCCTATCAAGTCCTCTTCCAGGCTATTATTCCCAATCTGATGTGTCCAGTCTAAATGTAGATTAAAATCAGCCATGATTATTGCCGTCCCCTTTATCACCAGCGCTAAAATGATCTTCTAATACACTTTGCTTCAGACTGTGGTTTCTGTTAGGTGTCTGAGACTCCCAATAGTGACTTATTTACCCAGCTGTCCCTCATTTCTACCCAACTCAATTTTACCTCTCCATCTCCCGAACAAAGGCCATTTCTAATTGTTGCATAAATGCCATCCGCGATTACCAGTGCTTTCCTTCCACTTTTTCTAAAACATCACATCAATCCTAGAAACATGAGCAGGCCATTCAGCCCATCAAGCCTGCTCCATCATTTGATACAATCATGGCTGATCTCAACTTCACTCTTCTGCCCACTCTCCATAACCCTTCCATCCATTACTCATCAATAATCTGTCTGTCTCCTCCTCAAACTTACTCAATGGCCCAGCATCCGTTACAGTTTGGGCCAGTGAATTCCACTAATACACAAATCTTGGCGAGAAATAGTTCCTCCTCATCTCTGTTTTAAATCTGCTTTCCCTTATCCTAAATCTATGACCTCTCGTTCTAGATTGCCCCGTGAAAAGCTCTATGTCTACTACTTTGTCAATCTGCTTTAGCATCTTCCATCCCTCAGTTAGATCCCCTCTCATTCCTCTAAACTCCAGACAGTGTCAGCCTAAACTGCTCAATGACTCTTCATAAGACAAACCCTTCATCTCTGCAATCAGTCTAGTGAACCTTCTCTGAACTGCCTCCAATATACACCACTAGGTAATAGTGATCATAATGTGGTTGAATTTTACATCCTGGCCTCTAGGACCCTTACGTTGCTCCAACCCACAGTCACAACTTCAATCCTCAAGTAAGGGAACAGCAGGAGGCCATTCAGCCCTTTGAGCCTACTCCACCATTCAATAAGATCATGGCTGATCATCCAGCTCAATCCCCTGATCCTGCTTTCTCCCATAACCAGTGTGGGGCAGCATGGTGGCTCAGTGGTTAGCACTGCTGCCTCTCGGTGCCAGGGACCAGGATTTGATTCTGACCTCGGGCGAATGTCAGTGTGGAGTTTGCACATTCTCCCCGTGTCTGCGGGGGTTTCCTCCCACAGTCCAAAGATGTGCATGTTAGGTGTATTGGCCATGCTAAATTTCCCATGGCGTCCAGGGGCGTGTAGGTTAGGTGCATTAGCCATGGGAAATGCAGGGTTACAGGTATAGGGTAGGGAGGTAGGTCTGGGTGGGTTGCTGTTCGGAGAGTCATTGTAGATATGTTGGGCCAAATGTGTCGTTTCCATCCTGTAGGGATTCTATTCTGTAACCTTTATCCCTGTCTGCTATATCTGGCACTTTCTTGAAATCGTTCAAAGGTTTGACGTCAACCACTTTCTGTGACAGAATCCCACAGGCTTCTCACTCTCTGGGTGAAGATATTTTTCCTCATCTCAGTCCTAAATAGCCCACCTTGTA
>JAHRHZ010000133.1:81714448-81734914 GCA_024137785.1 Ginglymostoma cirratum
ATGCTGCTTGACCTGCTGTGTTCATCCAGCCCCATGCTTGTTATCTCGGATTCTCCAGCATCTGCAATACCTTTTATCTCAGTCGCAAGCAGACATTGTTTTGCGGAGCATCTGCGGTCTGTACACTATAATCAATAACACTTTCCTGCCGCCAACCATTTTAACTCCCCCTCCCACTCCCTGGGCAACATGTCCATCCCGGGCCTCCTCCAGTGTCACAATGACACCACCCACAAACTGGAGGAACAACATTTCATATTCTGCCTCGGGAGCCTACAGCCCAATGGCCTAAATGTGGACTTTACCAGTTTTAAAATCTCCCCACCCCCAGCCTCATCCCATGATCAACCATCCCTCACACCCCCTCCTCATTGACCTGATCCAGCCTGTCCATCTTCTCACCCCACCCATCCACCCCACCCACCTCACTGACCAATCCCCACCACTCCCTACCTCCATTCACCTATCGCCATCCCATCTACCTTCCCCAGCCCCACCCCTCCTCCCTCTATTTATTTCCCAGCTCACTTCTCCCTCCCCCATTTCTGAAGGAGGGTCCCGATCCAAAACATCAGCTTTCCTGCTCCCCTGATGCTGCCTGGCCTGCTGTGTTCCTCCAGCTCCACACTGTGTTATCACCGAGAAAACATGTTTGTTCACTGCACAGACTAATTCTGTGGCCATAGGATCACTGTGCGTCCGGGCATGGAGCCCACAGTCCCTGTGGGAACCTTACATGAGAGCTGCTCACTCACCTGCTCCTTCCCTGTAACCCTGCAATTTTTACCTCTCTTGAGAATTTATCCAATTTTCTTTTTGAACATAAACCAAAATAACTGTGGATGCTGTAAATCAGGAACAAAAACAAAGTTGCTGGAAAAGCTCAGCAGGTCTGGCAGCATCTGTGGGGGAGAAAAGGAACAAGGTGGTCATTATGGGAGACTTTAACTTCCCCAACATTGACTGGAAATGCTATAACTCTAGTACGTCGGATGGGTCAGTTTTTGTCCAATGTGTGCAGGAGGGTTTCCTGACACAGTATGTCGAAGGCCCGACAAGAGGGGAGGCCACACTGGATCTGGTACTTGATAATGAACCAGGCCAGGTGTTTGATATGGTGGTAGGTGAGCACTTTGGAGAGAGTGACCATAATTCGGTTACGTTTAGTTTAGCGATGGAAAGGGATAGGAACATGCCACTGGGCAAAAGTTATAGATGGGGGAAAGGCAATTATAATGCGATTAGGCAAGACTGAGGAGGGATAGAATGAGGTAGCAAAATGCAGGGGATGGGGACAATCGAAATGTGGAGCTGGTTTAAGGAACAGATATTGCGTGTCCTTGATAGGTATGTCCCTGTCAGGCAGGGAGGAAGTGATAAGGTAAGGGAACCTTGGTTTACAAAAGAAATTGTATCTCTTGTTAAGCGGAAGAGGAGGCTTATGTGACATTGAGACGAGATGGTTCAGATGAGGCGATGGAGAGTTACAGATGAGCTAGGAAGGATTTAAAGAGAGAGTTAAGAAGAGCAAGGAGGGGACATGAGCAGTCATTAGCAGGTAGAATTAAGGAGAACCCTAAAGCTTTCTATAGGTATGTGGGGAATAAAAGGATGACTCGGGTAAGAATAGGGCCAGTCAAAGACAGAAGTGGGAAGTTGTGTGTAGACCCTGTGGAGATCGGAGAGGTGCTAAACAAATATTTCTCATCTGTTTTCACTCAGGAAAAGGAGAATATTGTAGAGGAGAAGACTGAGATACGGGCTATTAGACTTGAAAGGATTGAGGTTAGTAAGGAGGAGGTGTTATCAATCCTAGAAGGTGTGAAGGTAGATAAATCCCCTGGGCCGGATGGGATTTTTCCGAGGATTCCCTGGGAAGCTAGGGAGGAGATGGCGGAGCCTTTGGCCTTGATCTTTGAGTCATCATTGGCTACAGGTTTAGTACCAGAGGACTGGAGGAATGCAAATGTTGTGCCCTTGTTCAAGAAGGGCAGTAGAGATGACCCAGGTAATTATAGACCAGTGAGCCTTACATCTGCTGTCGGAAAAGTTTTGGAAAGGATTATAAGAGATAAGATTTATAATCATCTAGCAAGCAACAATTTGATTGGAGATAGTCAACATGGATTCGTCAAGGGCAGGTCGTGTCTCACAAACCTCATTGAGTTTTTTGAGAAGGTGACCAAGCATGTGGATGAGGGTAGGGCAGTTGACGTGGTGTACATGGACTTCAGTAAAGCCTTTGATAAGGTTCCACATGGTAGGCTATTGGAGAAAATGCGGAGGCATGGGATTGAGGGAGATTTAGCAGTTTGGATTAGAAACTGGCTTTCTGAAAGAAGCCAAAGAGTGGTGGTTGATGGAAAATATTCAGCCTGGAGTCAGGTTACTAGTGGTGTGCCACAAGGATCTGTTTTGGGACCACTGCTGTTTGTCATTTTTATAAATGACTTGGACGCAGACATAGGTGGATGGGTTAGTAAGTTTGCAGATGACACTAAAGTCGGTGGAGTGGTGGACAGTGTGGAAGAATGTTGCAGGTTGCAGGGAGACTTGGATAAACTGCAGAATTAGGCTGAAAGGTGGCAAATGGAGTTCAATGCAGATAAATGTGAGGTGATGCACTTTGGGAAGAATAATAGGAAGACAGAATTCTGGGTCAATGGAAAGATTCTTGGTAGTGTGGATGTGCAGAGGGATCTTGGTGTCCAGGTACATAGATCCCTGAAAGTTCCCACCCAGGTTGATCGTGCTGTTAAGAAGGCATACGGTGTGTTAGGTTTCATTGGTAGAGGGATTGAGTTCCGGAGCCGTGATGTCATGCTGCAACTGTACAAAACGCTAGTGCGGCCTCACTTGGAATATTGCGTGCAGTTCTGGTCGCCCCATTACAGGAAGGATGTGGAAGCATTGGAAAAGGTGCAGAGGAGATTTACCAGGATGTTGCCTGGTCTGGAGCGAAGGTCTTATGAGGAAAGACTGAGGGACTTGGGTCTGTTCTCATTGGAGAGAAGAAGGCTAAGAGGGGATTTAATAGAGACCTACAAAATGATCAGAGGATTAGATAGGGTGGACAGTGAGAGTCTTTTCCCTAGGATGATGACGTCGGCTTGTACGAGGGGGCATAGCTGCAAATTGAGGGGTGATAGATTTAAGACAGATGTCAGAGGCAGGTTCTTTACTCAGAGAGTGGTAAAGGCGTGGAATGCCCTGCCTGCCAATGTAGTTAACTCAGCCACGTTAGGGGCATTTAAACAGTCCTTGGATAAGCATATGGATGATGATGGGATAGTGTAGGAGGATGGGCTTAGATTAGTTCACAGGTCGGCGCAACATCGAGGGCCGAAGGGCCTGTTCTGCGCTGTATTGTTCTATGTTCTATGTTCTAAAACAGAGTTAACGTTTCGGGTCCGCTGACCCCTGAAGGGTCACTGGATCCAAAACGTTAACTCTGTTTTCTCCCCTGCAGATGCTGCCAGACCTGCTGAGCTTTTCCAGCAACTTCTGCCTTTTTTTTGTCACTGCGTTAAACAATTTTCCTTGTTCTTTTGCCAACGACGTTAAATCCTTCGTCTCTTGAACCATTCTGCCTGTGGAAGCCTCCTTATTTACTCCAACAAAATGGTCCATTAATTTTCAGCATAATTAGATCCTCTTTGAACATTGCCTGACATGAACCTTCCAAGTTCCAGCTCTAATAAGATAATGTGTACACGGACATGACCCAGCACAAGTTTCTACAGGATAAATGATCTTCGTTGAGCTTGATTGAGTTCTTTGTAAAATGACAGAGAGGGTCGCGGAGGGTCCTGTGTTGCTGGTGAGGAAGAGGATTTTATAAGTCCCACAGGTTGAGACTCTCAAACAAAATTTAAATCCGCGATTAAAGGGACAGTGACTGCATGGGGTTTTTAATCATTTAGATTTTCCTGGAAGGACTGGACTTTGTTGCCTATCCCTAATTGCTCCATGAACTGACGGCCTCTCTAGGCCATTTCAGAGGGCAGTCAACCACATTGCTGTGGGTCTGGAGTCACATGTAGGCCAGACCAAGTAAGGATGGCAGTTTCCTTCCCGGAAGGGCATGAGTGAACCAGGTCGGATTTTAATGACAATGGACAGAAGTAACATGGTCACCTTTAGCGTAGCTTTTTAGTTTCGGTTTTGTTTTAATTCAAGTTTTCATCATCTACCATAAGAATTTAAGATGGATCAGAAGTAGGTATTCGGCCTGTCTGAGAGAAGAAATTCCTTCTCATCTCGGTCTTAAATGTGTGACCCCTTTTCTCTGCGATGAAACCCTCTGGTCCTAGACTCTCCTACAAGGGGAAACAACCTCCCCACATCTCCCCTGTCGAGTCCATAAGAATCTTGTAAGTTTCAATAAGATTCCCTCTCATTCTTCTAAACTCTAATGGGTACAGACCCAATCTACTCAACATCTCCTCATAAGACAGTCCCCCCAGAACCTGGGATCAGCACAAATGACCAGGAACCTGCTACATTGGCACTGTGATGCTGTTACTGGGCTTGGAATTAGGGACATTAACACCGAGCCACACCATAGCAGCTGGATGGATTTAAATTCATTTAAATAATTGAATAAAAATCTTGTCTCTGTATTGGTGACTATGACACCACTGGATTGTGGTAGAGACCCATCCGATCTGCTTGGAGGGGAAGAAAACTCTGATCTTACCTTGGCCTGGCCTACGTGTGACTCCCAGCACAGCAATTTAGCTGATAGTCCCCTGAGGAACTCCTGCAGACATGTCAGATCCAGGACCTCTAACGACCATGACCATCTTCCTATATGCCAGCTATGACTCTGAGCAGCAGGAACTTGCCCCTGATACTCATTGATTCCAGGTTTGTTAGGCCTCCTTGATGCCACACTTGGTCGAATGTAGTCTTAATGTCAAGGACTGGGCAATGACCATCTCCAATAAGAGAAAATCTAACCATCACCCCTTGACATCAGGGCGCCACGGTGGCTCAGTGTTCAGCACTGCTGCCCCACAGTGCCAGCGGCCCAGGTTTGATTCTGCCCTCGGGCGACTGTCTGTGTGGAGTTTGCACGTTCTCCCCGTGTCTGTGCGGGTTTCCTCTGGGTGCTTTGGATGTACAGGCTAGGTGGGTTGGCCATGCTAAATTACCCATAGTGTTCAGGGATGTGTAGATTAGGTGGGTTATAGGGGAATGTATCTGGGTGGGATGCTCTGAGGGTTGGTGTGGACTTGCTGGGCCGAAGGGCCTGTTTCCACACTGTAGGGATTCTATGATTCTATGACATTTGATAGCATAACTATCACTGTGTCCCCCACTATCAACATCCCGGGCTTTATCAGTGATCAGAAACTCAACTGGACTCACCACATAAACACAAGGGCTACAAAAGCAGCCCAGAGGCTGGGAATCCTGCGGCAAGTAACTCGTCTCCTGACTCCTCACAACCTGTCCATCAGCTACAAGGCACAAGTCAGGAGTGTGATGGAATACTCCCCACTTGCCTGGATGAGCGCAGCCCCAACAACACTCAAGATGCTTGACACCATCTAGGACAAAGCAGCCACTTGATTGGCACCACATCCACAAGCATTCACTCCCTCCACCATCGACGCTCAGTAGCAGCAGTGTGTACCATCTACAAGATGCACTGCAGAAATTCACCAAAGATCCTCAGACAGCACCTTCCAAACCCACAACCACTTCCATCTAGAAGGACAAGGGCAGCAAATGCATGGGGACACCACCCCCTGCAGGTTCCCCTCCAAGCCACTCACCATCCTCACTTGGAAATATATTGCCGTTCCTTCAGTGTCGCTGGGTCAAAATGCTACAATTCCCTCCCTAAGAGAATTGTGGGTCAACCTACAGCACATTGACTGCAGCGGTTCAAGAAGGCAGCTCACCCCCACCTTCTCAAGGGGGCAATTGTGCAAAGGCTTCGTATTGATTCTTAGCTAATCCCTAACTGGTTTGTTGTGCCCAAGTGAGGCCACTGTGTTTTGGGAAGGTTTCAGGGTTTTAGGGCATGATCACAAGTTCTTTACTGGATAGTCACAGGGAGGAGAGACTTTGGTTATGTGGGAACCTGGTTAAGCTGGTATCATTTTCCTTGGAGTAGAGAGGATTTGGTGGAAATGTTCAAAATCTGAGATTTGTGAATATTGTGAATATAAATATCCACTGACATATTTTACCGAGTGACTAACTGTGTTCTGGAATGGGGCTATCTGATAGGGAGGTGGAAACAGGCTCAATCATAATTTTCAAAAGGAAGTTGCATCAGTTTTTGAGGGGGAAATATTTTCAGGATTACAGGGAGAGGGCATGGTATGTAGGATCAATTGAAGATTCACTCATTGAACGAGGATAGATACGATGGGCCGAATGCACTCGTCTGTAGAATTCTTTTGAATTCAACTGAGCTTTTAGCTTCCTGATGTTTGTGGGATCCTGCTGTGCACATTTCCATTTACCCACAGTACAGCTGCGAGCACATTTACAAAAGCACTGAAGCTTGTTGGGTGTCTGGAGGATGTATTGCAAAGTTCTGTAAAAATCCATGTCCTTTCAGTCTCTAGACACTGCTGCCTCTGTACATCCCCGTCATCTCTGAGAACATTCTCAGGACGAGCTGGGAGACAGGCCTGCAGCAAGTATCACAAAGTTCCTTCACCATTGAGAGCAGTTTTATGAAAGTAACATTCACGATAAACTGCACACAGACACAATACATCATACCAAAAACACTACTGTGCAGGAGCTTACTGTCTATCCCTTCCTCAAAAAAACAACTTGTATTGAACAAAAGCAAAAATTCCAAAATCTGAAACAAGAACAGAAAACACTGGAAATACTCGGCAGGTCTGGCAGATCTATAGAGAGAAAAATGGGATTAACGTCTCAGGGCATTTTTGGTTCCCCTTATTTAAGCAAAGGTATCATTTCACTGGAAACAGTTCAGAGAAGGTTCACTACAATGATCCCTGGTGCGGAGGGGTTGCTTTATGAGTAAAGGCTAAACACCTGGGGCAGTGCGGTGGCTGACTGGCTCAGGGGTTACCCCTGCTGCCTCACAGCAGCAGGGATCTGGGTTCGATTCCACCCTCAGGCAACTGTCTGTGTGGAGTTTGCACATTCTCCCTGTGTCTGGGTGCTCCGGTTTCCTCCCACAGTCCAAAGATATGCTGGTTAGGGTGGATTGGCCATGCTAAATTGTCCATAGTGTTCAGGGATGTGTAGAGCAGGGGGGTGGGTCTGGGTGGGATGCTCTGAGGGTCGGTGTGGACTTTTTGGGCCGAAGGGCCTGTTTCCAAACTGTAGGGATTCAATGAAACGTTGGGACTCTACTCACTGGAGTTTAGAAGAATGAGAGGTGATCTCATTGAAACATAGCGGATTCTAAAGGGGCTTGACAGGGTAACTGCTGAGGGAATGTTTCCCCTCATGGGAGAGTCTAGGGCCAGAGGGGGCATAGTGTCAGAATAAATGGGCACCAATTTAAGACTGAGATAAGGAGGAATTTCTCCTCTCAGAGCGTTGAGAGTCTTTGGAACTCCTTACCATACAGAGCTGTGGGGGCAGAGTCCTTGTGTGTATTTAAGGCTGAGATCAGTCGAGAATCAAGGGTTATTGAGAAAGGGGAGGAAAGCAGTCGTGAATGTCATTGTTTCAGCCATGGTCCTATGGAATGGCAGAGCACACCGAAGGGGCTGACTGGCCTACTCCTGTTCCTTTGGTCATCATGGCAACATCATGAAACACAATTTTTATATTGATCCCAAGTCAGTTGGCAACACGTGATGCTAGATACTGATAGAGGAGACAATATTGATTGCAGATGCTGGAAGCCACAATCTATAGGTGTGAGGAAAAGCACAGCGGGTCGGACAGCATCCGAGGAGCAGCAAAGTCAACGTTTCGGGCAGAAACCCTTCGTCAGGACTGGGGAGGGGGAGGGGAGCCCAGAAATAAATAGGGGTGTAGGTGGGGGGCTGGGGGATAGGTAGGAGAATGGTAATAGGTGGTTATTGGGATTGGTCCATGAGAAGGATGGAGCGGATTGGTGAGTAGGAAGCTGGACAGGTTAGTTCCAGTCAGGCAGGGGAGGGCTGGACATGGAATAAGGTGCTGGGGGGGAGGGTGTGGATTGGAGGGATTTTGACGCAGTGAAATCAATATTCAGGCCCTTGGGCTATAAGCTCCCAAGGCAAAATATCAGGTGCTGTTCCTCCAGTTTACATTTGGCCTCCCCCTGACAGTGGAGAAGGCCAAGGATGGACATGTCACCAGGATAGCGGGAGGGGGAGTTAAAGTGGATGGCAACATGAAAGTTGGGTTGGTTGGTGCGTGCAGAGCGCGGATGCTCTGTGAACCGGTCCCCGAGCCTGCGTTTTGTCTCCCCGATGTAGAGGAGACCACATCGAGAGCAATGGGTACAGTGGATCAGGTTGGATCAGATCTGGAAGGATTGTTTAGGACCTTGGACAGAGGGGAGAGGGGGAGGTGTAGCACCTCTTGTGGTTACAGGGGAAGGTAGCGGGTGTGGTGGAGGTGTTGGTGGGGAGTGTGGAGCTGATGAGGGAGTCACTTAGTGAACAGTCCCTGCGGAAAGCAGACAGGGGTGGGGAGGGAACTATCTTTTTGGTGGTGGGGTCTGATTGTGAGTCGTGGAAATGTTGGAGGATGCTGTGTTGGATTTGGAGGTTTGTGAGGTGGTATGTGAGGACTAAGGGGGTTCTATCCTTATTGTTGTTGGGGGTAGGGTGTTCGAGGGCAGAAGTGTGGAAAATGGAGGAGATGTGGTTGAGGGCATCCTTAATTTTAGAGGAGGAGACACTACGGTCTCTAAAGTAGGAGGATATCTGGAAATGTCCTGGAGTGGAACGGCTCATCCTGGGAGCAGTTGCGACGGAGGCAGAGGAATTGTGAGTACGGGTAGCATTTTGTTTGGGAGGGTGGGTGAGAGGAGGTGTAGACATGGTAACTGTGGGAGTCAGTGGGTTGGAAATGGATGTCAGTGGTGAGTCAGTTACCGGAGATGGAGACAGAGAGGCCCAGGAAGGAGAGGGAGGTGTCAGAAATGGTCCAGGTGAATTTGAGGGGAGGATGGAAGGTGTGGCGTTGATGATGAACTGTTTAAACTCCTCGCAGGAGCACGAGGCAGCACCAATAGAATCATCAACATAGTGGAGGAAGAGGTGAGGGATGGTGCTGGTATAGTTACAGAATGGGGACTGTGCCATGAATCCTACAAAGAGGCAGGCATAGCTGGGGCCCAGATGGGTGCCCATGGCCACCCCCTTTGGTTTGTAGGAAGTGGGAGGAACCAAAGCAGAAAATGTTGAGAGTGAGGACCAGTTCTGCCAAGCGAATGAGAGTGTCATTGGAAGGGGACTGGTTGGGCCACTAACCTCCAAATCCAACACATCATCTTCCAACATTTCCGCCACCCACAATCAGATCCCACCACCAAAAAGATATTCCCCTCCCCATCCCTGTCTGCTTTCCGCAGGGACTGTTCACTACGTGACTCCCTCGTCAGCTCCACACTCGCTACAAACACGTCCACCACACCCGGTACCTTCCTCTGTAACCACAAGAGGTGCTACACCTGCCCCTACACCTCCCCCTCTCACCTCCATCTAAGTTTCCAAACAATCCTTCCAAATCTGGCAAAGATTCACCTGCACCTTATCCAACCTGATCTATTGCATCCATTGCTCCTGATGTGGTCTCCTTTATATCGGGGGGACAAAATGCAGGCTCGGGGACCGGTTCACATAGCATCTGAGCTCTGCACGCACCAACCAACCCAATCTCCTGGTTGCCATCCACTTTAACTCCCCCTCCCACTCTCCTGGTGACATGTCCATCCTTGGCCTTCTCCACTGTCAGAGTGAGGCCAAATGTAAATTGGAGGAACATACCTGATACTTCACCTTGGGAGCTTACAGCCCAATGGCCTGAATATTGAATTCACCAGCTTCAAAATCTCTCCTCCCCCAACCTTATCCGATGTCCTGCACTCCCCCCTCCTCCTGATCTCCCTGACGTGACCCAACCTGTCCATCTCCATTCTCACTTATCCGCTCCACCCTTCTCACGTTCCAATCACAATAACTCCTACCTGCATCCACCTATCGCCATCTCTCCAACCCTTCCCCTAGCCCCAACCCCCCCTTTATTTCTGGGCTCCTCTCCCCCTCCCCAGTCCTGATGAAGTGTTTCGGCCCCTATTGATGCTGGATACTGATACATTTCTTGAAAGCAGGATTATTTAGGGTGGCACGGTGGCTCAGTGGTTAGCACTGCAGCCTCACAGGGCCAGGGACCTGGGTTTGATTCCAGCCTCAGGTGACTGTCTGTGTAGAGCTTGCACATTCTCCCCGTGTCTGCGTAGGTTTGCTCTGGTTTCTTCCCACAGTCCAAAGATGTGCAGGCTAGGTGGATTGGCCATGCTAAATTGCCCATAGTGTTCAGGGGTGTGTGGGTTATAGTGGGATGGTCCAAGGGTCGGTGTGGACTTGTTGGGCCGAAGGGCCTGTTTCCACACTGTAGAGATTCTAATAGATTTACAGAGTTTGTATGTCTCCTTTCCACCAACCAACCCAGTATCCCAACAGTCTCTTTTTAAAAGTGCTGTAGGTACTTAATTAAACAGTGGCCTTTTGTATCTACACAGTATACTTCCATTCATACTATCCTGCAGCATTCCAAAGGGACAAATCCTGAGATTCATTTGTCTATCGCTGCCCATATCCACTATTTAGAACATAGAACATAGAACAGAACAGCACAGTACAGGCCCTTCAGCCCACCATGTTGTGCCGACCTATTATCCCAATAAGATCAATCTACCCTGCATACCCTACATTTTACTATCCTCCATCTGCCTATCCAAGAGTCGCTTAAAAGTCTGTAAAGTATCTGACTCCACTGCCACTGCCGGCAGCACATTCCACACACCCACCACTCTCTGTGTGAAGAACCTACCTCTGACATCTACCCTATACCTTTCTCCAATCACCTTAAAATTATCCCCCCTCGTAATAGTCATTTCCTCCCTGGGAAAAAGCTTCTGGCTATCCACTTTATCTATGTCTCTCATCATCTTGTAAACCTCTATCAAGTCACCTCTCATCCCTCTTTGCTCCAATGAAAAAAGCCCTAGCTCCATCAACCTTTCCTCATAAGACCTGCCCCCCCAACCCCATCCAGGCAACATCCTGGTAAATCTCCTCTGCACCCTCTCTAAAGCTTCCACATCCTTCCTATAATGAGGTGACCAGAACTGAACACAATAAGAGCATTTCCTCCAAAACATGTGAAACAACAGTTGAACTGCTATTAAGTTGGGTCACGACAGTTATCGTCCTGAAAGATTGACTGATCTTCTATCCAAAAATGTTGCCAGACCTGCCTGACCATTTCAAGCATTTTCTAATTTTATTTCTCTTATTTTTCATCCAGTTTGTACTAATTGTCTCATCCCTGTCATGCCGTCCTGTCAAATTTAGCTGTTTGGAAATTCTTGTGTCCATGTTAACCATGTAAGCTTGCTGCTCTGTGATCGCAACTCCCCCTGACCCAGTGAGGATGGAGAACACCATCACTGGTGGGAGGTTGCAACTGCAGCACAGCGTGTTTCCAGGCAGATTCTGTATAGGAGGAAATTATCGTGTAAACTATACGAAGGTAAGGAGAGAATGTATAATCTATGAAGTAGGGACTGACTCAATACTTTTCTCCCCTAACCCCACCTATTTGTACTGGAGACTGGGACAATGACCGTTGACAACACCGCATTGCCCAATGTGTCATTTTAAAAATAACTCTCCACGTGATGTGGGCTTTGCTCTCTCAACCAACATTTACTGCCCACCCCTCGTCACGAAGAGTCCAGTTAGGAGTCAGCCACATTACTGTGGGCTTGGGGTCAAACGTAGGCTAAATCAGGTAAAGATGGCCATTTCCTTCTCTTAAAGGACATCAGTGAACCGTAAGAGATTTTACAACAATCGACTGTAGCTCTGTGGTCATCATTAGGCTAGCTTTTATACCAGATTTTGTAAAAATTTAAATTTAATTTCACCATCGGCCATACCCTAACCCAGAACACCAATAAAAACAGAGTTTGTGCTGAAGAAACTCAGCAGATCTGGCAGTGTCTGCGGAGTAAGAAACAGAGTTTTGAATCCAGTGAACTTTCTTCAGAAATGCCTGGTTTCTCCAGCAAGTCGTGCTTCCTGTTTTTGTAAAAGTGACTCGAGAACTTTGATCCTTTTAACACACCCAACCCCTCCACCCCCACAGTTCCCGCACCGCCTGCACAAGCCAGTAAACCTCCAGTGTTCAGGGGATTTTAAAAAAAAAATTCATCCAGTGAAGAAGACTAAAATGTGGGAGATCTGGGATAGAGAAACGGAGAAATTCTTTTACACAAAGGGTTTTGAAGCAGTTGAGTTCACCAATGGGATCAGTGACCAGCTCACCATTCAGAAATCGATGATGTTCATGGAAAAGAAGAAAGAAGGATCTGCCAGTGAAATGGGCATTTGGGATTGCACAAGTGGAGGATAAAATCTAGCATGGATTTGTGGGGCCGAATGGCCTGTTAGTATGCTATCCATATTGTGCGACAGCAGGACGGGCATTTTCCTTATTCACTTATGGATGTGCACGTCACTGACTGGTGCAGTATGTATTGCCTGTCCCTCATTGGCCGTGAGAAAGTGGGGGATGGGTGGGCTGCCTGAGCTGTAGCTGAGAGTAACAGCCAGGACACTGCTGGGCATAGACTGAACTGAAATGGACTGTGTTTGACTCTATCTAACCCCGTGCTGTCCCTGTGCTGGGAGTGTTTGATGGGGATGGTGTAGTGTGAGCTTTTTTCTGTATCTAACCCCGTGCTGTCCCTGTCCTGGGAGTGTTTGATGGGGACGGTGTAGAGTGTAGCTTTACCTCGAGTTTACTTTTAGTTCAAAAGAGTAGACAGAGCTCTACTCTCCAGCTAGCCCCATGCCATCCCTGTCCTGGAAGTGTTTCAAGGGGGACAATGTAGAGGGAGCTTTACTCTGTATCTAACTCCATGTTGACACTGACCTCGGAGTGTTTGATGGGGACAGTGTCGAGGATGCTTTACTCTGTATCTAACCCTGTGCTGTCATTATCCTGGGAACGTTTGATGGGGGACAGTGTCGACAAAGCTTTTCTCTATCTAATCCTATGCTGTCCCTGTCCTAGGAGTGTTTGATGGAGGGGCAGTGTAGAGGGAGCTTTACTCGGTATCTATCCCTGTGCTGTCCCTGCCCTGGGAGTGTTTGACGGAGGGGCAGTGTAGAGGAAGTTTTATTCTGTATCTAACCCCATGCTGTCCCTGACCTGGGAGTGTTTGATGGGGATTGTGTAGAGGGAGCTCTACTTTCTGCTCTAAAGAGTAGAGGGAATCTCTGTCACTATCAACTCCCTGATTTTGATGGGGGAGCAGCTGTTCGTAAAAAGGCCACGAGAAATGAAACTGGGGACATAATCTAATCAATGGCTTTCACAACAAGTGAGCGAAGCTAAAGGCAGGTGTTAATATTCTACGCTGTCCCTTTTGACTGGTTTCAGCTTGTGCAGGGGGGGAGCAGTCCTGGGTTGCAGTTTGTGTGCTGTGGGCCTCCCTGTGTGTTTGTATTGAGGCAGCAGGAAGCTGATGTATGTAGTTTCCTGTCTGGGAGCGGCGGAGGGTGGGGTTTGCAGTTCCCCTTTGTTTCTATTTGTGCTGTTTGCCTCCTGAATTCACATTCAGTCAGATTCACAGTGAGGGGATGAATATTCTCTGACCTGCTTTTCATCTACGTTCAAAATCTCCATCTCTTATAACGAATCTCTCGGAAACCTTTCCCCTAAATAGCAGCTGGAAGGGCCCTTTTCCCCCCCGGCCGTGTCTTTCAAACAAGGAAATTGATGCTGATAATCCAGCTCCAATCCACTCACCTGCCTGATCCTTTGATATCTATTGATCTCTGAGGGAGATGGTTAAGGGAGAACCAGTAGATGTCATGTATTTGGATTTTCAAAAGGAATTCAGTAAAGTGCTCCATGAGATTATTACAAAAAATTGGGCTTCATTGAGATTGGGGTAATGTATGATCATGAATCAAGGATTAGCTCATGGGCAGGCAGTAACGATAAATGGGGTGTCTGGGGGTTAGCAGTACACAATGAGTAGTATTCGACACGAGTAGAGTGCTGGAGTCTCAGCTCTTTATCATCGATGTTAATGACATTGATGAGACCAACTGTCATGTACCCAGGTTTCCTGATGACACAAAGCAATACGAAAACCTAGTTCGGCCACATCTGGAGTATTGTGTCCAGTTCCGGTCGCCTCATTACAGGAAAGATGTGGAGGCGTTGGAAAAGGTGCAGAGGAGATTTACCAGGATGGTGCCTGGAATGGAGGGAAGGTCTTACGAGGAAAGGTTGAGAGAGCTAGGGCTTTTCTCTTTAGAACGACGAAGGATGAGAGGTGATTTGATAGAGGTGTACAAAATGATCGGAGGTATAGGTAGAGTAGACAGCCAGAGACTTTTTCCCAGGGTGGAGGTAGCTATTACAAGGGGGCACTGTTTTAAAATGAGTGGAGGTAGATATAGGGGAGACGTCAGAGGTAGGTTCTTTACTCAGAGAGTGATTGGGGCGTGGAATGCATTGCCGGAGAGGGTAGTGGAGTCGGCCTCATTAGGGGCATTTAAGCGGCTATTAGATAGGCATTTGGATGATAGTATAAGGTAGGGGTGGAGGTTAGGTTGACTTTAGGATTAGGGTAAAAGTTTGGCGCAAGATTGTGGGCCGAAGGGCCTTTACTGTGCTGTACTGTTCTACGTTCTATGTTCCAAAGCTCAGTGCAAATGTAAGTTGTGAGGGGAAATCCAAGACATTACAAAGGATCAGTGGACAGAGAGGAGCAGACGGAGTCTATTGTGCCCCTTCTATTTGGAACTAGCAGCAGGAGTGGGCCATTCAGCCCCTTGAGCTGCCTCCACCATTTGATACGATCACAGCTGAGCTCGCCTCTGCCTTAACTCCACTGTCCTGGCCACGCGCCGTAACCCTCCAACCCATTCCTAATTAAAAATCTGTCCGACACTTAGGAAGGATGTTTTTGCATTGAAGGTGGTGCAGTAACGGGTGGTGAGAGGTGCTGTGGTGAGAGATGCAGTGCGTTGGGCCAGCGCTCTCTGAATGGGAGGTGATCTCATTGAAACCTCTAGGGTTCTGAAGGGGCTGGGCAAGGTTGATAGCTTGAGGTTCCTCACCTTCTATCGGGGAACAGAGCCCGGGGACACAGCCTGAGGATTAGGTGAGGATCATCTGAAACTGAACAGAAGCGAAATCTCTTCACCCAGAGGGAGGTGACTCATTGAGATTATTTATCCCAGAGACTGGTAGTCACTTGCTGAGTAAATTCAAAGCTCAGATCAGACACAGGAACAGAAATAGGCCATTCAGCCCATTGAGTCTCCTCCACCATTCAATGAGATCATGGCTGATCTGATAAGGCTCAGCTCCACTTACACCCCCACCCCCATAAAGCTTGATTCCCTTCCTGATTAAAAATCTGTCTCAGCTTTGAATAAGCTTTAATGACCCAGCCTTGACAGTCCTGTTTAGTGAAGAATTCTGAATTTTGGGTCTTGTGGGAAGTGAGGATAAATCGGCCACGTTTGTATTGAGTGATAGTACAGGTCCGAGGGGCTGGACGGCCTACATCTCTTATTTCGTCATCAGCCAAAAACAATAGAGTCAGAGTACAGGAGTGAAGTTTGGAGATGTTCCTTCTATCACGAGTCAGAGGAATGACACAAGATCAATTGTTGGAGTATAAATCTGAGAGAGTCTCTTGTTATCGAAAGATATTAAGGGATATGGAACAATGATAGGTGTGTTAAGTTAGGTCTGATCGCAGCGAATGGCAGCAAAGATTTAAGGGAATGATTGACCCTGAAATGGCTGAGTGAGTCACTCTGTTCAGGGGTCAATTAGGGACAGGCAACAGATGCTGCCAATGATACCACATCCCACAAAACAATCTTGATGAAAAATCCCAGGGACCTTTCCTGATCTGAGCCTAGAGCCTACAGCAATGTGGTCAACACTGAACAGATATAAAATGATCACCCAGTCGTAAGAACTCATGGTTTTAGCAGCTCAAAGTGAAGACCCTTCAGAAAGTTGACAGTGGGATTGTTGACATGCCATAGCTTTGTTGGGTGCTGCCCACATCCTGAACATGAATTGTAAACAGTTCGGATGCTCGCTGCTCTTCTGCCAAGTCTGGTGTTAGCTTGTTTGAGCAGTTGGTGTTATCATTGAGTCTTTATTAACTCCAAAGTGACCTGGCAATGACATTCAAGCCACTGCGAAGTAGCTGGCCGAGCTTCACATCCACCACAGGGAGAGCAGATAAACCCACAACTGCCTGCACCCTCAGAATGAATAACGACACCGTCTAGAACCCCCCCCCCCACCTTGTGTACATCACTCAGCTCCTGCACTCTCGCTAAAACTGCAGCTACAAAACACTTCTGCCAGAAAGTAATTATATAACTTACTTCCCATGTCCTTGCCAGCACATTAACTGTAATTATAGCCTATGACAGCTTTGGCCAAGGCTCCATCTCACTGAGCACAGGTAAACGATTGAATGCACCTAACATTCAGCTCCATCAGCACCCAGCAGTGAGTCACAGGTTTAATGGATGCTCTTGGGTCGTTTATATATAGCACAAGGTGCATTTGTGTAGTGCCTTTAACATGGTCAGACATCTGAAGGGGCCTCACAGCTGCCAATTATCTGAAGAAAACTTGGATGGTGAGGCTACCCAGGAGACATTGGGCCTGATGGACCACTGTTCTTGTCGCCACGTTAGAGGAAGGATGTGGAGGCTTTGGAGAGGGTGTGGAGGAAGTTTACCAGGATGTTGGAGTCGAGAGGTGTGAGGCTGGAAAAGCACAGCAGGTCAGACAGTATCCGAGGAGCAGGAAAATCAACATTTTGGGCCGAAACCCTTCGTCAAGACTGGGGAGGGGGAGGAGAGCCCAGAAATAAATAGGGATGTAGGTGGGGGGCTGGGGGAAAGGTAGGAGAATGGTAATAGGTGGTTATTGGGATTGGTCGATGGGAAGGGTGGCGCGGCTTGGTGAGTAGGAAGATGGATAGGTTAGTTCCAGTCAGGAGGGGGAGGACTGGACATGGGATAATGCTTTGGGGGGAGGGATTTTGAAGCTGGCAAAGTCAATGTTCAGGCCATTGGGCTGTAAGCTCCCAAGGTGAAATATCAGGTGGTATTCCTCCAGTTTACATTTGGCCTCACTTTGACAGTGGAAGAGGCCAAGGATGGACATGTCACCAGGGGAGTGGGAGGGGGAGTTAAAGTGGATGGCAACAGGAAAGTTGGGTTGGTTGGTTTGTGCAGAGCTCAGGTGCCCTGTGAACCGGTCCCCAAGTCAGCATTTGGCCTGCCCGATATAGAGGAGATCACATCGAGAGCAATGGATGCAGTTAATCAGGTTGGATGAAGAGCAGGTGAATCTCTGCCAGATCTGAAAGGATTGGTTGGGACCTTGGATGGAGTGAGAGGGGAAGGTGTAGGGGCAGGTGTAGCATCTCTTGTGGTTACAGGGGAAGGTACTGGGAGCGATGGAGGGGGTTGGTGGGTAGTGTGGAGCTGACAAGGGAATCACGGACTTGTCGCTAAGTCTCTCTCTTTACCAGGGTACTGCCTGGATTAGAGGGTATGAGGCACAAGGAGAGGCGAGAAAAACTAAGGTTGTTTTCTCTTGAGCAGCAGAGGCTGAGGGGACATTTGGTAAAAGTCTATTAAACTTGAGATGCATAGATAGGGTTCATGGTTAGAATCTTTTTCCCAGAGTTGAAATGTCTAAAACTAGGGTGGCATGCATTTAAGGTGAGAGGGAGGAAGTTTAAATGAGATGTGAGGGGCAGAGAGTGGTAGCAGTGTGGAACACAGTGCCAGGGTTGGTGGTGGAGGCAGGTACAATAGGGGCATTTAAGGGACTTTTAGATATACACATGGATATGCGAGGAATGAATGGATATGGACCAAGGGCAGGCAGAAGGGATTAGTTTCATTTGGCATCATGTTCGGCACAACATCGTGGGCTGAAGTGCCAGATCCTGTTCTGTACTGTTATTGTTCTATGTTAAAAGCTTGATCAAAAAGGGAGGGTCTAAAGATGTTTTTCTCAGGAGGAAAGAGATTCTGAGGGTTTTAAAGGGAATTCCAGAGCTTAGGGCCTGGGAAGTTTTAGACTCAACCACTCACAGTGAGGGTATTAAAATCAACAATTGGCCAGAATGAAAGGAGTGGAGAGATCTCAGAGGGTCATGGGGCTAAACGAGGGAGTGGTGAGGCCATTGGCTGATTTTGAAAACCAAATGATGAGTTTAACATCGAGGCATTTCTGGACTGGGAGCCATTGCAGGCCCTGAGAGGGTACAGGGGAGTGATGGGTGAGTGGGACCTTGTGTGAGATGAGACACGGAGGACAGAGTTTGGGAACGTGGTCACATTTCCTGAGGGTGGAGGAACTGAGGCTGATTGGGAGAGGGAGTTGGGACATAACGATGGGAAGGTTGAGGGTTCCAGTCGCCGATGAGCTGAGGCAGCGAGAATTCAGTAATTTTGTGATGGTGATGATCGGAAGCTCATGTTTGGGGCTGGAGGTCAAGTACAACATTGAGATTGTGAACTGGGTTGACAGGAGGCCATGAGGAGGGAACGAGGTGGGAGTAGGGACTGAAGACAGTGGCTGTGTTCTTCATGGTTGAAGGATGTTTCGGTTTCTGCGGGACTGGACATCAGACCTATCGCTGCCACCCCTACAATATACTGCCTCAGCCTTTTCCCAGGATACTGTCAGAGAAACACAGGCGAAAGGTTAGAATATAGACCAGCACAGCCCAGGAACAAGCCTTTCAGCCCACAATGAGTATGCTGACCAGGATGCCGTTCTAAACTCACCCTTATCTGCCTGTACATGATCCATATCCCTCCATTCGCTGCCTGTCCTATGTCTGTCTAATTGCCTCTTTAATGTTGCTAACATATCTGCTTCTACCACCTTCCTTGGCAGCATATTCCAGGCACCTACAACTCCCTGTAAAAAAAAAAAAAAACTTGCCTTGCACGTCTCCTTTTAAACTTTCCCCTTCTCACCTTAAACCTGTGCCCCCTAGCATTTGACATTTCTACCATGGGGAAACACTTCTGACTATTCACACCTCTTATAATTTTATATATTTCTGTCAGGTTGTCCCTCGGCCTCCAAAGTTCTAGAGGAAGCAATCCAAGTTTGTCTAACCTTTCCTTAAAGCTCATACACTCCAATCCTGGCAACATCCTGGTAAAACTCTTCTGCACCGTCTCCAAAGTCTCCACATCCTTCCTATAGTGTGGCAACCAGATCGGCCCGCAATATTCCAAATGTGGCCTGATTAAAATCTTACACAGCTGCCACATGACCTGCCAACTTTTACACTCAATGCCCTGACCAATGAAGGCAAGCATGCCCTACAACTTCTTTACCACCTCATCCTCTTGTGTTGCTACTTTTAGGGGGTGGATGTGCACCCTAAGATCCCTCTGTATGTCGGTGCTCCTAAGGGTCCTGCCACTCACTATATACTTTTCTCTTGCCTTTGGCCTCTTAAAATGTGTCACACTCACACTCATCCAAATTAAACTCCATCTGCAATTTCTCCACTGAACGTTCCAACTGATCTATATCCTTTGTCAGCCTTCTTCACCATCCATTTTCATGTCATCTGCAAACTTACTAATCAGACCACCTACATTTTCATAGAATCCCTACAGTGTGGAAGCAGGCCATTTGGCCTATCAAGTCCACACTGACCTTCTGGAGAATTTCCCATCCAGGCCCTATCCAGTGCCCCCAGCCGTGTTGCTGTAACCCTGCATTTCCCCTGGCTTAACCCACCTAACCTACACATCTCTGGACACTATGGTAATTTCCCATGGCCAGTCCACCCTAACCTGCACATCTTTGGACTGTGGGAACAAACCAGAGCACCCGGAGGAAACCCACGCAGACACTGGGAGAATGTGCAAACCCTACACAGACAGTCGCCCGAGGGTGGAATTGAACCTGGGTCCCTGGTGCTGTGATGCGGCAGTGCTAACCACTGAGCCACTGTGCTGTCCAAATTGTCCAAGTCATTTATGTAAATTATGAACAATAGAGGTCCCAGCACTGAATCTTTTGGGGCACCACTATCAGGAAAACACCTCTCCACAACCACCCTCTGTCTCCTATGACCAAGCCAACCTTGTATACAAGAGATAAAAGGTACTGCAGATGCTGGAGAATCCGAGATAACAAGCATGGGGCTGGATGAACACAGCAGGTCAAGCAGCATCATAGGAA
>JAHRHZ010000133.1:81740540-81751493 GCA_024137785.1 Ginglymostoma cirratum
AGCTTTCCTGCTCCTATGATGCTGCTTGGCCTGCTGTGTTCATCCAGCCCCACACCGTGTTATCTCAGATTCTCCAGCATCTGCAGTACCTTTTATCTCTCAGGTACCTGTTATTCTGTATATAAACCACCCTGAACCCCTCGATTAGATCCAGTCTGTAACTCCCTTCCGGGGTATCTGTTATTCTGTACATAAACCACTCCGAACCCCTTGATTAGATTCCTGTCTGTGATGATGACTAAGTCATTTCTTTGTGTGATTTTGACTGACACTGGCTGCGATGTTGGGCTGGAGCTGTTTGCTCTTTCTCATTAAAACTTTGACATCTACCTGAGACAGGGCCCTGGTTTCGAACACAGGCTGTACCTCTGACAGAGCAGTACTCCTGCGGTTTGATTCTGAAATGTCAGCTGAGTTTTCCACGTTCACATTCCCTGCCGTCCAACTTGGACCACGGTTCTGGGGACCCAGCTCAGAAATCATCACCTTGACCAATGAGGGAGTCAAAGTTTATCGGGGGGCAGCACTGCAGTGAAGTGAGACCCCAGTCAGCTCAGCCATGTTCTTTCTGAATGATGGAACAGGCTTAAGGGGCAGAATAGCTGCCCACTGTTCTGTTTTGTTTGAGACACCGCTGAGGAATAGCATTCACGATACAGTCTAATCAGATTAAGCAAGGAAAGCAGTTGGTAAGAATTAATTTTCTTAAAATCTCTCTCTGGAAACTTGATGAGAATATTCCAGTCTGTAGTGAGTGAGATTGTTTATTCTTTCATAGGGTGTGGACATCACCAGCTGGGCCCAGCATTTCTTGCCCGTCCCTAGTTGCCCCTTGAGAAGGTGGGGCTGAGCTGCCTTCTTGAACCACTGCAGGGTGACCCATAATGCCTTTAGGGAGGGAATTCCAGGATTTTGACTCAGTGACACTGAAGGAACGGTGATATATTTCCAAGTCAGGATGGTGAGTGGTTTGGAGGGGAACTTGCAAGGGGTGGTGTTCCCATGTATCTGCTGCCGTTGTCCTTCTAGATGGAAGTGGGTTTGGAAGATGCAGTCTGAGGAGTTTAGTTGCGGATGCTGCAATATAGCGTGTCTGTCCATCTTTTGCCTGAGACCTTGAACTCAGGCACGGCCCCTCTCCCAGGTGAACTGGATTTGTTGGTCATTTATTCCTGATGTCGGAAAAGCAAAGTACTGCTAGTGCTGGAAATCTGAAACAAAAATGGACAGTGCTGGAGAAACTCAGCAGATCTAGCAGCAGCTACACAGAGCGAAACAGAGTTAACGTTCTTCCTATTTGAAGTTTTGGGAATGAAAGATTATCGAGGGGGGTGGGAATGTAGAGTTGAGGTTAAAATCAGAGCAGCCATGATACTATCGAATGGGAATTCAGGCTCGAAGGGCTGAGTGGCCTACGCTTGTTCCTTGTTTGTGGGAGTTTGTTGAGTGTGAACTGCCTGCAGTGTTAGGGCCCCCTGCAACAGCCCAACACACTACACAAGGACTTCACTTTGTCGAGGATTTTGGTGATGGTAATGTTGTGATGGTTTGTTTTGGCCTGCAGCCTGTCACTAGGCCCCGTGTTTCGTGGGTATCAGTAAGGCGCACTATTGTCAGAACCTCACTGTCTCAGAACGCTGAGGCCACTCTCACCTCAGAGTCCCTCGCTGGAGAACACAAGTACCTTTCTTACATTTTCATAACCGCCCACAGCTCGGGAACGATGAACGCATAGCACAGGCCATTCAGCCCACCTGTGCTGGTGCTCCGAACAAGTTGGCTCCTAGTTCTCACAGTCCCTTCTCCATCATTGTGTTTATCCAGCTTCCCTTATATGTGCCTCTGTAAGTTAATGTGGTGCTCACGCTGTAGAGAGTACTACATTTGCATCAGTTTCTGGACGACGAGATTTCTCCTGAATTCCTGATTCCAGCGGCTGACTGTCTTACGTTGATAAACCCTTCCTTTGATTTGATTTACTATTGTCACATGTACCTATGTACAGTGAAAAGTTTTGTTTTGCGAATGGTACAGGCAGATCATACCATACAAAAATCAAAGCGGGTAGGACAGAGCAAGGAATGAATACAAAGTTACCACTACAGAGAGGCTGCACAGAGTAGGATCAACATTAGATTTGGAATCTGAGGGGTCTATTCCGCAATCCAATAACAGCGGGGAAGAAGCTGTTCTTGACCCCGTTGGTGCGTGTCTTTAAGATTCTGTATCTTCTGCCGGACACAAGAGGTTGGGAGAGATTATAAATTATAAATGTAGGTGGAGTCTCCTCACAACTTCAACCATCACCTTACCTTTCAGCCTTCTTCCATCTAGAGAAAGCAATCCAAACCTTTCCAAGCCTTTCCTTAGAGATCTGCTGTCAGCTTTGAAATAAGGAGATCATGCCTCGCAAATTTGTTAGAGTTCTTTGATGAAGTGATCAGGTAGGTTGATGAGGGCAGGGTGGTAGACGGAGTCTATGTGGATTTCAGTAAGACCTTTGATAAGGTTCCACATGGTAGGCTGCCCTGGAAGGTTAGATCACATGGAATCCAGGGAGATCTGGCAAATTGGATACACAATTGGCTTAATAGTAGGAAGCAGAGGGTAATAGTGGAAGGATACTTGTTGGACTGGAGGCCTATGACTAGTGGTGGGCTTCAGGGGTCAGTGCTGGGGCCTATTGCTGTTTGTTATCTATATCAATGATTTGGATGAGAATGTACAAGGCATGATTAGTAAGTTTGCGGGTAACACTAAAATTGGCGGTACTGTGGACAGTGAGGAAGGTTATCAGAAATTGCAGCAGAATCTTCATCAGCTGGGGAAGCGGGCCAAGAAATGGCAAACGGAGTTTAATATAGATAAGTGTGAGGTGTTGCATTTTGGAAAGTCAATCCAGGTAGGAGTTTCATGGTGAATAGTAGGGCCTTAAGGAGTGCAATGGAACAGACAGACTTTGGAGTTCAGATGCACTGTTCTCTGAAAGTGGAGTCAAGGGTAGACAGGGCAGTGAAGAAGGCTTTTGGCTCACCGGCTGGAAGTTTTGCTGCAGTTGTACAGGATGTTGGTGAGGCCGCACTTGGTCATCTTGCTATAGGAAGGATGTTATTAAACTGGAAAGAGAGCAGAAGAAATTTACAAGGATGTTGCCAGGACTCAAGGGACTGAGTTATAGGGAGAGGTTGGACTAGCTAGGTAAGTTTTGTTTAGAGCGTAGGAGACTGAAGGGGAATCTTATAGAAGTGTATAAGATCATGAGAGACATGGATAGGGTGAATGCACTCAGTCTTTTTCCCAGGGATGGGGAATCAAGGACTAGAGCGCATCAGTTTAAGGTAAGAGGGGAAAGATTACATGAGCGCCTGTGTTATGAGGAGAGGTTCAGTAGGTTGGGCCTGTACTCATTGGAGTTTAGAAGAATGAGAGAAGGCCTTATTGAAAGACAGAAGATTTTTAGGGTCGATGTGGAGAGGGTGTTTCTCCTTGTGGTACAGTCAAGAGCCAGAGCGTACAATCTCAGAGTAAGGCGGTAACACATTTCAGACAGTGATGGGAAGGAATTTCCTCTCTCAGAGGGGAGTGAATCTGTGGAATTCTTCACAACGGGAAACTGTTGAGGTTGGGTTACTATATCCAAGGCTGAGATAAACACTCTTTTAATCGGTAAGGGAATCAAGGGTTATGGGGAAAAGGCAGGAAAGCGAAGTTGAGGATGATCAGATCAGCCATGATCTCATTGAATAAGGGAACAGACTTGATGGGCAGAATGGCCTACTTCTGCTTCTAGATCATATGGTCTTACTGGCTCCAATTTTTGAGTGGAGAATGAAGGTTTGAAATGTGACAGGATTCCAAAAGTGTGATCTAAGCACGTTCTACAGAAGTTTAACTTCTCCGTGTTTCCCTGATGCCCTGCTGAAGTTGAGGGACATGTGGGGACTTCCAGAACCTGTATCCATTCAGTGAAGCATGTGGTTTAACAGGGAGGGATTTTATTTGTTGCAAGACTCACTTCAGTGATGGAGGTGGCATTTGTACTGGTTTTAAAAAAAAAATTGTTTAGTAAAAATGGAACAATTGGCCCATTAGCAATCCATGTTTGTATAGAGTTATAGTCCCCTGTTTAATTTGGTTCAGACTATATCGACAAAGAATGCACATTAACAGGTACAGCTTATGGGAGTGACTCAGTAATAATTCAGTATCATATCGACCTCTGTAAACAGCCAAATGGAATGCTGACCTTCAGGCCTGATCTCTCCACTACCCAGGATCATTGTTTATCTTCACTCTTCTCATCAAACACCTTTCTAATTAAGTTGAACACACTGTTTGCTTTCCAATTTACTTGTTACACCTGATGCCAACTTGCAGAATTTCACATTTCACAGCCTCTCTAATTTTCCTGCTATTTCTTTTTCCAAAGTGGATGACTGCAGGCCACTGCAGACCTCTGAACACTAGGATCGATCTAACACACTCGCCCCATCTGTAATCCTCTTGCATTCCATCCCTGCTTACTTTCCCAGCTAACTGTGTATCATCAGGATATGTGGGAATGTGATATTCAGTCCCTTTATTCATTCATTAATGTCAGATTGTAAATAGCTGAGCCTCCGGCTCCAACCGTTGCTGCATTCCACTGTTAACAGCCTGCCAATTTGAAAATGGGCCGTTCACTCCTCCTCAGTTTCCTGTCTTTTTGCCAATCCTTCATTCCTGATACATTATCACCCTCAATCCCATGAACCCTAACTTGTAATTATTCTCTGATGACCAGTGTCCCTCTGTGTGTCTCACTTTCTATTTCTGCGGCACCCTGGCTCATTGGGGTGGCACGGTGGCACAGTGGTTAGCACTGTTGCCTCACAGCGCCAGGGAGCCGGGTTTGATTCCACCCTCGGGTGACTGTCTGTGTGGAGTTTGCACATTCTCCCCGTGTCTGTGTGGGTTTCCTCCGGTTTCCTCCCACAGTCCATAAAGATTGTGCAGGTTTGGCGGATTGGCCATGGGAATTGCAGGGTTACATGGATAGCATGGGTCTTGTGGGATTGTCTTCAGGGGTTGGTGTGGACTCGATGGGCTTGTTTCCCCACTGTAGGGATTCTTCCCTGCTTTCAGACCTGGCTAACTCTAACCCCTTGAGAATCTCCACCATTGATTTCAGCCACTTGGGCAACATGATGTTGTGAAACTTGAATGGGATCAGAAAAGACTTACAAGGATGTTGCCAGGATTGAGGGTTTGAGCTACAGGGAGAGGCTGAATAGGCTGGGCCTATCCTCCCTGGAGTGTCGGAGTCTGAGGGATGACCTTATACAGGTTTATAAAATCATAAGGGACAATGGTAGGGTGATTAGTCAAGGTCTTTTCCCCAGGGTGGGGGAGTCCGAAACTAGACGGCATGCATTTAAGGTGAGAGGGGAAAGATTTAAAAGGGACGTAAGGGTAACTTTTTCACACAGAGGGTGGTGTGTGTATGGAATGAGCTGCCAGAGGAAGTGGTGGAGGCTGGTACAGTCACAGCATTTAAAAGGCACCTGGATGTGTACACGAATAGGAAGGGTTTAGAGGGAACAAGGTGTGGAGCTGGATGAACACAGCAGGCCAACCAGCATCATAGGAGCAGGAAAGCTTGACGTTTTGGGCCTAGACCCTTCATCAGAAAAGGGTTTCGAAGGATATGGGCCAAATGCTGGCAGATGGGGTTAGATTAATTTAGGATATCTGGGTCGGCATGGATGAGTTGGACCAAAGGGTCTGTTTCCGTGCTGCACAGCTCTGTGACTCTATGACCATATTAGTTTGGGCTAGGCTGTTCAACCACCCTTGTTCCAATGTTGAATAAGACCATGTCTAGTCTCACTGTGGCTCCAGCCCATTTGCCTGTCTACCCTGATGCCTTTACAGTTCTCATTGGCAAGGAATTCAATCAAACCCAGACTGTAAGATAATCAGTGACTCTATCTCCACTGAGGAGCAGAATCCCACTGACTAACAACTCTCTGAGCAGATAAGCTTCTCCTCATCTCTGCGATAGGTGGCTGACAGCTTGTTCAAACAAAAAACAAGGGAGTGTCTGACCAGAGAGATAGGAGGAGGAGGAGAGATTTAGTAGGAGAATTCCAGAGCTTAGGGAGCTTTAATTCAGTACTCGCCCCTATGAAATGACTTTGAGGGGGTTATATAAATGAGAGTGGTTGTTGTAAATGGAGCTGCCTGGCATTTTGACTGGTGTGGGGAATTGGTGGAGACTCTGTCAAGTGATGAAGCATGGACCTGATCACTGGCTATTAGTGGATGGTCAGTGCTCGGATGCACAGTTCTTGCCTGAATGTCATCACTGCTGACTATCCCTGCTTCCTGGAGCTAAGTGCCATTATCCTTCCATGCTGCCCCCTCACTAGCCCCCAGATCCTTGGCTCACCAGCTGCCTGGCTTGCTGACCACCCCTATCCCCTCACCCCGGCCCCCTGTGCCATCTGGACTCTTTATCCCTTACCCCCAGGTTTACCCCCCTCAACCCCCATCCCCTTCGTCTCCTTGGACCATCTTGCCTCCCACCCCCGCTCCTTGGTCCTGCCTCCTTGCCCATCCCAGGCTGCCTTGCCCCAACCCCCTTCCCCTCCGGACCCCTGGTCCCTGACACTCTGGTCCTTGCTCTCTGACCCCAACACTCTGCCCCTTGCTGCCAAACCCTTTCCCCTGCCCATTGCCCCAGTCCAGACAGAGTCCTGGTCCTTCAGTGCCCTCATGCGTATCTGATTTACCCCGTTCTATTTAATGAGTAGCCCCCCTTCTGCTCTTCATTCCCAGTTGCTGTGATGTTCAGGCTGTGCCAAATCCAGCACGTGCTTCTGAAGGACACTACACCATCATGTACTCCCAGAAAAATAACCCTCGGTGAGGTCAATAAAACAGGCAATTAGTTAATTGACCTGAATTTGGAGAGAGTCTGCCACGTGACCTGGCAGGGATTAGAAATCCACTCAGAATGAAGTTAATGCTGATCTGTAGCACAAGGTCGAGTCTGGAGAGAGGTCTTTGGTGGTGGCAGATTCAGTTTTTATTTCAGGCATTTGATGTTTCTGTTTGATTATAGAGGAGGGAGAGGGCTGAGACCACACAAACTGATTGGTGTCAGGCGACTGAGAAAAGATACTGTTCACTGAGCCTTTTTAACAAAAGCAGAGAAAGAACGTGCATTTTGATGGCGCCTTTCGCCACCTTGGGATGACCTGAAATGCCTCGCAACCAACGAGGAGCTTTTTAAAATGTTTTCATTGTTGCAATGCAGGAAACTTTGCTGACAATTTGTGCACAGCAAGCTCCCATGACCAGTCTAAAAATACGGGGTCAACAATTCAAGACTGAGATGAGGAAGAATTTCTTCACTCAGAGAGCTGTGAATTTGTGGAATTCTCTCCCACAGAAAGCTGGTGGGGCCAGTTCATTAGATACATTCAAGAGGGAGCTGGGCATGCCCTTGTGGCTAAAGGGATCAAGAGGTTTGGGGAGAGGGTGGGAATGGGAAACTGTGATTGCATGATCAGCCATGATCATATTGAATGGTGGTGCAGGCTGGCGAGCTGAATGGCCTACTCCTGCACCTGTTGTCTGTGATTCCATTTTTCTAAGAGATAGAGAACAAGGGAATGTGTTGGTTGAAGGAGAAACGTTGACCAATGACAATGGAAGGCAGTTAACATAGGAGCAGGGTAGGCCATTCAGCCCCTTGAGTTTTTCCTATCATTCAGTGAGATCCTGGATGATCTGTGGCCTAACTCCATATGCCTGCCCTTGGCCCATATCCCTTAGCACCTTTGCTTAACAAAATTTTATCCGTGTCAGATTTAAAATTAACAACTGACCCAGCATCCCCTGCTTTCTTCAGAAGAGAGTTCCAAACCTCTCCCACCCTTTGTGTGTGGAGATACTTCCTAACATCTCTCCTGAACGGTCTGGCCTTAATTTTCAGACTAAGACGCTAATTCTAGAAACCACCAACCAGTGGAAATAATTTCTCTTTATCTACACTGTCTTTTCTTGTTAATGTTTTGAAGATCACCTCCTTAACCTTCTAAATTTGAGAGAAAATGGATCTAATTTGCATAATCTGTCCTCATAAATTAACTGCTCAACTCCACGTATTATTCCTGTAAATCTACATTGTACTCCCTCCAAGGCCATTCCTAAGGGTGTGGTGCCCAGATCTGCTCCCAGTATTCCAAGAAGTGGCCTAAAAAGAGAATCCCATGTTGCAAAATGGGAATGACAGCATGAAATCAACCTTTAAGCATTGTTCAACATGTCGCTTGCACTACAGTGAGAGACACAAACCCTGCAGATGCTGGAATCGAAGGTAGACAAACAGGAGGCTGGAAGAACACAACCAGTTCTGAAGAAGGATAATACCCGAAACGTTGACTTCACCTTTCTCCCAAATGCTGCCTGTGCTTGCTGTGTTCTTCCAGCCTCCTGTTTGTCTAGCTTGCATTAATGCGTATGATCTGAAGAGGCAATGCATGTAGTGGTGACAATAGGAGGTGATAACATATCAAATCAGAGATAACAAGATGTGGAACTGGATGAACGCAGCAGGCCAGGCAGCATCAGAGGAGCAGGGAAGCTGACGTTTAGGGTCTGGACCCTTCTTCTGAAATCAGAACTAGATTTGTCCAGGGATCACAGTGAGCTGTAGGACTGGAGGAGGTTATTGGAGATAGTGAGGGATGAAGCCATGGAGAGAATTAAGTGATGGTAACAAATATTAAAATTGAGGTGTCACCAGAATGGGATCCAGTGTAAGCCAATAGGTACAGGAGGTGAAAGGAATTCAGTTTGTGTTCAGAGAAGGAGCAGATTTTTGGATGAATTTTGGGTATACGGAGAGCGGAAGATGGAAGACCTGTGGGGAACTTTATGAACCAGTTACGTCTACAGGTAAAGAAAGTATGAGAAAATTTCAGCTGTAATTGAGTGGAGGCAGCGGGGATGGAAGATGTTAGAGAGTGGCCAGCCATGGTGATAGACCAGAGACAGAATTGGAAGTTGACCCTGGTTGAGTAGAATTCTGAGATGGAAAGTGAGTTAGTTCATCTGCTGAGGATGATCGGAGAGAATGTTACTGTCAGTGGAGAGTGAGATTTGTCCTTCCATTTTATAGTTGAAGAAGATTTCACCCTGTTACAATGCTGGATGACAAGTAAACAGTATGATGAATGAGGCATGATGCTGTGTGTTACAGTTAGAATACTCCCATACGGAATATAAAATACACCATTAACTGGTATAGAACACGATAAATATGCCCTGCGTTGTGCTGTACATTCGGACTAACACTGATGTAAATATTATATAAGACCACACCATCAATGATGAAGTCTAACACTCTGGTTACTTGGTATAACACCCATTATAGAGTATACACACAATGCCTTATTATATAGAATATGTATCATGTTATATAGTGTATACAAAAACACTGTGTATCTTATATCACAGCATGCTGTGCACATACTATATATAGGCACACTGCATGTACAATATAACAACACGCTGAGTGCTTACAATATTCAAGCAGAGTGTGCATACTATATAAAAACATGCTGTGTATATACACTATATACAAACACACTGTATATCCTTTATAAGAAAACATTGTGCATTTACTATATACAAACCATGCTATGCATTTGCTATGTAACAACATGCTGAGTATATATTACATACGCAAACCTGCTATATATACGTGATAGACAAATATGGTGCATATATACTATATGTCACTACACTGTGCATACACCATAGACCAACACACTATGCATATGCTATATACAAACATGTGAATATCCTGTCACTAATGCCCTTCAGGGAAGGAAACTGCCATCCTTACCTGGTCTGGCCTACATGTGACTCCAGACCCACAGCAATGTGGCTGACCCTTAATGGGCAGTAAATGCTGGCTGAGCCAGTGGCGCCCATATCCTGTGAGTGATTAAATGCTGTGCATGTGCTACATACGAGTTAACTGTGCATAGTCTATATAACACACTGTATATGTTATATGCAAACACCCTATAGTATATAACATGATGTGTATATACTGTATTATATACTGTGTATATATTATATATAAACATGCTGTATGTGTGCTATATAACAGCTCGCTGTGCTTTTACTATATACAAACATGCTGCGCATATGCTCTATGACAACAGGCTGTCTATATATTAGATGACAGCACTATATAGTTACCTAAAGATGGACTTGTATTAAGAGGTTTAACATCTTTTTACAGAAATACAATAATAATTATGTATTTCTGAATGTAACCTTGCGTACGTTGTGTTATGCAACAGTGAATTGTCACTACCAGAATTCTATACTGTATGATGAGCTGAGCATTATAGAATTTATAGCCAGACCTGATGAAGTGTCCCAACCTGAAACATCGACTTTCCTGCTCCTCAGATGCTGCCTGACCTGCTGTCTCCCTCCAGCTCCACACTGTGTTGACCCTGATTAGAGAATATAACTCTTATCTAACGTATAACACTCTCTGCATTACTGTGTATAAAACTCAAATTTGTCATGTAACTCCAATTCTCTTTACAGATTGTGCAATCCACTGTCTTCAACATTCACTCCCTCCGCCACCGACTCTCAGTAGCAGCCATCCGCAAGATGCACTGCAGAAATTTACCGAAGATTCTTAGACAATGTTTTTAAAACATGTGACCACTTCCAGCTAGAAGGATAAGGGCAGCAGACACAAGGGAACAGTATCCACTGCAAGTTCCCCCCCAAGTCATTGACCATCCTGACTTAGAAACATATCAAAATGGTCAGAATCTTGAGACCGCCATTCTCCAAAATGCAGACAACAGCTGCCAGTCTCTTTTATACACAGGGACTGCTATTCTCTATAGTACACACAGGGACTGCTAT
>JAHRHZ010000133.1:81751503-81774885 GCA_024137785.1 Ginglymostoma cirratum
TCTACAATATACACAGGGACTGCTATTCTCTGTATTACACACAGGGAGTGCTATTCTCTACATTACACACAGGGACTGCTATTGGCTATAATATACACAGGGACTGCTATTCTGTATAATACACACAGGGACTGCTAATCTCTATAGTATATGCAGGGACTGCTGTTCTCTATATTGCACACAGGGACTGTTATTCTCTACATTAGACATAGGGACTGCTATACTCTGTAAGAAACACAGGGATTGCTATTCTCTATAATATACACAGGGACTGCTATTCTCTATAGTACACACAGGGACTGCTATTCGCTATAATATACACAGGGGCTGCTGCTCTCTATAATATACACATAGGGACTGCGATTCTCTATATTACACACAGGGAATGCTATTCTCTATAACATACACAGGACTGCTATTCTCTATGATATACACAGGGACTGCTATTCTCTATAATGTGCACAGGGGCTGCTGTTCTCTAGATTATACATAGGACTGGTATTCTGCACAAAATGTTTAAGGCTTGCATTGCTGTGCAATTTATGTTGAGATTTTGGCTTCCTGTATAAGCATTGTCAGTGCTCTGGATACTAAAGGGTGGTAATCCCTACAATGTTCACAGTGATGTCATTCTCTGTAACCTACACAGAGGGCAGTGGTGTTGTACAGTTCACATAGGCATTGATATCAGAGGCAGAACAGTGATCTTATACTCAGGTTTCTAGATATCTACATTGTGGGAATGTACCTCCTTCAGCATGAGGTGGGTTAGAAACTCCTGGTTTGAAAGTCCCCTGAGTTTCTTCCTGCAGTTGGGATGTGAAGTGAGAACAGGATAGATCCCTGTTGCTGGAGGCACTGCCTGCAACCTGGGTTAATTTCTGGTCTCCCTACAAACCATGATTTGGTCCGAGGGCCTGAAATTATTGCTCACAGAGTTTGGTGGCTGCCTGAAATCAGGGTTGAACTGATCAAAAATTGCTAAAGATGTTCCTATGCCTGTTTGTGGACCTTTTCCACAAATTGCACATGGAACTCACTGAGATGCCACTGTGGAGACAGGCTGCCAGGGAGAAAATCCAGTCAAACCAACCCAGTGATGTTGGCAAATGTGCAGACTGGACATATCAAAGCTTTGCCTATGGATCCACAAGGAAAGTCTAGAATCATCGAATCCCTACAGTGTGGAAACAGGCCATTCAGCCCATTAAGTCCACACCATCTTCTGGAGAGCATCCCACTCAGACCCACCCCCTACCCTATCCTTGTGACCCTGCATTTCCCGTGGCTAACCCACTTAGCCTGCCCATCCCTGGACACTATAGGCAATTTCCCATGGCCAATCCACCTAGCTTGCCCATCTTTGGACTAGTTGGTCTAGTCAGTCATAAATGTACTGGCTTGTCTCTCTGCCTTTCCATGTTTTACTGTGGCTGAAACGGTGCCTCTTAAAGAGGCTGCTGGAGGACTATTACTGGGGAAAACTGCTTTTTTAAAAACATAACCCCAGACCCCTGTGGAATTCGTCAGAGCAGGAAACCCCCTTCACAGCTCCATAACATTCCTGTCAGTCAGTGTTCAGCCTTGCCTGATTTACAATGTCAAAATCTCCACTGTCTACAAGGCAGGCACCTTATCACCCTCAAGCTCTCTCGAGTGATCTATCTCAGGGAAAAAGGCCCTTCGGCCCATTGCATCTGCACCAGTCATCCAACATCCATCTGTTCTATAAGGGAATGCTAGAGAAACTCAGCAGGTCTGGCAGCATCTGTGGGAATAGAGAAACGGAGTTAATGTTTCAAGTCCAAGAACCCTTCAGCTGGACTCATGAAATGTCACTGGACTGAAAGCATTAACATCTGTTTCTCTCTCTACAGATGCTGTTGGACCTGCTGAGTTTCACCAGCAATTTCTGTTTTTGTTTCCGATCTCCAGCATCTGCAGTTCTTTCCTTTATCTCCACCAATTCTCATCCCATTTTCCAGCACATCCCCCATAGCCTTGGAATGCGATAGTACTTCACATGCTCATCTAAACAGTTCTTAAATGCCTTGAGGGTTCCTGCCTCATCCAGCCCTTCATACAGCGAGTTCCAGACACTCATCAGCCTTGAGGGGAAACAAAAATTCCTCAAATCCATCTAACCCTCCTACTCTTTACCTTAAAGCTGTGCCCCCTGGTTATTGACCCCTCTACTAAGGGAAAAAGTTACCCCTATCTACCCTGACTATGCACCCCTGGACTTTGGACACCTAAGACCATATGACATAGAGCAGAAGGAGGCCACTCTGCCATTCAAGTTTGTTCTATTATTCAATGGGATCGTGGCTGACCTGATAATCTTCAACTCCACTTTCCTGCCTTTTCCCCCTAACCCTTGATCCCATTAATGATCAAAACTCTGTCTGTTCTTGCCTTGAATATACTTAATGATCCAGCCTCGATAGCCCTATGTGGTAAAGAATTCCACAGATTCACTCCCCTCTGAGAGAAGAAATTCTTCCACATCTGTATCTGAAATGTGTGACCACTTACCCTGAGATGATACTCTCTGGTCCTAGACTCTCCCACAAGGGGAAGCAACCTCTCCACACCGTCCCCCCCACCTTAAGTCCCTAAGAATCCTATATGTTTCAATAAAGTTGCCTCTCATTCCTCTAAACTCCAATGAGTACAGGCCCAACCTACTGAACCTCTCCTTATAAGACAGTTCCTCCAGAATCTGGGATCAACCAATGGACTGCCTCCAATGCCAATCTATCTTCCCTTAAATAAGGGTCCCAAAACTGCTCACAGTATTCCAGCTGTGGTCTGACTAGCGCCTTATGCACCTTTAGCAAAACCTCCTGACTTTTCATCGATGTAGAGCAGAGATCAGACCTGATATTGCTGAATAGCCTCCTGTTCCAATGTTCCTCCCATGTCCCACAATCACTGTCTCTCTAAAATGCTTTACAACCAAATAGGTATTGTGGTAGGTTGGCTCGCCGAGCTGGTTTATTGTTCCGCAGACGCTTCGTTACCTGCTGGGTAACATCATCAGCGCAGCCTCTGATGAAATGCCCTTGTGTTTTCCCACCTGGTTTTTAAACTCTGTGTCTGTTGAGCTGGATTACCTCACTTCCGGTTTTCCTCCGTAGTGGAGTGTATATGGGGTGGTTGTTGATGGCTTTCTTCATGGAGTGCCATGCTTCCAGGAATTCCCGTGCTTGTCTCTGCCTAGCCTGTCCCAGGATCTTGGTGTTGTGCCAGTCGAAGTGGTGGTTCTCCTTGTCCATGTGGATTGAGATGAGTGAGTATTGGTCGTGTCTTTTTGTAGCCGGTTGGTGTTCATGTCCTCTTGTTGTTAGTTTCCTTCCCATTTGTTCGATGTAGTGTTTCTCGCAGTCTCTGCAGGGGATCTTGTTGATGACATTGGTCCTGTCCATGGCGGGGAGTGGGTCTTTAGTTCGGGTGAGCACTTGTTGTAGTGTTGATGTGGGTTTGTGTGCCACTCTGATGCCCAGCTGTCGTAGGAGTCTTGTGAGTCTTGTGGTCAGTTCAGTGATGTAAGGTAGCGTGATGAATGTGTCGGGGCATGTAGTATCTTCCTGATGTTGTTCGTGTAATTGGTATCTTCTGACCCAGTTTTTCGGTTATCCGTTATCTCTGAAAACCTGGCAGAGGTATTCTTCTTCTTCTCGGCGTAGCTCTGTGCTGCTGCAGTGTGTTGTTGACCGTTTAAATAATGTTCTCACGCAACTTTGTTTGTGTGTGTTAGGATGGGCGCTGTTGAAATTCAGTACCTGGTCAGTGTGTGTGGCTTTCCTGTGAGGTAATCCAGCTCAATGGACCCCAGGGTTTAAAAGCCAGGTGGGAAAACACACCGACGCTTCATTGGAGGCTGCACTGATGATGTTACCCAGCACGGTAACGAAACGTCTGCAGAACAACGAACCAGCTCGGCGAGCCAACCAACCACAGCATCCACAAACCGAGCTACAGATCTACTCCAAAACCTTACAAATAGATATTTAAAGAAAACAGTCATTGTTGTAATTTTGGGAACATTGCAACCAGTGTGCTTATGGCAAACTAGCATTAACGGCAATGTAACGATGACCAAGTGATTGATAGGTGTGGCCTGATCTGCAGAATATTTCCCGTTCTTGCTGCTTTTATTTTGAATTTCTGTCAGCTGCAGCTTTGCTGTTTTCATACAGTGTGGTTTTGGCTGTGGGATAAATATGAACTGGGACACCAGGGACAACTTCCCAATTTCTCTTCGAAATGCTGCCGTGGGATTGTTTGTGTCCCTCGTGAGTGGTCACACAGGGTCTCAGTTTCTGATTGGTCTGGCAGTGTAGCACTCCCTCAGTACAACCTGCAAATGGGATGGGGGCAGGTTCCATTGGGGCATTCAAGAGGGGGCACTGGATGGTGGTTTGGATTGAATTAATGTGCAAGGCTATGGGGGAGAGCTCAGGAGATTGGCACGAGGTAATGGTGCATGTTTAATGAGCTAGTTCAGGGATGATGGGCCAAATAGCCTCCTTCAGCACAGTAACAGTGTTGTAATTCTGCTCCAATGTCTTGGTTAGGGATGTTAACCTGAACTTTCTGTCTCTAATAATACCATAAGGTGTAGGGGGAGAAGTAGGCCGTTCAGCCCATCAATTCAGTGAGGTTGTGGTTGATCTGTTAATCCTCAGTTCTACTTCCCTGCCTTTCCCCCAAAACCTTCTATTCCCTTCCTGATTAAAAATCTGCCTGTCTCAGCCTTGGATATACTGAATGACCCAGCCTCGACAGCCCCCTGTGGTACAGGGAATGCAGCCTGTATTGAAAATGCTTCTTGCTGAGCTGATGGTAACTGTTAGAGGTCAGTGTTTGTGAGGTTCTACTTTGAAATCTGTGTTAGTCAATGGTGAGCTCTCAGAAAAGGCTCCCTTTCTCAGCCAGGAGGTGAATGATTTACCTGGCTCTGTGTAAAAGTGCCAATGTCACCAGGTTGACACACTGATAACTGGATGCGCTTGACCACGTGCATCTGGCCACCTTTGAACCTTGATCGCTTGGCAGTGTCGCTGTCTGTCTATCAGACTGTGCTGTTCCAGAGGTGCAGGGAAATCCTGTCTCCCAGCTCCCTTCGCAGGTTACACCAACACAGGTGAGTGGGGGAGAACACAGGCTGTAGCCTGGGAACTGCCTCCCAGCCCAGGGGGTGCAGTGGCCTGACAGTATCTTGAATCCAGTATGACTCCTGCCACTGTTTCCCATGGTAAAGAAGGAGTGACTGAAACGGAGATTGAGCCACCTTGGGGACTAGAGCTCTCCTGCATAGTAATGAAAGCTAGCCGTTTTAACAGAGGGCTTTTTCTTTAGTACACTGGAATAATAGTGTCTCTTTTAAGCATTGGTCGTCTTTATCCTTCCTTGTCCCTTTCCCTTTATCACTCGGTACTATTTATTGCAATCTCTCAGTTTCTTCACTCTCCATATAACGCCGTCAGTGTAATATCTCAGTCATAACACTCTGTCTGTTTCTGTGTGTAATGTACTGCCCATTCTCAATATCAGTGTGTCTGTGACAACACATGCGGTCTCTTGTCAGGCTGCTCAACTTTGGCCCCTGACCTCTTCCTACAGATTTATTTATTCTCGCTACAGTTTTGTGTGTGTGTGTCTGTGTGTATGTGTCTGTGTGTGTGTGTGCGCGCGCGCGTGTATGTGTCTCTGTGTGTGTCTGTGTGTATGTGTGTATGTGTCTCTGTGTGTGTGCGCGCGTGTGTGTGTGTGTGTATGTGTCTGTGTGTGCGTGCGCGTGTCTGTGTCTGTGTGTGTGTCTGTGTCTGTGTCTGTGTGTGTGTGCGCATGTGTGTGTGTGCGTGTGTGTGTTGAGGGTGAGAATAGGTTCTATGCAGAGCAGAATCAGCCTGGTTTCTGGACGAACGTGGAGGGAGTGAGTTTGAGTTTGGTGTTTCTGGTGTTCTTGGTAAATTGGTGCCGGCTGAGTTTTGAGAAAGGATTGGAACTCTCCCAGTCTCTCGCCTCTAACCTCCGTTGTTCCTTTTGTGCTGTGTATTGTGCTCAGTGCAAGGTTCAGAGTGAAGGGCAGAACCGAGCAGTAAACACTGGCAGAGAAAGTGAAAGATATTGTGATAAGGTGATGCCAAGCTTGTGGTTTAAATGGATTTATCTGTGATTCAGTGGATAGCATTCTGATCTCCGAGTCAGATGGTCATGAGCTCAAATCCCAGGCCAGCGACCTGGGCAGAAAAATGTAAGCTAACCCGCCCAGTATGGGAGCCCATAAGACGTAGAACTAGGCCATTCAGCCCATTTAATCTGTTCCACCATTCAATGAGATCATGGTTGATCTGATAAACCCCCAACTCCACTTTCCTGCCTTTTCCCCATAACCTTTGATTCCCTTCCTGATAAAAAAAAAGCTGTCTATCTCAGTGCTGCACTGTCTGAGGTGCATCTTTGAGCTGAGATGTTAACATGGGTCTACATACAGGGGAGGCGATGGCCTAGTGGTATTATCGCTGGACTGTTAATCCAGAGACCCACATAATGGCCTGGGCCCCAGGTTCGACTCCTGCTGGGGCAGATGGTGGAATTTGAATCCAATCAGCAGTATAATCCAATGGGATTATTGTTGGGGGGTGTGGGGGGAGCCCATCTGGTTCACTAATGTCCTTTAGGGAAGGAAACTGTCATCCTTACCTGGTCTGGCCTATATGTGACTCCAGACCCACAGCAATGTAGTTGACTCTGAACTGCCTTCTGGGCAAATAAGGATGGGCAATACATACTGCCAGGCCAGTAACTCCCTCATCCTGTGAATGAATAAAGTCAATCCCTTGAAGGTAAACATAAAGGCAATGCAGACACACTTTGTGAAAGCTCTTTTGGTCAACATCAGTAAAAATATCGAGCAGCCTTTTACCACTTCATTGCAGCATTTTGCTGTGCGCAAATTGGTTGTCATGCTTCCTGCATTCACATAGTGACTACACTTCAAAAACTTTCTTAATCAGACGTCCCCAGGTTGTGTGAGGTGCTATCAAAATGCAAATGGTTCACTTTCTAGAGTGCAGGAGTGAGGGAGATCTGGGTGGGGAGAGGAGTGTGTGATGTCTTGGGGAGTGTGAGTTTGCGAAACGTTGTAATGATTATCTGTTCAAGGACAGTGTGTGCGCAGAAGGGTGTGCGCAGAGGGGAACAGGCAGAGGGGTGTGGGCCGAGAGGAGTGTGCGCAGGGTTGTGGGTGGAGGGTTGTAGGCGGAGGTTGGGTAGTGGTGTGGTTATGTGACAATGAGTGGGAGATAGTGTTGAGGAGGGCAGGAGATGGGAATTGTACCAATTGTACCAGGAGCAGGAAGACTGACGTTTCAGGCCTAGACCCTTCTTCAGAAATTTCTACTTCAGGGATTTCTGAAGAAGGGTCTAGACCCGAAACGTCAGCTTTCCTGCTCCTCTGATGCTGCTTGGCCTGCTGTGTTCATCCATCACCACACCTTGTTATCTCAGATTCTCCAGCATCGGCAGTTTCTACTTTCCCTGTGGGAATGTTTACTGTTTACAGGACTGGCTGAACTGAAATTTCTTCCAATTAAATATTTGGAAAGACTGAAGTCATTTTTGTTTTAAACCTTGCTCCAATTCCTGTGCTGCTGACTCTAATCCCTCTCCCCCTCAACAGCCCGAGATCAAACCAGTCACACTGTGACCCTCATTTGGATTTTGCCCTGACGTGAGCTTCTGAAATTGCATTCCCTCCATCACAAAGAGCTCCCACTCCCACCTCAGTAACACTTACCCCTCCCTGACCCCTGTTTCCCCTCTATAACCCTGACCCCTCTGTACCCCAGAGTCAGCTCTGTAACCCTGACCCCTCTCTAACCCCTGCCTCAGCTCATCCACTGCTGAAGTCCTCAGCCATGCCTCCGTTACCCTTAGGCTATCCCAGATGTTCTCCCACACTCCCCCCTACCCTGCCTCCATAAACACAGCTCCTCCAAAACACTGCTACCTGCTGTCACAGTCCTGTGTCCAAATGCAACATGATCTGGATAATATCCAAGCTTGGGCTGACCACTGGCAAGTGGCATTCACGCCACAGAAATACTGACCATCTCTGATTAGCGAGAACCCAGCAAATTGCTGAGCAAACCACTCAGTTGGAAGGCAAACAGGAACAGCCATATTTTGGACAAATTAGAAGTAGTGATGATGACAGGAGGAAAACTTTTCACACAGCAAAGGGTTAGGATCTGGAATGCACTGCCTGAGAGTGTGGTGGAGGGCAGTTGGATGGAGACTGTCAAAAGGGATTTGGATGGTTACCTGAAAAAGTAAGATTGTGCAGGGAAAGCTCAGGGCAGTGGGATGAGCTGAACTGCTCTTACAAAGAGCCAGCACAGATACACAGGGCCAAATGGCCTCCCGCTGTGCTGTCGTTACTCTGTGATGGAAGTCATTGTTAGTCAGGCCAGTGAGGATTGTCAGATCAGCCACGATCCTGTTCAATGGGGGAGCAGGCTCGAGGGGCCAAATGGCCTACTCCTGCACCAATTTCTGATGGTCTTATGAAGGGTTTGACCAAAGAACAAAGTCCTTCAGGCTCTTCGGTGGGATTTCATTTCTTTCTTGGCTTTGTTATTAGTTTTGTTCGGGATCTGCATGTTGCTGGCAGACAGACAGATAGACAAACATCTTTGTCCAGTTCCTAGGAGAGGTGATGGCCTAGTGGTAATTTCGCTGGACTGTTAATCCAGAGACCCAGATAATGTTCTGGGGACCTGGATTCGAATCCAGCCACGGCAGATGGTAGAATTTGAATTCAATTTAAAAAAAAATCTGGATTTAAGAATCTAATGATGACCATGAGTCTATTGTCAAGTGTTGAAAAAACCCATCTGGTTCACTAATATCCTTTAGGGAAGGAAACTGCCATCCTTACCTGGTCTGGCCTACATGTGACTCCAGACCCACAGCAATGTGGTTGACTGTGAACTGCTACCCTCTGGGCAATAAATGCTGCCTGGCCAGTGACAGTCCTCATCCCATTAATGAATAGTTTGAAAAAAAGGTATCTGGAAGAAGGTGGAGATAGATGTGGAAGCTCTTCACCCCTCTGCACAGCAGGTCTGACAGAAACTGAGTGTCTTCAGTCATGCAAATCACTTAGTCACTTCAGAAGGATGTTAATGGCCATTGTAGGGGTTCAGTCACATGAAGTCTCTGACCAAGTACAGATGCTGTGTCTCCACCTTGGAAGGAGCCTGGTGAACTAACTGAGGCGTCATTCACCATCGCCGGCTTCTTCATTCTTGTTTCTACCTTCTCAAACAACTTCAAATCCCAACAGGCAGATTTCAGCTCATGTTCTCTGAGGTGAAAGTATCACATTGGTACAGCTCACTCTAACTCCGGCAGACAAAGCCCACCAGTTAATTCCAAACAGCTCCACCCCCGCCAGCCCACAGGAATGACCAATCTGTTCCACATTAAACTGTAATTTGATTAATCCGATTTCCAAACTCCAGTGGGTGTTACTGTAAAATAAATCAATCGGAGGCATCCTGGGTTTGATGTTTCGCTTGGCAGCTCAGGGTTGGGTAGCTCCTGAGACTCTGTGTTGAATTGATGGACTGTGAGTTTCATGCAGCACTTTCTGGGCACGCATGTGCATTTTGTTCCTTTGGAAAAATTTCCTCTGGTTTGGAATGTTGTCCCTGAATGCTCGAGGCCCTGACCTCGGTGCCCTGTGCGAAAAAAACCAGTTGTTTAGCAATACTACTGTAACACCGAGGAAGTGGCAACGCTGCACCCACCCCACTGCCCATAACTCTCTCTGCCCGCACATTGTCTTAACTCTGCAGTGAGTTGGCAACATTGGAATACTGTTCCTGTCTGCTCCCCTCCTGCCTGCGAACAGCTCTGCTTTTGCCAAGGCGAGCTGCTCACCTCCACACTCCAATTGTCCATTGCCCACTGTGCCAACTTTGTACCTGTGCAAAGTAATTGGACGAACCTTGACAATCAGCCAAGCAGCTTTTGTTTCTCCTGGCCAACCCTGCAAAGTGTGATTAAAATGTTCAAAGGAAACTTGCCACAAAGCTCAGTCTTTGTAACACCACATCACCCCCACCACCCGTCACCTCCCCCCCACCCCCCCCAGCAACCCGTGACTTCTCTCCAAAATTTTAATCGCTGCAAAGTTGACCAGATGAAATTGTAATTCTTGCAGCTTATGTTTCATTTCTGCCAGGGCTGGCCACTCAAACCTCTCTCCAGGGAGAAGGCTGTAAAATATTACACTCTCACTTTCAAACTTTCCAAATCCGCATTCCAGAAGTTTGTCAGTGCTCAGAAATGGAGCGGTTTAGCCAGCAAGCTCCAATTCCACAGCTCGGGGTTGATACAGAGTAAAGCTCCCTCTACACTGTTCCCCCCCCCATCAAACACTTCCAGGACAGGGACAGCACGGGGTTAGATACAGAGTAAAGCTCTCTCTACATCAAACCCTCATCAATCACTCTCAGGACAAGGACAGCATAGGGTTAGCTACAGAGGAAAGCTCCCTCTACTCCGACTAAGATAAAGACAGCACAGAGTTAGATGCAGAGCAAAGCTCCCTTTACAGCATTCCCTTCAAATATTTGACCAAGTGTGGTATCAAGGAGCCCGAGCAAAACTGGCAACAATGGGCATCAGGGGGCAAACTCTCCGGTGGTTGGAGTCATACCTGACACATAGGAAGATGGTCGTGGTTGTTGGGGGTCAGTCACCTCAGCTCCAGGACATCTCTGCAGGAGTTCCTCAGGGTAGTGTCCTCGGCCCAACCATCTTCAGCTGCTTCATCAATGACCTTCCATCCATCATAAGGTCAGAAGTGGGGATGTTCGCTGATGATTGCACAATGTTTAGCACCATTCGTGACTCCTCAGATGCTGAAGCAGTCCATGTTCACATGCAACAAGATCTGGACAATATCCAGGCTTGGGCTGACAAGTAGCAAGTGACATTCACACCACACAAATGCCAGGCTATGCCCATCACCAATAAGTGAGAATCTAACCACTGCCCCTTGACATTCAATGGTGTTACCGTCACTGAATCCCCCACTATCAACATCCTGGGGGTTACCATTGACCAGAAACTCAATTGGACTCACCACATTAACAGAGTGGCTACAAGAGTAGGCCAGAAGCTGGGAATACTGCGGCGAGAAACTCACCTCCTGACTCCCCAAAACCTGTCCACCATCTACAAGGCACAAGTCAGGAGTGTGATGGAATACTCCCCACTTGCCTGGATGGGTGCAGCCCCAACAACACTCAAGAAGCTTGTCACTCTCCAGGACAAAGCAGCCGCTTGATTGGCACCACATCCACAAGCATCCACTCCCTCCATCACCGACGCTCAGTAGCAGCAGTGTGTACCATCGACAAGATGCACTGCAGAAATTCACCAAAGATCCTCAGGCAGCACCTTCCAAACACACGACCACTTCCATCTGGAAGGACAAGGGGCAGCAGATACATGGGAACATCACATCAGGTTCTCCTCCAAGATACTCACCATCCTGACTTGGGGAAATATATCACCGTTCCTTCAGTGTTGCTGAGACAAAATCCTGGAATTTCCTCCCTAGTCGCATTGTGGGTCAACCTACAGCACATGGGCTGCAGCGGTTCAAGAAGGCAGCTCACCCCCACCTTCTCAAGGGGCAACTAGGGATGGGTAATAAATGCTGGGCCAAGCTCCCACGAAAGAAGAACAAGTACCCCCTAACACTGAATAGTTAGTAAAGCACATGGTGTTCCCAGCTTTATTCTTAGGGCTACAGAGAACAAGAGTAGGTGACATTGAGTTTGTACAAGACACTGGTTAGACACATGATAGGAAAGATGTGAATGCATTGGAGAGAGTGCAATGTGATTTACAAGAATGGTACCAGGAATGAGAAACTTCAGTGATGAGGATAGATTGAAGAAGGGGGGACTGCTCCCTCTGAAGAGTAGGCGGTTGAGGTGAGTGGGCTAGACAGAATAGTTAGCGAGAAACTGTTCCTGCTTGTGAAAGGAACAAAAACGAGAGGGCATGGAATGAAAGTGATGTGCAAACGAAGCTAATGCAATGTAAGAAAAGACATTTTCACCCAGTGAGTAGTTAGGGTGTGAAATGCACACCCTGGAGATGTGATGGAGGCAGGTTCCATTGTGATATTCAAGAGGGGCATTGGATGGTTATTTGGATGGAAATTGTGTGCAGGGATATGGAGAGAAAGCAGGAAGTTGGCACTAGGGGATTATAACTGGTGCAGACACATGGGCTGATTGGCCTCATTCTGCACAGTGATAATTCTGCAGTTCTCTTGTGGTTCAGTCCCAAGTCATAGTCAACATTCATTTGGGACCACACCTGCTGGAGGTAGTTCCCAGCACAATTCACAGGGCTCCAGCTGTGTGGTCTCACCAGATCTTTGCCACAACAAAGTCGGACTTTTCTCTTTTCAGGGATGTGAGTGTCACTGGCAAGACCTGCATTTGTTGTCCATCCCTAATTGTCCCTGAACTGAGTGGCTCTCTTGGCCATTTCAGAGGCAATTAGGAGCTGATCACGTTAGTGTGGGTCTGGAGTCACATGTAGGCCAGACTGGGTAAGGATGGCAGTTTCCTTCCCTAAAGGACCATGAGACATGTTGTGTTTGATGTCACTGTCTTGCTCCACATGGACAATGTACAGGCCCCACTCTCCAACCTGATCTCCAGCTTTCTGCTTGTGGTTTGGGCTTTTGGTGGTTTTTACTTTCAGAGCTAACATTCCGTTCTCCCTTGTCCTTTTCTCCATTCCCAGTGAGAAGGCACAGTGGTTTTATGAACGAAGATCTCCCAGCAAGTTCTTTCAGCAAGGGACCTGTCCATCGAACATGACCACCTCTTCGATGAAAGAGCCCTCACAGATGCCTGAGTTACAGGAGCTCCGAACCGGGTCAATCGAACAGCACGTCAAAACTACGTCTCCTGTTGGACCCCCGCACCCTCAGCCCCAGTATGGGAACTCTCTGCCGAGTCTGACTGAGCACGGCCCTGTCTGTATTCCTTCACCAAATGAATACCCGACCCTTGCCTTCTACAGCCCCTCCATCCTGGGGTATAGTGTGTCTGGTGATACCAGTGGACCTGATGGGACCATTGTCAGGCAGAGCTTGAGTCCCTCAATGTACTGGTCATCAGCTGGACATGTGTCCCCCATCTCCTTACACTGCCAGCAGCCAGTCATGTATGCTGAGCCAGCCAGCAGCCCTTGGGATGATCTGAGGCCTGGGGAGCAGCATCTATTGAACAGGTAAGACTGGAAACTGGGCCATTCCAACCGTCAGTCTCCCAGCTACCCCTTCCTCACCAGCCCCCTCACTTCCCCCACCCCACCCCACTGCCTCCATGTTTGCTGACCTGCATTATCCCCGGCTTCTGATTTAAAATACACCTCCTTCTGTGCCCAGGTCCCTCCCCCTAACCCAGTCACCAAGTCACATCTCCCCCCCACCCCAGGACTCTCCATTCCTCGCTCACCATTTGTAATTGCCGTTTCAGTGAACTTCCTGGGCATAATTTTCTCCCTCCCCGCCCCTCCCCCCCCCCCCCCCACCCCCCCCCCCCCTCCACTCTACTGTAAGATGAAGATCTTGTTGTAACTACACAAGGTGTCGATGAGACTGGAGGACAGTGAATAGTGTAGGTCCCAGTGGGACTGGTTTAGTTTGGGAAACATGGTCAGCATGGACTGGTTGGACCGGAGGGTCTGTTTCCGTGCTTTATGACTCTGTGACTAGCAATTCAGGGATTTAATGCTCTGGGAACATGGACAAAACATGTGTACTCCATATTCACGTTGAACTTTTATAAACCCAAGTTATACCACAACATGTGTGTGTCGCTGGCCAACATTTATTGCCCATCCATAATTGCCCAGAGGGCAGTTGAGATCTAACCATATTACTGTGGGCCTGGAGTCACATGTAGGCCAGACCGGGTATGGATAGTAGTTTCCTTCCCTAATGGGCATTAATGATCCATCAAGTTTCTCTGACAATCAGCAAAGGATTTATGGTCATCATTAGATTCTTAATTCCAGAATATTATTCAATTTAAATTTCATCATCTGCCATGGCAGGATTTGAACTTGGGCCCCCAGAACATTACCTGAGCCTCTGCATTAACAGTCCAGCGATAATACCACTAGGCCTCCACCTTCCCGAAGTATACAGGCACTAGCTCTTTCTATGGGCTAGGATGACACGTTTAAGGGTTAGGGCTATAGATACAGGAGGAATGCGAGGAAGACTGTTTTTCCACAGTCAGCAACACTATCTGATGCAGCATGTGTGGTGGAAATGGAGCTAATGAATGATTCAAAAGGAATTTGAATAAATGTTTGAGTGAAATAAGCCTGTAGGACAAGAGGGTAGAGCAGCAGCGTGGGAGTGAGTGGGATTATTTGTACCACAGCTGGCATGGATCGTACAGCTCTCTTCTGTACCCTATAACTCTATAAAGATCAAACGATAGCTTATGAAGGAAGTCAAGACGGTAAAATCACGATGGTCTGAGGACTCAGAGGGTGACAACTGGTGTTGGTTTAACCTGAAGGTCACCACACCTCGGCCAAGGGGAGGGGTTGAGAAGGAGAGTCCTTCGTGGAACCTCAGCTGGTAGTGGGAAATGAACCCACCCTGTTGGTATTACTCTGCATTGCCAACCAGCTCTCCAGCCAACTCACCAATTTTCAGAGATAAAAGGTACTGCAGATGCTGGAGAATCCGAGATAACAAGCATGGGGCTGGATGAACACAGCAGGTCAAGCAGCATCATAGGAGCAGGAAAACTTGACGTTTCGGGCCTAGACCCTTCTTCAGAAATGGGGGAGGGGAAGAGGGTTCTGAAATAAATAGGGAGAGAGGGGGAGGCGGATAGAGGATGGATAGAGGAGAGGATGGGTGGAGAGGAGGCAGACAAGTCGAAGAGGCGGGGATGGAGCCAGTAAAGGTGAGTGTAGGTAGGGGGGTAGGGAGGAGATAGGTCAGTCCAGGGAGGACGGACAGGTCAAGGGGGCGGGATGATGTTAGTAGATAGGAGATGGGGGTGTGGCTTGAGGTGAGAGGAAAAACAGGTTAGGGAGGTGGAGATGAGCATCCGCTGTACCCGTTGTGGCTTCCTCTACATCGGGGAAACCAAGCGGAGGCTTGGGGACCGCTTTGCAGAACACCTGCGCTCAGTTCGCAACAAACAACTGCACCTCCCAGTCGCGAACCATTTCAACTCCCCCTCCCATTCCTCAGGTGACATGTCCATCCTGGGCCTCCTACAATGCCACAGTGATGCCACCCGAAGGCTGCAGGAACAGCAAATCATACTTAGCCTGGGAACCCTGCAGCCCAATGGCATCAATGTGGATTTCACAAGCTTCAAAATCTCCCCTCCCCCAACCGCATCCCAAAACCAGCCCAGCTCATCTCCACCTCCCTAACCTGTTTTTCCTCTCACCTCAAGCCACACCCCCATCTCCTATCTACTAACATCATCCCGCCCCCTTGACCTGTCCGTCCTCCCTGGACTGACCTATCTCCTCCCTACCCCCCTACCTACACTCACCTTCACTGGCTCCATCCCCGCCTCTTCGACTTGTCTGCCTCCTCTCCACCTATCCTCTCCTCTATCCATCCTCTATCCGCCTCCCCCTCTCTCCCTATTTATTTCAGAACCCTCTTCCCCTCCCCCATTTCTGATGAAGGGTTTAGGCCCGAAATGTCAAGCTTTCCTGCTCCTATGATGCTGCTTGGCCTGCTGTGTTCATCCAGCTCCATGCTTGTTATCACCAATTTTCAACCTACATTAATGACTTGTACAAAGAGACAGAAAGTAATGTGCCTAAGTTTGCTAAAGATAGAAAGTTGGGTGGGATTGCATGCTGTGGGGAGGATACAAAGGAAGTTAGACAGGTGAAGTGAGTAAGCAGTAAGGTGGTACATGCAGGCTGAAGGCTCATGAAGATGGACTGGCACTGGACTGGATGCAAAGGAGATTCAGTAGGTTGATTCCGGAGTTGAGAGGGTTGGCTTATGAGGAGAGGTTGAGTAGACTGGGGACTATTACTCATTGGAATTTAGAAGAATGAGAGGAAATCTTATAGAAACATATAAAATAATGAGGGAATAGAAAGGATAGAAGCAGGGAGGTTGTTTCCACTGGAGGGTGAAACTAGAATTAGGGGGCGTAGCCTCAAAATAAGGGGGAGCAGATTTAGGACTGAGTTGAGGAGAAACGTCTTCACTCAGAGGGTTGTGAATCTGTTGAATTCCCTTCCCAGTGAAGCAGTTGAGGCCACCTTAATGAATGTTTTTAAGGTAAAGATAAATAGATTTTTAAACAGTAAAGCAATTAAGGGTTATGGTCAGTGGGTGCATAAGTGGAGCTGAATCCATGAAAAGATCAGCCATGATCTAATTGAATGGCAGAGCAGGCTTGATGGGCCAAATGGCCTACTCCTATTGCTTATGTTGTTATGTGTGTGGTATTCACTTTGGTAAGATGAGAAAAACAGCATATTTTTCTTAAATGTGATATAAATCTTGATGTTCAGAGGGAGTTGGCTATACCTGTCCAAAATACACAGAAAGTAAGCGTGCAGCCAGTTTTGAAATCAAATGATATATCAGCTATCATCGGCAAGAGAATGGAGGCTACAAGAGGACAGGGCTCTCTGAGGGGAGTATGCCTGGAATATTGTGTGTTCCGTAATTGTGAAAGGATCTAGTTGTGTTGGAGGTAGTACAGCGAAAGGTCGGTCCTTTAGATGAAAAGGTTGTTCTGTGCTGAGTGACTGAGTTAATTGGGTTTATATTCTCAAACTCAAGGAATGAAACCTCACCTTCCACTGGGGCATTTTCCAGCCTCAAAGTCTCAACATTGAATCCAATAATTTCAAAAACTGGCTGCATTGTTTCTGTTCTCCATTTTTCCTACTCTCTGCCTCCACCCCACAGCCACGTTACCCCTATGTCTTGTTTCCTTCACATTTATAGAAAGGATCAATTCTACCCCTTTCTGAGGTAGGGTCACCGGACCCGAAACGTTAACTCTGCTTTTTCCTTCACAGGTGCTGCCAGACCTGCTGAGCTTTTCCAGCAACTTCTGTTTTGTTTTCTATCCCTTTCACACCTGACTTTATATCCTTCTTACACTTTTTTCTTTCTGCACTATGAACCATCCTTTTCTCTTTTGCTCTTCTCCCTTCTTGTTCTTCCTCTGCCTCTTCCAAAATCATAAAAAACAGACTATTTTCCAACCTCCTTCAGCTCTGAAGAAAACTCAGAGCATTCACTCTGTTCCTCTCTCCAAAGTCGCTGCCAGACGTGCTGAGATCCTCCAGCTTTCTCTGTGTTTGTTTCAGATCTCCAGCATCCGCAGTATTTTGCTATTTTTATAGTCTCTGGGGTTTAAAAGGACAAGGGGTGATCTCAGGGAAACTCTCAAGATTCTGAGCTGGGCACTAAGAGGCTTCCCATCCGCTGGGACTGGGCAATCTACGATGTGGCCCTCACAGTTTCCGAATGAGGGTCTGAGATCAGAAAAATGTTCTTCACTGAAGGGGTTGTGAATGTTTGGAATTCTCCACTGCGGAGCATGGTGGACCCTCCAACATTGAGTATTTTTGTGGCTGGGATGGACAGATGTTTGTCCCAACAAAGAATCAAGGAAATAAAGAACAGCCAAGGAAGTGGAACATAGAACATAGAACATAGAACATAGACCAGTACAGCACAGTACAGGCCCTTCGGCCCACGATGTTGTGCTGAACTTTTACCCTAATCCTAAGGTCAATCTAACCTCCAACCCTACCTTATACTATCATCCACATGCCTAGCCAGTAGCCACTGAAATGCCCCTAATGAGGCCGACTCCACTACCCTCTCCGGCAATGCATTCCACGCCCCTACCACTCTCTGAGTAAAGAACCTACCTCTGATGTCTCCCCTATATCTACCTCCACTCACTTTAAAACTATGCCCCCTCGTAATCGCTACCTCCACCCTAAAGTGAAGTTGAGTCTGAATATCAGCCATGATTGTATTGAATGTTAGAGCACCATAAATGTGTGTCTATGTGTGTCTCTGTGAGTGAGAGGGAGAGTGTGTGTGTGTGTATGTCTATGTATGTATGTCTGTGTGAGTGAGTGAGAGGGAGAGTGTGTGTGTGTGTGTGTGTATGTGTGCATGTGTGTCTCAGTGAGTGAGCGGGAGAGGGTGTGTGTGTGTGTATGTCTATGTATGTATGTCTGTGTGAGTGAGTGAGAGGGAGAGTGTGTGTGTGTGTGTGTCTATGTATGTATGTCTGTGAGTGAGAGGGTGTGTGTGTGTGTATGATTGTGGGTCTCAGTGAGTGAGAGGGAGAGTGTGTGTGTGTGTGTCTATGTATGTATGTCTGTGTGAGTGAGAGGGAGAGTGTGTGTGTGTGTGTGTGTGTCTATGTCTCAGTGAGTGAGAGGGAGAATGTGTGTGTGTGTGTGTCTATGTATGTATGTCTCAGTGAGTGAGAGGGAGAGTGTGTGTGTGTGTGTGTCTATGTATGTATGTCTGTGTGAGTGAGAGAGAGAGAGTGTGTGTGTATGTATGTCTGTGTGAGTGAGAGAGAGAGAGTGTGTGTGTATGATTGTGGGTCTCAGTGAGTGAGAGGGAGAGTGTGTGTGTGTGTGTCTATGTATGTATGTCTGTGTATGTATGTCTGTGTGAGTGAGAGAGAGAGAGTGTGTGTGTGTGTGTGTGTGTCTATGTATGTACCCTTGCCAATTTGATTCTTCCAATCTATGTGCATGTTAAAATCACCCCTGATTATTGCCACAGCTTTCTTGCGATTCTCTAATATTTCCTGGTTTATACTGTGCCCCACTGCGGAACTGCTGTTTGGGACCCTGTAAATTACTTCTCTTTGCTATTTCTTATTTCCGCCCAGACTGATTCTACATCTTGATCTCCTGTGCTTATGTCATTTCTCATTACAGCACTGATCCTTTCCTTCGCCAGCAAAGCTACACCCCGCCCCCTTTTCCTATCCCTCTGAAATGCCAAGTACCCCTTGGATATTCAATTCCCAGACCTGGTCTCCCTGTAACCATGTCTCAGTAATCGTCACCAAATCGTACCCTTTTGTTTCTACTTGTGCCATTAACTCATTGGTTTTGTTTCAAATGCTTTGTGCATTTAGACACAAAGCTTTTACATTTGTTCTGCTGGTAAATTTCCCTACTCTTTCATAAATCCTTGGTGCATAAAGACAATCACCTGTTCTGACCCCCACCTTTATTGTCTGGTAACCATCCACCACATCACTAACCTGCACTGTTACCCCCTCCTTTAATTTGGGTTTTTATAAATTTCCCCTACAACTGAACCTCCCCACACCCCCTCCCTAAATTTAGTTTAAAGCCCTTTGCACAGGCCTAGTTATTCAATTTGTTAGGACTCGGGTCCCAGCATGATTCGGATGAAGTTTGTCCCATCAGAACAGGTCCCATTTTCCCCAGTACTGGTGCCAATGTCCCATGAATTTGAACCCATTTCTCCCACACCAAGCTTTAAGCCACATGTTTACCTGCTTAATCTTATTGACCCTGTGCCAATTAGCTTATGGCTCAGGTAGTAGTCCATAGATTATTACCTTAAAATACCTTCTGTTTTTTAACTTAGTTCCTAGCAGTTCATACTCCCTTAGCAGAACTTCTGTCCTCGTTTCATTATGTCATTGGTATCTACGTGAACCACGACAACTGGATCCTTATCCCCTCCCCCTCCCTACCCCAAGTTCCTCTGCAGCCCAGAAGAGATATCCCAAACCCAAGCACCAGGTCAGCAACACAGCCTTCGGAACTCAGTCCTGGTCACGGAGGAGTGTCTATGCACTTTTAAGGACAAAGTTGATTGTTCATGATCCAATTGAGGGAGTTAGATTATTTAGGGAGTCTTGTGTTGGTTGGTGCATTATTCTGTGACATTCCATGATGGAGAGTGTGATTTCAGAAGGTAATTCTCTGACAGACTTCACTGTGAGTCACGTGACTTGTCCCACGTAGTTTATATCAAGGAGAGTGAAGTAGAAGTCACCAAATTCCCAGAAAAACAGAGCTCACTCTCTCCTCCAGAACCACCTCCTCATCCAGAACCTCCTCCTCCTCCAGAACCACCTCCTCATCCAGAATCTCCTCCTCCTCCAGAACCTACTCCTCCTCCAGAACCTCCTCCTCCTCCAGAACCTCCTCCTCCTCCAGAACCTTGCCCTCCTTCTGTAAAACCACCTTCTCCAGAACCTGTCCTCCCTTTGTTCTTGTTAAAGTGAAGGGAAGGCTGGTAAGATTAAGGAACAATGGATGAATAAAGATATTGAGGTTCTAGTCAAGAATAAAAGAGCATTTTCTTTTAGATACTGACAACTTAGTTCAATTGAATCTCTTAATCAATATAAAGAGTGTAGGGGCATTCAGGAAGGCAAAGGGGGGATATGAAATAGCATGGGCCATTAAGGTTAAGGATCATCCAAAGGGATTCTATAAATGCATTAAGACCAAGAGGGTAACTAGAGAGAGGGTTGGGCCTCTTAAAGATCAAGGAGATCATCTTTGTGTTGAACCCCAGGAGGTGGGCGAGATGGTAACTAAATATTTTGCGTCAATTTTTACTGTGGAGAAAGAAATATAGCCTAGACAATGTAGAGAAAATAAACTGTGATGTTTTAAAAACAGTTCAGATTACAGAAGGGGAAGTTTGGGAGGTCTTGGAGAATGTAAAGGTGGATAAATCTCCAGGACCTGATCTAATGTATCCTCGAACATTGTGGTATGTAAGGGAGGAAATTGCAAGACACCGTGCAGAAATATTTGCATCATCTATATCTATGGGTGAGGTGCCTGATGACTGGAGGGTGGCTAATGTTGTACCTTTGTTTAAGAAAGGCTGTAAGGGGTGCTATAGATCTGTGTGTCTGATGTTGGTTGTGGGTAAATTGTTGGAGGTGATTACAAAATATAGGATTTATGGACATTTAGAGAGACAGAAATTGATTAGGGATAGTCAGCATGGTTTATTGCGAGGAAAATTGTGTCTCAAAATCTTGATTGAGTTCTTTGTGGAAGTTACCAAAAAGGTTGATGATGGCAGAGCATTAGATGTTGTCGATCTGGATTTTAATAAAGCCTTTGACAAGATTCCACATGGTAGACTGATTAGTAAAGTTAGGTCACAGGGGATTCAGGGTGAGCTTGCCAATTGGATACATAACTGGCTTCATGGCAGGAGACAGAGAGTGGTGGTGGAGGGTTGCTTTTTGGACCGGAGGTCGGTGACCAGAGGTGTTCCACAGGGATCGGTCTGGGTCCTTTTTTGTTTGTTATTTATATAAATGATTTGGATGAGAATATAGAAGGCATGGTTTGTAAGTTTGCAGATGACACCAAAATTGGTGGCTTGGTGAACGGTGAAGAAGGTTATCTAAGCTTACAAAGGGCTCTTGATCAAATGGGTCAATGAGTTGAAAAATGGCAGATGGAGTTAAATCTAGATAAATGCGAGGTATCGCATTTTGGTACAAAAACAAGGGTAGGGCTTGTACAGTAAATGGTAGGGCCTTGGGCAGTGACATAGTACAGAGGGACCTAGGGGTACAGGCACATAGCTCTTTAAAGTTTGCATCACATATCGACAGGATGGTTAAAAAGGCATTTAGCATGCTTGCCTTCATTGCTCAAACCTTTGAGTATAGGAGTTGGGACATTACGTTGAGGTTGTACAAGACATTGATGAGGCCACTTCTGGAATACCGTGTCCAGTTCTAGTCATCCAGTTATAGGAAGGATACTATTAAGCTCGAGATGGTTCAGAAGAGATTTACCAGAATGTTGCCGGATTTGGAAGGTTTGAGTTATGAGGAAAGGTTGAGACATTTTTCACTGGAGCATAGAAGTTTGAGGGGTGACCTGATAGAAGTTTATAAAATAATGAGAAGTATGGATAGAGTTGATGGTAGTTGACTTTTCCCTAAGATGGGGAATTTCACAACTAGGGGGCACATATTTAAGGTGAGACGAGAGATTAAAAAAGAAATGAGGGTCAATTTTTTTTACACAGAGGGTGATTCCCATGTGGAATGAACTTCCTAAAGAAGTGGTGGATGTGGCTACAATGTTTAGAAGACATTTGAATAGATACATGGATAGGAAAGGTTTGGAGAGATATGGGCCAGGATTAGTTTGGGATTATGCTCAGCATGGACTGGTTGGACTGAAGGGTCTGTTTCCGTGCTGTATGACTCTATGACTCTTCCTCTAGAACCTCCTCTTCCAGAGCCTCCTCCTCCTCCTCCAGAATTTTTCCGCCTCCTACAGAAATTTCTTTTCCTCCAGAATCACCTCCTCCTTGAGAACTCTCCCTGACCCCACCTCCAGGATCTCTGCATTCCTCCAGTTCCGTCTTCTTGATTGGTCCTGATTTTGATCACTTCACCAATGGTGGGAGTGCCCTCAGCAACCTTGATCTCTCAGATTCTTATTGTGACCTCTTGTGGCTGCTGGGAGGGGAGGGAAGGGGAATGGGGTGTGTGCAGTGAGTGTGAGGGAGTGGGGGATTAGGTATGGGAGGTAGACGATGAAGGGGAAAGTTTGGAGACATGCTGGAAGCTTCCCAAGCTGACAATGGCTACCTCCATGAGGAATAGTTCATACCGAATTTTCCAAAAAGTCTTCACTTTTCTTCAGTGAAGGATTCCTCCCCAGTGTTGCTGATAGGGTCTTCGACTGTGAGCATTCCATTTCATCCACTTTCCTTCCCCCCACTACGTCCCAGGCAATGGGGCAGGCGCAAGGTCTTTGTCATTGACAAATGGTCACTCCTCTACAGATCAATCAGCTACTTGTTGCTGGCCAAATATCCCTTCACAAAAAGCCCCTGGTTCCAGCCCGTCTACAGTAACCTCCCCCACAATCAGCTGTGTAAACAGTACTGACAATGAGGTTCAGGTAACGTCCTTCCAAAATATGTCATCATCCTTTCCCCAATCTTTGGTTTTCCCATTTTAGTCCATAATCAAAAATTTAGGAAAATAAAAACATTCAGTTGTGAGTGAATGATCTGACTCTTAGGCCGAGCAATTCACTCAGTTCACTGCCCAGATTTCCCCTCCAAGCCCCTGCAAAACTTTTTCTCTTCACATAATGAACAATTGCTTCTTGAAGCCACCCGCGTGAACCTGCCTCCCCCACACTCTCAGACTGTCCATTCCCCTACCCACCTGCGTGAACCTGCCTCCCCCACACTCTCAGGCAGTACATTCCCCTACCCAC
>JAHRHZ010000133.1:81778704-81790072 GCA_024137785.1 Ginglymostoma cirratum
AGCCAATTCTGAATCCAATCTGCCACATTTCCCCCTATCCCATGCCTCCTTACCTTCTGCATGAGCCTACCATGGGGAACCTTATCAAACGCTTTACTTAAATCCATGTTTACCACATCCACTGCTCTACCTTCATCCACGTGTTTGGTCACCTCTTCAAAGAATTCAATAAGGTTTGTGAGGCATGATCTACCCCTCACATATCCATGCTGACTATCATGAATCAAACTGTGCCTTTCCAAGTGATCATAAATCCTATTTCTCAGAGTCCTTTCCAATAATTTGCCCACCACTGACATAAGACTAATTGGTCTTTAATTTCCAGGGTTATCCCTATTCCCTTTTTTGAGCAAGGGAATGACATTTGCCTCTTTCCAATCTTCCGGCACTATACCCGTGGACAGTGAGGACGAAAATATCATAGCCAAAGACCCTGCGATCTTGTCCCTCGCTTCCCATAGAATCCTTGGATAAATCCCATCAGGCCTGGGGGACTTATCCATCTTCAACTTCCTCAGGATTCCTAGCACATCTTCCTTACTAACATCGACCTCCTCTAGCCTACCTGCCTGTTTCACTCTGTCCTCCCCTACAACTAGGTCCATCTCAGTTGTGAATACTGAAGAAAGGTATTCATTAAGGACCTCTCCTATCTCTTTAGGCTGTGCACAAATTCCCTTTACAATCCTTGATCGGCCCTACCCTTTCTCTGGTCATTTTCTTGTTCTGCACATACATGTAAAAAACCTTGGCGTTTTCCTTGATCCTATCTGCCAAGGTTTTCTCATGCCCCTTTATAGCTCTCCTAAGCCCTTTCTTCAGCTCCTTCCTGGCTAACTTGTATCCCTCGAGAGCCTTTTCCGTTCCTCTTTTCCTAAACCTTACATAAACCTCCTTCTTCCTCTTAACCAGTCGTTTGACCTCTCTTGAGAACCATGGCTCCCTTACTCGACCGCATCTTCCCTGCCTGCTAGGGACAAACATATCGAGCACACGCAGTATGCATTCCTTAAACAACCTCCACATTTTTGTGGTGCTCTTCCCTGACAGCATCTGTTCCCAATTTATGTTACCCAGTTCTTGCTTAACTGAATTGTAATTACCCTTCCCCCAATTATAAACTTTACCCTGCCGTGTGTACCTGTCCTTATCTGTGACTATTGTAAAAGTAACAGAGTTATGATCGCTACCGCCAAAATGCTCTCCTGCCAACAGGTCTAACACTTGGCCCGGTTCGTTGCTAAGCACCAAATCCAAAGTGGCCTCTCCTCGTGTTGGTCTATCTACATACAGTGTCAGGAATCCTTCCTGAACGCACTGGACAAAATCTGCTCCTTCTAAACTATTACAACTAAAATGTTTCCAATCAATATTTGGAAAGTTGAAGTCATCCATGACTACAACCCTGTGACTTCTGCACCTTTCCAGTATCTGCCTCCCAATCCGCTCCTCTACTTCTCTGCAACTATTAGGGGGTCTGTAAAAAAACCCCCAACAAAGTGACTGCTCCTTTCTTGTTCCTGACCTCAACCCAAAGTGACTCTGTAGACATATCATTCTCAAACTGCCTTTAAGTAGCTGCTATACTCGCCCAGACTAGCAATGTCACTCCCCCACCTCTTTTTCCACCCTCTCTATTTCTTTTAAAGCATCTAAATCCCGGAACTTCCAGCAACCATTCCTCTCCCTGAGTTACCCAAGTTTCTGTAATGGCCACAACATCGTAGTTCCAAGTACCGACCCATGCTCTAAGTTCATCTGCTTTATACACACCTCAAACCATCTCGGTGTCTGCAATTACGCCCCATCGACCGCATTTCTTTATTAACAACCTCACTCCCTGTTGTGTCTGTTGGAAGGCTGAACATCTCATCCTCTGAATTATAAATCCGGTTCCCCACCCCCTGCCAAACTAGTTTAAACCATCCCGTACAGCTCTAGCAAACCTCCCTCCCAGGATATTTGTGCCCTTCCGGTTCAGGTGCAACGCGTCCTTACTGTACAGGTCCCACCTTCCCCAGAATGTGCTCCAATTATCCACATAATGGAAGCCCTCCCTCCTACACCAGCCCCATAGCCATGTGTTTAGCTGCACTCTCTCCCTATTTCTTACCTGGTTATCACGTGGCACTGGTAGTAATCCAGAGATAACTCCCCTGTTTGTCCTGGACTTCAGTTTCCAACCCAACTCCCTGTTCTCGTTTTTCACATTCTCTGTCCTTTTTCTACCTATGTCATTGGTACCGGTTTGCCAAATACACCGGTTCCCCTGTGGGACTGATGTCAGCATAAGTGGTATGTTCACAGGTTAACAACGAGGAGAAATCTTTCTCTGAGGGATGAGAGTCTCTGGAATTATCTTCCCAGAGGCTGGTTGGGGCAGGATTGTTGAATATTTTAAAGGCAGCGATAGATAGCTCCTTGGCCCACAAAGGGGTGGATGGAAAAGCAAACATGAAGTCATTCAGTGGTGGAGCAGGCCATAGAGGGGCTTCCTCCCACTCGCTGATTGATACTCTCTTTAATTCTGCTGAATTCTGTCTCAGGTTTCTTGCTGACCATCTCATCATGAAGGTGTCTAGTCTTTTTGTTTATTCATTCACAGGATGTGCCAGTGCAGATCTCCTTCCCCAAAGAACATGAGTGAACTAGATGGGTTTTTACAGGAATTGATTGTAGCTCCGTGGTTGTCATGAAGCAACTTTTTAAAGTCCAATATTTTTAAATTGAATTCAATTTTCACCATCAGCGATGGTGCAATTTGAATTCCCATTCCCAGAGGATTAACCTGGGAGTTTTTTAAAAATTCATTAAAAGGACGAGGGCATCACTGGCCAGGCAGCATTTATTGCCCATCCCTAAATGCCCAGAGGGCAGTTAAGAGTCTACCTCATTGCTGTGGTTCTGGAGTCACATGGAGGCCAGACCAGGTAAGGACGGCAGTTTCCTTCCCTAAAGGACATTAGTGAACCAGATGGGTTTTTCCCCCGACAATGATTTCACAATCATCATTTGGCACTTAATTCCAGATGTTTATTGAATTCAAATTCCACCGTCTGCTGTGGCAGGATTCAAACCCGGGTCCCCAGAACATTATCTGGGTCACTGGATTAACAGTCCAGTGATAATACCACTAGGCCGTTGCCTCCCCATGTCTCGAGATTATAATCCACTGGCAGTACTGCAAATTTGCTGAATTATGATTTGGAGGCACTGGTGTTGGACTGGGGTGGATAAGGTCAGAAATCCTGTAACACTAGGTTACGGTCCAACAGGTTTATTTGAAAACACAAGTTTTCAGAGTGCTGCTCCTTCGTCAGGTGAAGTCAAGCGAATGGGCTAAGCTCCGAAAGCTTGTGTTTTCGAATAAACCTGTTGGACTATAGCCTGGTGTCATGTGATTTCTGACTTTCTGAGTGATAGTTTTGATAATTTTCTGTGTGCATTCAGGGAACACGCTCTCCCAGGCTGACGTGAGCTCCACGTTGCTATTGGACCTTGAAATGCAGTGATAAAGACTGAAGGCTCTGTCACCAGCTCAGGGCTGATGCTTGAGCCGTCTTCATATCCACTGGTAAATGAATCCATTTGAAGAAAGTGTGGAGTGAATGTGTGGGAGAAAGACAGAGACATCAGTTTAAAATGAATTTTAACACAGGTCAGGCATGGCTGGCTGGGCCCAGCATTTATTGCCCGTCCCTAGTTGCCCCTTGAGAAGGTGGGGGTGAGCTGCCTTCTTGAACCACTGCAGACCATGTGCTGTAGGTTGACCCACAATGCCCTTAGGGAGGGAATCCCAGGATTTTGACCCAGCAACTGTGAAGGAACAGCGATATATTTCCAAGTCAGGATGGTGAGTGACTTGGAGGGGAACTTGCAGGGGGTGGCGTTCCCATGTATCTGCTGCCCTTGTCCTGTTGCAAAGTGATTTGAGAGAGGGTCACGGTGACAGACACTTTAGTTCCTGAATTGATGGACCAGAGATCATCAACAAAGTCTGATAGAAACCAGAGGCAACCACCAATTTGAGAGAGAAAAACCACAGGATTTGTCAGTGACCTTGCAAAAATTATACAACTGCAAATCTAAACTCAAAAATAGATTTTTTTCCCAATAGGCATTAAATTTAGTTCAACATCTTCCAGAAATAGGTGCACACTTAATATTCTAATCCCCACTGGGGCAGGGAGAGGATTACAACCAGCTCAATGATTTAATTGTGTCCCATAAATAGCTCGTCCAAATAGGATCAGCTAAGTACCTGAGACTGACATTCACCAAGTAAGCTTCAATAGATTGGCCACTAATGCTTCATTCAAATAAATCAGACCGTGACTGTTTTATTGGGTGATACTGACACATGAGCACTGAGGTTCAGCAAAATGTTCTGGTAAGAATCTTCTCTCCACTCGGTTACTGTGATCCAGTTGGTTATGTGATCCACTTGGCCACTCTTCAAACTATTTCTCTGGAGAGCCCTCGTTTGGAATATCTGCAGTTTCCAATCTGGTCTGCTGTCTGTTCTCTACCATCAGTTTTTATTTGTTGTCAGTAGCTTTCTGACTGTTTGCTGCCTGTGTTCCTTATTCTGCTGCCTGTAGCCCACTGCCTGTGGTCTGTTGCCTGTAGTCTGCAGCTTATAGTTTGCTTTCAAAAGCCCATACTCTGCTGCCTGTAGTTTGCTGTCAGAAGTCTGTACCCTGTTACCTGTTGCTATCTACCTGTTAGCTGACTGTAGTCGTGAACTGCTCTCTGCTGGTTTCTGTAACAAAAAGAGATCATAAAAAGCAAATCAGTGAAAAGATGAAAAGACCAGCAATTTTTACACCTAGTAAATGTGACTCAGTAAGCAAAGTTAGAAGATTGAATTCCTAGTCTCCATGGCAACTGAAACCTTTTTCCCTAATAGTCTAAGTGCTGCAGATAATCTCGATCATACAGGAGTGCTGAGGAAGTCCCTTTCACAGTACAGTAATTGTGTTTAGTCTATCACTGTCACCTCCTGGCCTCCTGTATGTTCTTAATCACTCCCTCAATGCTATGTGCACTTTCGTCTGACTGGACCCTCAGCTCTCAGCCACACTCCAGTTCCTCCTCCCTCCTTCACACCTCCCTCTTCAACCAATCCCCCGCTTCACATTCCCCTGAGACCCCAAATGGGCTGTTTTATTACATTAAAGGTGCTAAATACATACAGATTCTCATTGCAAAGTGAGGTCTATGTTCACTCAGACATCAAATAGCCATCGCCTTCTTGAAACATTAAAGATGGTTAAAACTATTGTTGAATGAGACAGTGTGATATAATCTCTGCCTCCAATATCTTCTGCATTGCTGTACTGTGGGATCTGTTTACATTCCCAGTTTTACTTGGTCCAACTTTAGTGGCCATGACTAATGATGGCCCAAACAAATAGAATCACAGAAACATCCAGATGTAGAAAATAGGAACAGTATTAGGCCATTCGTCCCACCGAACCTGCTGCACTATTTATACTGATCATGACTGATCAGTCCAATTCAGTCCCCTGCTCCTGCTTTCACCCCCAAACCCGTTTATCCCTTTACTCCTGAGGAGTATGTTTAACTCATAGAGTCATAGGGCTGTGCAGCAAGAAACAGACCCTTTGGTCCAACTCATCTGTGCTAACCAGATATCCCAATCTGACTTAGTCCCATGTGCCAGCATTTGGCCCGTATCCCTCTAAACCCTTCCTATTCATGTACCCATCCAGATGCCTTTTAAATGTTGTAATTGTACCAGCCTCCACCAATCCCTCTGGCAGCTCATTCCATACACACACCACCCTCTGTGTGAAAAAGTTGTCCCTCAGATCCCTTTTAAATCTTTCCCCTCTCACCTTAAACCTATGCCCTGTAGTTTTAGACTCCCCCACCCTGGGGAAAAGACCTTGACTATTCACCCTATGATTTTACAAACTTCTATAAGATCACCTCTCATTCTCCGGCGCTCCAGGGAAAATAGTCCCAGCCTATTCAGTCTCTCCCTGTAGCTCAAACCCTCTAACCCTGGCAACATCCTTGTAAATCTTTTCTGTATCCTCTCAAGTTTAACAACATCCTTCCTACAGAAGGGCGACCAGAACTGAAAGCAGAATTCCAAAAGTAGCCTCACCAATGCCCTGTACAGCCACAACATGACCTCCCAATTCCTATACTTAGAGGCATAGAGTCATACGGCACAGAAACAGACGCTTCGGCCTAACTAGTCCATGCTGGACATAATCCCAAATTAAACTAGTCCCACCTGTGTGCTCCTGGCCAATATCCATTCAAACCTTTCCAATTCATGAACTTATCCAAATGTCTTTTAAACATTGTTATTGTGCCCACATCCACCACTTCCTCTGGAAGCTGATGCCACACATGAACCACCCTCTGTGTAAAACATTTGCTCCCATCTTTTTAATGTCATTCCTTTCACCTCAAAAATGTACACTCTAGTCTTGAAATCCCCCACCCTAGGGAAAACACCACTAACCATTAACTCTACCTATATCCCTTACTATTCTATAAACTTCAACCTCATAGGCTCAAGTGGAAAAAAAAACTGTCCCAGTCTATGTCAAACCTTCCATACCCAGCAACATCCTGGTAAATCTCTTCTGAACTCTCTCCAGCTTGATAATGTCCTTCCTATAACTGGCCGACCAGAAATGGATACAGTATTCCAGAAGCAGACTCACCAGTGTCCTATACAACCTCAACATGACTTCCCAACTCCTATACTCAATGGTCTGAGCAATAAAGGCAAGTGTACCCTACGCCTTTTTAACCACCCTGTCTATCTGTGATGCTAACTTTATGTACCTGCACCCTTCGGTCCCTCTGTTCTACAACACTGCTCTACCTCAACCACTTCCTCTGGCAGAGAATTCCACAGGTTCACTTTACAACAATGTTGCTGAGCTTAGAGGCTTTAAGGACAGTAGATTTGTTGTCCTTCCCTTTTTTTAAATAATCCATTCATGGGATGAGGGGGCGTCATTGGTTAGGCCAGCATTTATTGCCCATCCCAGAGGGCAGTTAAGAGTCAACCACATTGCTGTGGGTCTGGAGTCACATTTAGGCCAGACCAAGTAAGTGTGGCAGTTTCCCTCCCGAAAGGACATTAGTGAACCAGATGGGTTTTTCTCCAACAATGGATTCATGGTCATTATTATATTCTTAATTCCAAATATTTTACTGAATTCAAATTCCACCATCTGCCATGGCGGGATTCAAACCCAGGTCCTCAGAATATTATCTGGGTCTCTGGATGAACAATCCAGTGATAATACCACTAGGCCGTTGTCTCCCTGGTCTGCGAATCTTTAGATCTCTCTGCCATAGAGAGCTGTGGGGACAGAGTCCTTGTGTATACTTAAAGCTGAGACAGAGAGATTCCTGTTCATTAGGGGAAAGATTAGGAAAGTAGATATGAGGTACAAAAGCAGAAGTTGCTGGAAAAGCTTCTGAGGAAAGGTCACCTTACCCAAAATGTTAACTCTGATTTTCTCTTTACAGATGCTGCCAGACCTGCTGAGCTTTTCCAGCAACTTCTATTTTTGTTCCTGATTTACAGCATCTGCAGTTCTTTCAATTTTTTGAAATGGGTGTCAGGTTAGCCATGATCTAATTTTCTGTTCAATGATCTCATTGAATGGGGGAGCGGGCTCGAGGGGCTGAATGGCCTACTCCTCCTATTTGTTATGGCCTGACTTACATATGTCTCCTGACCCACACCAACATGGTTGACCCTTAACTGAGAACCACTGAGTTCAAGTACAGTTAGGGATGGTACAATAGATGCCACCCTTGCCAGCGATGCCAAGGCACCCAAATCCCTTTGCACCTCAGAGTTGTCTAAAACTCTTCATTTAAATAACATATTGCTTTTCTATTCGGCTTGACAGAGTGGACAAGCTCAAATTGACCAAACCTGTGTGTTTTTTTGCCCACTCACTTAACCTACTCATATTGTTTTGCAGAGTCCTTTTGTCCCCTTCACACATCACTTTTCTACTGGTTATAATCCCAGCCGAAAATAACACTGGACAAGTCAGAACATAATTTATTTTTGCAGTTTGGTTACTGGGGTAGTCAGTCACTGAACGCATTCACACAAGGCTACCAATAAACCTTTCACAAAAAAAAACTTATTTCACAAAACAAAAATGCACAATGCTATATGCAAAACAGTTTAGAAAAATCAAAAATTAAAAGACTAAAAGAAAAATGTAACCCTTTTCCCAGCAATGTCCTTTACAGACACTCAATCTAAATGAGGTATCACTTCCAGCTCAAATATTTAGTTTCTTAGTTGTGACAAAGTTGCAATCTTCATTCACAAGACGTAAATCTCTCCTTTACTATCTCTCTCTCTCTCTCTCTCTCTCTGTCTGTCTGAGATACACAGGCACCAGCTACTTCATAAAATCCAAAAGAATTGCGGATGCTGTAAATCAGGAACAAAAACAGAAGTTGCTGGAAAAGCTCAGCAGGTCTGGCAGCACCTGTGGAGGGGAAAACAGAGTTAACGTTTCAGGTCCGGTGACCCTTCCTCTGAACTGAGGAAACATTAACTGTATTTTTCCCTTCACAGATGCTGCCAGACCTGCTGAGCTTTTCCAGCAACTTTGTATTTGCACCAGCTACTTCATGTTGAGTTGAGACATTTGATGTTTACTTTAAATGGAAACATATTAAAGGTAGAGGGAAAAAGTAGGAGAATGGCACTAGGTCCTAATGATTATTTGGAGAGGCAGTGTAGACATGTTGGGCTGAATGGCAACCTTCTGTGTTGTAACATTTATCTGTTTCGGTTAACAGTCCTAACTGAGCTCTACAAAGCCCCGCCTACTCAAAGTTTTGAGATTTCTTCCTAGCTCTAAAAGTCCAAACGGCCACAAATTAGACTGCCCTTGTGCTGGTGGGAGGTTGTTCTTCTGAAATACAACCTGATTATGTCTTCCTGTACACCATAAGCATTCCAATAGACAATAGGTGCAAGAGTAGGTTCGAGCCAGCACCATCATTCGTTATGATCATGGCTGATCATCCACAATCAGTATCCTGTTCCTGCCTTATCCCCATAGCCCTTGATTCCATTATCTATAAGAGCTCTATCCATCTCTTTCTTGAAAGTATCCAGAGACATGGCCTCCACTGCCTTCTGGGGCAGAGCGTTCCATATATCCACCACTCTCTGGGTGAAGAAGTTTTTCCTCAACTCTGTTCTAAACTGCCTACCCCTTATTTTTAAACTGTGTCCTCTGATTCCTGATTCCACTTTTTAAACCTTTCATCAATTCACTTCCTAAGTCGCCGTTTGAGTTGTTCAGTTTCAGTCAGATACTTTTTTGGAAACAATGTTTGAACTCATTGCTTTCACTTTATGACCTCTTTAAAACAAATCACCTTCACAGAATTAAAATCAAAACCCACTTACCACTACTTTAAAATCCAAATTCCCAAGTGATGTCAATATATTTCTAAGCCTTTATCATGTGGCCTATCTTTGCATCATCATAAAGTTAGCGATCAAGCATTTGGGCTCTTTATCCAAGACTTTGATATAAATTGTAAATCGTTGAGGTCCCAGAATGAATTGCTCCTCCTTTCTCTGCATTACATTTCAGCTGTCAGTTGTCCATGTGTCCCAACAGCCTGTCTTTGTGCTCTCCATGTCTAATACTATCTTTCTCACACTTTGTTCTCTTGGTTATCATTTCTAAATGTTATAGGGGGAAATGTTGGCATAGTCCCGTGGACTTGGACCTCCAGGACAATCTTCAGTGATGTTCCAGGGACCTGGGGTCAACAGTTAACAGTCCCTGTTGCATCTCCACACCAACTGCAGACCAATCAGTCAGCATCTCGTCTCGTATTCTATAAATCGGTCCCACGCAGAAAGCATCAACTTAATGTCCCCTTTAAGTTGTGTATTAGCGAACAATAATTTAATTACTGTTCCTCTGGATTGCTGTTTGCCTTGTCCCATTGCCAAACTATGTCCTGTGGCCCTGTCATCACTGGTTTGTAATGTTCTTGCGTTGGCACTTGGTCCATTTCTCCCATTCCCCCGGGATTAAACCTAACATTGCCGAACTCCTCAGTACGCTGTGTGTGGGTGAGGTGAGAGTGTGTGTGTGTGTGTGTGTGTGTGTGTGTGTGTGTGTGAGGTGAGGTGAGGAAGCGTACTGAGGTAGGAAGCTCTCCTGAACACACTGAAGGAACTGATCCCCACCTCTCTGCTTTACATCAACAAGCCCTGATGGAGATTAAGATAGTAACAACACACCAAAGTATTTTGTACCCGGCTGTAATTTCCTTGTTTCTGTCTGAGCAGTTTCACCAAGTGGATTAATAACCTGCAATCCATCCTGTATCACACCTGTCTTGTTCCTTATAAATGAGGAGGAATCTCGTAGAGACTTATAAAATTCTAACAGGGCTGGACAGGGTAGATGCAGGGAGGATGTTCCCATTGGTGGGTGTGTCCAGAACCAGGGGTCACAGTCGGAGGATTCGGGGTAGACCATTTAGGACGGAGATGAGGAGACATTTCTTCACCCAAAGAGTGGTGAGTCTGTGGAATTCATTACCACAGGAAGTAGTTGATGCTAAAACACTGAATGTATAAAAAAGGCGACTAGATATAGCACGCTTGGGGCAAATTGGATCAAAGGTTGTGGGGAGAAAGCAGGGTTAGACTATTGAGTTGGACAATCAACCACGATCATGACGAATGGAAGAGCAGGCTCGAAGGGCCGAATGGCCTCCTCCTGCTCCTATCTTCTATGTTTCTATTGTTTCTATGTTTCTATTTTTCTATGTTGGACCGATTGACAGTACTGCAGTGCTGTAACACTTCCTGGAATCAAAATTGCCACATTTATTGCTTCCTTTCCCTAACACTCTTCCCTAAATGCCCCAAATCCAGAGGCATTCACTTCCCAGGCCTATCCTTCACTGAGCTAGGATTTCCTTATCACTGCAACCTAGTCTACCCAGTAACACACGCGTGTCACTGTATAATATGATATCCTACCCAGTAACACACGCGTGTCACTGTATAATATGATATCCTACCCAGTAACACACACGTGTCACTGTATAATATGATATCCTACCCAGTAACACACGCGTGTCACTGTATAATATAATATCCTACCCAGTAACACACGCGTGTCACTGTATAATATGATATCCTACCCAGTAACACACACGTGTCACTGTATAATATGATATCCTACCCAGTGACGCACGCGTGTCACTGTATAATATGATATCCTACCCAGTGACGCACACGTGTCACTGTATAATATGATAGTCTACCCAGTGATGCACGCGTGTCACTGTATAA
>JAHRHZ010000133.1:81843062-81857632 GCA_024137785.1 Ginglymostoma cirratum
CTCCCTCAGCACTGACCCTCCGACAGTGCAGCTCTCCCTCAGCACTGACCCTCCGACAGTGCAGCTCTCCCTCAGCACTGACCCTCTGACAGTGCGGCGCTCCCTCAGCACTGACCCTCCGACAGTGCGGCGCTCCCTCAGCACTGACCCTCCGACAGTGCAGCTCTCCCTCAGCACTGACCCTCTGACAGTGCGGCGCTCCCTCAGCACTGACCCACGACAGCGCGGTGCTCCCTTGTTACTGCTTATGGTGTGTCAAGCTGGAGTATGGGCTTGGGTCTTGGGAATGTTTATACGATTTGTATCAGTTTGAAAGTAGATATGCGAGTTTCTCAAAGTGGTACCTGTGACAGAGATGTAGGGAGTGAGAGTGGGATTGCGGAAAAAGGAATGAGAGGGTATCATGTGTGACTATGCAGGGGACAGAGGAAGGGTACAATCTTCAGTCTCTGTATTCTGCTGTGCAGTAGGGTGTGTGGTCTGTGAAGTGAAGCAGGCAGAAAGGGAATGCTGTCCAGCTCAGGGCTTATTTCATTGGTCTGTACAAAAGGCACTTTGGAAGGTTTTCAATAGATTCCTTCGCCTTGCTTGAACCATATACCATAAATTCAGATTGTTTTCCAAAAATCCCATTAAAGAATTGTCTGAACATCTGCAGAGACATTGTCAGCTGTGCTATTTTAATGGGTTTACAATACAGGGGGAAAGAGCTTCGGAGAAAATGGAACATTTAAGACAATTGATTATTTTTGAGTATGCTTGTGGTTTAATTTGGCCAAGGCATGAGACAGAATGAATAGGAGAACTAAGTGCTTTCTAGAAATACACATTTAAAGGACCGTAAATTTCACATTTTTCAGTAAGATTATTTATTGTTGCACTATGTGGCTCAGAGTTGTAATTGCTGAGGGAAATAACACCGAAGCAAAACAAGGAATCAATGTTGATGTCCCACCCTGAGGATACGGAAAGCCATCTCAAAATTTCCAGATGACACTGAGCTCAGCTGTGCTGTGAATAATGAGGAGGATGGTCACGGTCTGCCAGAGGACACGGACAGGGCTTGTGAGATAGAAACACAATTAGAATCACAGAAACTAGGAGCAGGAGTAGGCCATTCAGCCCTTTGAGTCTGCTGCCCCATTCAATACCATCCAACTCAGTCCCCTGTTCCTGCTTCCTCACCCCAATCTTTAATCCCTTTAGCTTTAAGAACTGTATCTAACTTCCAGTGTTTTGGAGATGGGATGAGGGGCATCCGCATGGATAAGGAAAACCACCAGTTTGATTGGGACAACACCGGAATCCTTGCACAGGCCAAACAGAGACAAGCAAGGGAATTCCTAGAGGCCTGGTTCTCCACGAAGAAAGCCATCAACAAACACATAGAGCTGGACCCCATATACACTCCATTGCGAAGGAAAACCGGAAGTGTGGTAATCCAGCTCAACGGACACCAGAGTTTAAATATCAGGCGGGAAAACACAACGGCGCTTCATCAGAGGCTGCGCTGATGATGTTACCCAGCAGAGTAATGAAACGTCTGCGAAACAACCATGAACCAGCTCGGCGAGCCAACCAACCACAACACCCATAACCCGAGCTACAAATCTACTCAGGAATCAGTTATTCTGTGTATAGACCCCCTGATCAGTTCATGGCTATTCTCCTGATAATGTCTGTTTTGGCCCTTTGGTGAAGAAATCAAAAGCTGGATCACATTTAATCAAACTGGATCTGTTTGCAGTGCAAAGATTTAGGCTGTTCCATATTGTTTGAAATACCAACGTACCCCAGCACTGAAGCTGAATAGAATTTGAACTCTCATACCGTTTGTCCCTCAGTAATGTCACTGAGAGTCATATAGCCACGAAACACACCCTTCGGTCCAACTAGTCAATTCTGACCATAATCCCAAATTAAACTCCTCCCACCTGCCTGTGCTTGGTCCATATCCCTCCAAACCTTTCTTATTCACTGAGATTTCAATTCATTTCTTCAATTTCTCTTGTGGGACATGGGTGTCTCTGTCTGGGCCTGCATTTATTGCCCATCCCTAGTTGCCCCCTTGAGTAGGTTCTGGTGAGCTGCCTTCTTGAACCAATGCAGTCCATGTGATTTGCAGTGGTAATGGTTTTGATCGCATTGCCTGGCCAATACCTGAGCACCTTCTTCATCCGTTTCTAGTTTCCTGTTTGTTGCTAACCTGCTGGGGGTGTGGGAGGGTCGGGGCAGTGTTTACGTTCCTGAGTCAGTGCAAGTGCAGAGTCACAGATAAAGTACAAATCAGCTGAACGTCTAACTGGCCCATTCCTGGAGAAAGGAATTGACTCCGAAAGGATGGTACTCAGCAAAGCAAGCTTCACACTGCAATTTGTAAAAAGGTGACAACCGACTATTCTCATCAAACATGAACTCTCCACAAATCATTTTAGTAACAAGCAACGGTCCACACTTCCCAAACAGCCAGCCAGGAGAGATTTGGAAAACCAGCCTTTCCCCTTTTACTCCCCATTCACTCAGTCTTCAATGTGTTGATAAGACACGGGCAAGAAGGAGGGAGGATGTTGATATTTGTCCAAAAGCTCTCATTCTGCTCCAGAATGCAAGCCGAGGTGCTGGTGTGGTGGCAACGTCACTGGGCTAATAATGCAGAGACCCAGGTTAATAGCCCATGGAAATGGGTGCGAACCTCACCAGGGCAGATGGTGAAATTTGGATTCAATTAAAATCTGGAATTGAGAGTCTAAGGATGACCATGAATCCGTTGTTGTAGAAATCCATTTGGTTCACTGAAGCATTTTAGACTTTACCTGGTCTGGTCTACATGTGACTCCAGATCCACAGCATCATGGTTGACTTAACTAGGGATGGACAATAAATGCTGGGCCCAGGCAGTGATGCCTCCCATGAATGAATTGTAAGGAAAAGAGAAACTGTTCTTTGTGTTGTAGTCTGAGGGATAATTTTTGATCAGATTCCCAATGGAGAGGGCTCTCCTTGCTCTTTAACAAGTGACGAGGGATCTTTGTCATCTATCAATTGATTTCTGTGGCCATTCAGCCCATCGAGTTTGCTCCTCTGTTCAATGCGTTCATGGCTGATTTGATAATCCTCAAGTCCACTTTCCTGCCTTTCCCCATAACCCTTGATCCTGTTAATGATCAAAAATCTGTCTCTCTCAGCCTTAAATATACTGAATGACCCAGTGTCAACACCCTCTGTGGTAAAGAATTCCACAAATTTACTTCCCCCCGGGAGAAGAAATTCCTCTTCATCTCCGTGTTTAACGTACAACCCCATTTTGTGAGGTGATGCCCCTGACTCTCCCACAAGGGGAAACAACCTCCCTACATCTCCCTAAGAATCTTATATGTTTCCATAAGGCCTCCTCTCATTCTGCTAAACTCCAGTGAGTACAGGCCCAACCTACTGAAGCTCTCCTCATGAGGCAGTCCCCCCACACCCGAGATCAGCCAAGTGAACCTTCTCTGGACTTATCAAGGGTTACAGGGGGAAAGCAAGAAAATGGGGTTGAGGAACTTAACAGCCATGATTGAATGGTGGAGCAGACTCGATGGGCCGAATGGCCTAATTTCTGCTCCAGAAATTCTGCTCCAGTCTTATGGACTGCCTCCAATGCCAGTCTAACCCTGTAAGGGGATGGTGGTGGTAGTGGTAATGTCACTAATCTAGTAATCCGTAAGCCTCTGCGTCATGTTCTGATACTGAGATTGCATGATCAGCCATGATTGTATCAAATGGTGGTGCAGGCTCGAAGGACCGAATGGCCTGCTCCTGTATTTATTTTCTATGTCTCTATTTTTCTATCTTCCCTTACATAAGGGGCCCAAAATTGATCACAGTATTTCATCTGTGATCTGATTAGTGCCTTGTACAGTTTTAGCGAAACCTCCCTATTGTTACTCTCCGTTCCCTTTGAAATAAAAGCCAAATATTCCATTTGCCTTCCCTATTCCTCACTGAACTCGGTTGCTGGCTTTTTGTGATTCTGCGCTTCCCAAATCCCTCTCTTCTGTAGTTTTCTGCAGACTTCCCCTGTTGAAATAATATTCAGCTCCCGTATTCTTACGACTAAAATATATAACCTGACATTTCTCCACGTTATATTCAATCTGCCAATTTATTGCCCACTCACTTAATCTGTCTGTATCCCACTGCAGACTCTGTCATTGGCACCTCTTGCCTTCTCACTTATTTTGCATCATTCACAAACTTGTTGATAGTGCATTCACTTTCCTCATCCAAGTCATCAATATAGCATCATAGAATGTTACAGAAGGAGGCCATTCGGCCTATTGTGTCTGTACTGGCTCCTGAAAGAGCTACCCAGATAGTCTCACTCTCCAGCCTTATCTCCATAGCCCTCTAACTCCATCCCTTTCCAATATACATTCTGCTGTCTTTTTGGAAGCTCCCATGGAATCTGCCCCGACCACTCTCCCAGGCAGCACATTCCAAACCCTAACAACTCTCTCTGAGTCAAGAAGTTTCCCCTCATCTCACCCCTAGCTCTCTGAATGAAAATCTTGAAATTGTGACCCCTAGTTCCTGACATACCAATGAGTAGAAACAGAATATCCTTCTTTATCCGGTCAGAATTGTTCATAATGTCTAATATGTCACGTCTTAATCTACTCTGCTCCGAAGAGAATAAGCCCAATCTCTCTAATCTTTCCCTGTATCCAAAATCCCTTATTCCTGGGATCATTCTAGTAAATCTCCAGGGCTTTAACATCCATCCTTAAATAAGGTGCCCAGAACTAAACACAATACTCCATATGTGATCTGACCAATGAATTGTAGACGTGTAGCGTCACTTGCCAGCTTTTATACTCTATGCGTCTATTTATAAACCCAAGGATCCCATTTCTGATGAAGGGTCTAGGCCCAAAACGTCAAGCTTTCCTGCTCCTATGCTGCTGCTTGGCCTGCTGTGTTCATCCAGCCCCACAACTTGTTATCTCGGATTCTCCAGCATCTGCAGTACCTTTCATCTCTGATCCTATAATCCACTTTTTCAACTGTTCCACGTTGCCTGGTCACCTTCAGAGAATCAGGCACATGAACCCAAAGGTCCCTCTGCTCCTGTACTCCCCTCAAAGTTGACCCATTGAGGCTATATTGTCTTCCACCAAAACACATTCCCTCACCTTTCTCTACATTGAAATTCATCTGCCAGCTGCCTACCCACTGGGCCCAACTTCTCCGTGTCCCTCTGAAGTCATTCAGCATCATTCTCACAATTCGCCATTCTCCCTAGCTTAGGATCATCAGCAAGTTTAGAGATTTTGACCCCAACACCCATCTCCAAATCATTTGTATAAATTAGAAAATGCAAGTGTCCCAGCATCGATCCCTGGGGAGCACCACTTTCATCTCGTCTCCAGCCTGAGAAATGGCCAACTGTACCAACCTTTTGTATCTTGTCTTTTAGCCACCTTCTAACCTACGCTGCCAAGGAGCCATCAGTCCCAAACATTTCTGATTTGCTAACCAACCTGCCACGTGGCACCATATCAAATGCTTTCTGAGAGTACAAACATATAACATCCACAGCACCGCCCCCATCCACTGCCTGTGTCACCTCGACAAAGAACTCAATTATATTTGTCAGACATAACCCGACCTTGACAAAGCCATGCTCACTGTCTAGCGTTAACTTGTTTTTAGTTGAGTGTATAGTTAGCTTATCCCATTTTGTGGCCTCCATCGGTTTTCCCATTATTGATGTCAAGCGGACAGGTCTGTCGTTTCCTGAGCTATCCTTTGTCCCCTTCTTAAACAATGGTGTCACATTTACAATCCTTCAGTTCCCCCAGAAATAATCCTGTGTTCAGACAGGCCTGGAAATTGCTGTCAATGGTTCCAGTGTCTGTTCCCTTACCTCTCTCAGTGGTCTAGGATGGAACCCACCCGGGCCTACCTGGAGTGCTGCCAGCCTCTTTAGCACCCCTTCTTTATCTATCACTGTACTGCTCAGTTATTCAACGCTCACATTGTCAACTGGGCTATTGTCACCATTTTCTAACTTGGGAAAGACAGAAGCGACGTATTCATTTAGTACCTCTGTCATACCCTTCGCTTTAATAACCAACTTACCCTGCTTGTTCCTTATGGGCCTCACTATCCTTCACTAATCTTTCACTATTAATATCTTTAAAGACCATCTTACTCTTTCTTTTAGTACAGCCTACCATCCTGTCCTCATGCTTCCCCTCAGCTTTCCTCATTCCAGCCTTAGCCTTTCTCTCCTATTTGAGCTACTCATCCTGATTTCTATTGCTATCATTATTATGGTACATACCTCCCTTTTCTTCCTTCTTTTCTCATCATTACCCTTACTCATCCAGGATACTCCAACTTTGGATACCCTGTATTTATTTCTCACGGGAATGTACCTAGCTTGCACCTATTCATCTCCCTTTTGAAATTCTCCCATTTCCTGTTGCTGTTTTATCCACCAAAATGTGTTTCCAATCAACCTGCTCTGTGTCAACTTTTAGACCCCTGATATCTGCCTTTTTCCAGTCTGGCATCTGAATCCTTGACTGATTTTTACCCCCCTCCAACTTAATATTGAACCTTAATTTTATTTTGATTGCTATTTTCCAAACGCTCCCCCACTCTGCCATTCTCCACTTGGCTTCGGATCGGATCCAGCATAGCTGTCCCTGGTAGGACAGAAATGTTCCAGAAAGTTCTCCTGCACACATTGCAGGAATTTTTCTCCTTTCATGCCCCACATTTTACCTTTCTCCCAGTCTACCATACCAACTGTCACAACCCTACTTTGTCCTGCTGGTTTCCATAATCTTCCTACAATCTGCCCTGGTCTACCCCTTTGACACCTGGTCCCTCCACAATCCTCTCCTCAGTTGTGATGTGCAAGCCGACTTCTCCCAGAATTCCCCTCAACACATGGCTTTCATTGGCAGGGGAATTGAGTTTAAGAGCCGTGAGGTTATGCTGCAGCTCTATAAAACCATGATTAGACCACACTTGGAATATTGTGTTCAGTTCTGGTCACCTCATTATAGGAAGGATGTGGAAGCTTTAGAGAGGGTGCAGAGGAGATTTACCAGGATGCTGCCTGGACTGGAGGGCAGATCTTATGAGGAAAGGTTGAGGGAGCTAGGGCTTTTTCCATTGGAGCGAAGAAGGATGAGAGGTGACTTGATAGAGGTGCACAAGATGATGAGAGGCATAAATAGAGTGGATAGTCAGAACCTTTTTCCCAGGGCGGAAACGACTATTATGAGGGGAGGCATAATTTTAAGGTGATTGGAGGAAGGTATAGGGGAGATGTCAGAGGTAGGCTCTTCACACAGAGAGTGGTGGGTGTATGGAAAGTGCTGCCAGCAGTGGGAGTGGAGTCAGATACTTTAGAGACTTTTAAACGAGTCTTGGATAGGCACATGGAGGATAGTAAAATGCAGGGTATGCAGGGTAGATTGATCTTAGTAGGATAATAGGTCGGCACAACACCGTGGGCCGAAGGGTCTGTACTGTGTCTGTACTGTCTGTTCTATGTGCTATGTTCTATGTCACAGTCGCCTCTATATTATAAATATCCATAGCCCCAGGTGTGGCAATGATCCCTGTGGCACTCCACTAGTTACAGGGTGCCACCCTGAACATGCCCCCTTGCTAGGATAGCAGATACATTGGTTTTGCTTTTCCAAAATTCTGTCGATTTTTGGAATAACACTCCAGATCGGAACATAGAGAATGTGATTCTGTGATGCGGGAAATGGAGAAGGCACAATGCAGCAGATTAGAGGCTATTTAGCTTATCATCTGGGAAGATGCCAGAATTATGAAGGATGTTATAGAAATTAGAAAATCCCAGTACAATCAGGCAGAGTCAACATGGTTTTTGTGAAAGGGAAATAATGTTTGACGACATCCTTTGAGTTTTTTGAGGAAGTACTTAGTTTTCCAGAAGGCATTTGAAAAGTGCCACATCAAAGTTTATTACATGTAGGAAGAGCTTGTGGTTTCGAAATAGCATATCTGTATGGATGGAAGATTGGTTGGCTGACAGAAAACAGAGAGTAGGCATCTTCAGGTTGGCAGGCTGCAACAAGTGGCACCCTCACTGGAATTGGTGCCAGGGCATCAACTGTTTACAACTTTCAACAAGGATTTAGGCAAAGGTGAAATAACTCCACAGAGACTGGGAGACTGTCACCAAGTCACCTTTTATTTACACGTGGAGAGTTCTTGGACACTGATCCAGATCCCTCAGAGCCAGCTCTGAGTGAACAGAACCTTGTATATCTGACAGCCAGGGCTCCCTGATTGGACCAGATTAACAGCCCCAATCAGGGAACTCATATTCTATGAGGTCCACCTGGCTGACCTCATTACAGACACTACAAAAAGGAATTGAGCTAAATTTGCTTGTGACGCAACATTAACTGGGAAAATACATTGTGAAAGAGGGGGGATACAGATAGGTTAAGGGTGTGAGCAAAAATTGGCAGGAATATAATGTGAGAAAATGTGAGCTCTACCTACTTTGGCAGGAAGAGTTGAAAAGTAGCAAATTATTTAGATGGATAGAGAGATTGCCAGACCCTGTAGTACAGAAGGTGTCCTGGTTCATGGATCACTACAAGTCAGTCTACAGGTACAGCAGGTGATTGGGAAGGTGAATGGCAGTGTTTATAGTAAGGGGAATGAAGATTTTGCTGCACTTGTACCGAACGTAGTGAGACCACATCTGGAGTCCTGTGAACAATTTTTGTCCCCCTTTGAACAACGAATATAATCACATGAGAAACAGTTCAGGGAAGGTTCACTTGACTATGGTGAAGAGGACTGAGTGTGTATCCGTAGGAGTTTAGGAGAATGAAAGGTGAACTTATTGAAACATAAAAAAATCCTTCTTGGTATTTTCTTTAATTCACAGAGGGACATGGGTGTCGCTGGCTGGCCGACATTTATTGCCCATCCCTAGCTACCCTTCAGAAGGTGGTGGTGAGCTGCCTTCTTGATAGTGCGGGATTCAGTGACAGCAGCACTGTTGAATGTCAGGGGAAAATATTATATTCTTTCCTATTGGATACCATCATTGCCTGGCATTTGTGTGATTCAAACGTGGCTTTTGATTGTGTCATTGGACAGGGAAGAATCCAGATAGATATTTCATTTTGTGCCTTAGTCCAGAACCAGGGGACACTGTTTTAAAATTAGAAGACACCCTTTTGGAAACATAGGAAACAGGAGCAGGAGTAGGCCATTCAGCCCTTCAAGCCTGCTGTGCCACTATATTGGGCCATGGTTGATAATCCCTGCTCTCACCCTGAAACCTTTGATCCCTTTAGCCCTATGAGCTATATCTAACTCCTTCTTGAAAACATTCAATATTTTGGCCTCAACCACTTTCTGTGACAGAATTCCACAGGCTTCTCACTCTGTGGGTGAAGAGATATCTCCTCATCTCAGTCCTAAATGCTATCCCCCCCCCACCAACAACCCCAAATCCATGGACTGTGAGCCCTGGTTCTGGACTCTCCCCCAGTCATTGGAAACGCCCTTCCTGCGTTTACACTGTCTAGCCATGTTGGAATTTTAAAAGTTTCTCTGAGAAGCTCCTCCCTCCTCATTCTGCTAAGCTCCAGGTAATACAGTCCAAGCTGATCAAGTCTCTCTTCATACGTCAGTCCTGTTTTCCCAGGGATCAGGCTGGTGAACCTTTGCTGCACTCCCTCCCATCAACAGAACATCGTTCCTGAGATAAGGAGACCAAAACTGCCCACACTGGGAGTTTGCAAAGGGAAACAGAAAGACAGTTGGAAAAAATTTGGCAGATGGAGTATAATATGAGAAAGTATGAACTCTGTCAACTTTGGCAGGGAGAATTGAAAAGCAGCAAATGATTTAAATGGTGGGAGAGATTGCAGGTTACTGAGGACACACTAAGGCTCTGTACAGTTGTAGCAAGACATTCCTGCTCCTCTACTTGAACCCTCTTGCTATGTAGGTCAATATACCATTTGCTGAAGAAGGGTCACTCGCCCCGAAACATTAACTCTGATTTCTCTCCACAGATGCTGCCAGACCTGCTGAGGTTTTCCAGCAACTTCTGTTTTTGTTTCTGACAATAGCATCCACAGTTCTTTGGTTTTTATATACCATCTGCCTTCACCGTCTGCTGCCCCTGCAATGCTTACTCTCAGCGACTGGTGTACTGTTGCATCTCCTCCTTCCCCAAGTCTATCACTTTTCAAATAACCTGCCTTCCTGTTTTTGCTCGCAGGGTGGATAACCTCACATTTATCCACGTTATACTGTATCTACCGTGCATTTTCCCACTCACTCAGCCTGTCCAAACCACACTGCAACATCTCGACATCCTGCTCACAGCTCACCCTCCCCACCCAGCTTTGTGTTGACTGCAAATTTGGAGATGTTACATTGAGCTCCCTCATGTAAATCATTAATATATATCATGAATAGCTGGGGTCCGACCACTGACTTCCTGCGGTACCCCCATGGTCACTGCCTGCTACTTGGAGGAAAGCCCCATCTATTCCTACACTTTGTTTCCTCTCTACCAACTAGTTTTCAGTCCATTTCAATACACTACCCCCAGTTTCATGTACTTTAACCTTGCACATTAATCCCCCAGTTTCATGTAATTTAATTTTGCACATTAATCCCTCAGTTTCATGTACCTTAACCTTGCACATTAATCCCTCAGTTTCATGTACCTTAACCTTGCACATTAATCCCCCCATTTCATGTACTTTAACCACACCCGCTGTTTGCCCTGATATGGCCAAGTGTATCCCAGGACATTGTGGGAAGTTAGGGAGGAAACTGTGGTGCCCCTGACAGAAATATTTGTTTTGTCCATAACCGTGGATGAGGTGCTGGACGACAGTTGGATGGCTAATGTTGTGCCTTTATTTAAGAAAGGCTGTAAGGACAAGCCTGGGAATGATAGACCTGTGAGTCTGATATCACTGGTGGGCAAGTTGTTGGATCAAAAACAGAAGTTGCTGGAAAAGCTCAGCAGGTTTGGCAGTATCTGTGAAGAAAATATCAGCGTTAACGTTTCAGGTCCGGTAACCCTTCCTCAGAACTGATCCATATGAGGTGGCTCAGTGGTTAGGAACAAAAACAGAAGTTCTTCAGATCTCAGGAAGGGTCACCAGACCCAAAATGCTAACTCTGATTTCTCTTCACGGATGCTGCCAGACCTGCTGAGCTTTTCCAGCAATTTCTGTTTTTGTTCCTGATTTACGGCATCTGCAGTTCTTTCAGTGTGTTGTTGGAAGTGATTCTGAAAGATAGAATTTACATGATTTGGAGAGGCAAGGACTGACTAGCAATAGTCAGCAGGGTTTTGTGCAGGGGAAATTGTGTCTGACAAACTTGACTGAGTTTTTTAAGGAAGTTACGAAAAGGATTGATGAGGACAGAGTGGTCAATGTTGTTTACATGGACTTTAGTAAAGCCTTTCACAGTGTTCTGTACGGTGAGCTTGCCAATTGGATATAAAATTGGCTAGATGGTAGGAGACAGAGAGTGGTGATGGAGGGTTGTTTTTCAGACTGGAGGCTTGTGACCAGTGGTGTTCTGCAGTGACCAATGCTGGGTCCACTTTTGTTTGTCATTTATATTGACTTGGATGAGGATATAGGAAGCATGGTTTGTAAATTTGCAGATGATACCAAAATTGGTGGTATAGTGGACAGTGAAGAAGGTTATCTAAGATTACAAAAAGATCTTGATCAGTGGGGCCGATGAGCTGAGGAGTGGCAGATGGAGTTTAATTTGGATAAATGCAAGCTATTTCATTTTGGTAAAACAAACACGGGCAGGACTTTTACAATTAATGGTAGGGCCCTGGGTAGTGCTGTAGAACACAGAGACCTAGGGGTTCAGGTACATAATTCTTTGAAATTGGCATCACATGTAGACAGGGCGGGTAAAAAGGCATTTAGCGTGCTTGACTTCGTTGCTCCGACCTTCGAGTACAGCAGTTGAGACTTTATGTTGAGGTTGTACACGACATTAGTGAGGCCTCTTCTGGAGCACTGTGTCCAGTTCTGGTCACCCTGTTATAGCAATGATATTATTAAACTGGAGATGGTTCAGAAAAGATTTACCAGGATATTGCTGGGTATGGAGGGTTTGAGCTATAAAAGTTCTGATGAAGGGTTTAGGCCCGAAACGTCAAGTTTTCCTGCTCCTATGATGCTGCTTGACCTGCTGTGTTCATCCAGTCCCATGCTTGTTATCTTGGGGCTGGGACTTCTTTCACTGGAGTGTCGTAATTTGAGGAGTGACCTTACACAGGTTCATAAAATCATGAGGGGCATAGATAGGATGAATAGCAAAGGTCTTTTTCCTAAGGTGGGAGATTTCAAGACTAGGGGGCATATTATTAAGATGAGAGGAGGAAGGTTTAAAAAGGACACAAGGGGCAACTTCTTTAAACACGGAGTTGTTCGTGCGTGGAATGAACTTCCAGAGGAAGTGGTAGATGCCGGTACAGTCATAACATTTAAAAGATATTTGGATAAGTACATGAGTAGGGAAGGTACAGAGGGATATGGGCCAGGAACAGGCAGGTGGGACTAGTTTAGTTTGGGATTATGTTCAGCATGGACTGGTTGGACCGAAGGGTCTGTTTCCGTGCTGTGTGATTCTATGACTCTACAACTCTACTCGTTAAATCCTCAAAGAATTCCAGTAGATTTATTAAGCATGATTCCCCTTTTGTAAATCTGTACTGACTCTGTCAAATCCTGCCACTGTATTCTGAGCATTCAGCTATTAAATCTTTTATGATAATTTACATTTTCCCAACTACCGATGTCAGACTTGCTGATCTATTATTCTCTGTTTTCTTTCTACCTCACCTTTTTAAATGGATGGCTTTCACTAGTTATGCTCCAATCTGTAGGAGCTGTTCCAGGGTCTATCGACTCTTGGAAAGCGATCACCACTGTATCCACGATTTCTAGGACCATGTCCTTAAGTACTCTGGAATTTAGGTTATCAGGCCCTGGTGGGGGGTAGGTTTATCAGCCTTCATCCATCAATTTCCCTAACACCATTTCCCCACTAATGCAGATTTGCTTCAGTTTCTCCCACACACTAAACCCTGTCCCCTTCAACATTTTCAGAACATTATTTATGTGCTCCCTTATGAATACAGAACCGTAACATATTTCTAATTGGTCTAATATTTCTTTATTCCATTGTCGTTTCCCCTGTTTCTGATTGACTTCACCAGTCTGCTTCTCTTCACATACCTAGGAAGCTTTTACAATCAGAGTACATGTTCCCTGCAAGCTTACACGCGTGCTTTATTTCCTGTCCCTTAATCAACCTCTTTGTCTTCCTTTGTTGAAATCTAAACAGCTCCCAATCCTCAGGTCTCCTCTCTTTTTAGTCAATTTGTATGCCCCTAGCTCTATCCCGAATTTCCCATTTTATTTTTGTGCCTGACAATTGTGGTAGTTCCTCCAGCCACTGTTTAAGTATTCGCCATTGGCTACCTGCTGTCATTCCTCTCCGTAATGTTCCCCAATCCATCGTAGCCAACTTACACATCGTTTCCTCTAGAAACCCTTAGACAGCCTTTAAAATTTAATGGTAATTACTCGAGGGCGCTTCTTTTCTGAGACTCGCAATATCACCCGTACAAACTATGATTGCCGAATAAAGATCTTACGGACCAGAGGTGAACAATATAGTGTCCTCACCCAATCAACAGCTTCCTTTTTGATACTCATCCCAAGCTGCTTCACTGCGACACTGCCTCAGGGGACAGTGGTATCATCACTACATCCTGAAAGACCAATAATGAGGGACCCAACTAGTATACCAGGGATCCGGGTTCAAATCCTGCCATGGCAGATGGTGGAATTTGAATTCAATAAATATCTGGAATTAAGAATCTAATGATGACCGTGAATCAGTTGCTGATTGTCAGGAAAAACCCCTCTGGCTCACTATTAACCTTTAGGGATGGGAATCTGGCCTACATGTGACTCCAAACCCCACAGCAATGTGGTTGACTCATAACTTCCCTCTGGGCAATTAATGCTGCCTGGCCAGCAATGCTCTCATTCCATGATTGAATTTTTTAACAAAAGGACCCTTGCTGCATCACAGAGTTTGGGGCACTCTGCTGAGGTGTTTCACTGTGAGATACAGCTAGGATTAAGATGACATGAGTTACTTTCTCATCATAGAATCCCTACAGTGTGGAAACAGACCCTTTGGCCCAACAAATCCACACTGACCCTCAGAGAATCTCACCCAGACTTATGCATCCCTGAACACTACAGGCAATTTAGCATGGCCAATCCACCCCAGCCTGCGTATCTTTGGACTGTGGGAGGAAGCCCATGCAGACACGGGGAGAATATGCAAACTTCACACAGACAGTTGCCTGAGGGTGGAATTGAACCCGGGTCCCTGGTGCTGTGAGACAGCAGTGCTAACTACTGAGATAACAAGGTGTGGGGCTGGATGAACACAGCAGGCCAAGCAGCATCATAGGAGCAGGAAAGCTTGAC
>JAHRHZ010000133.1:81861239-81871612 GCA_024137785.1 Ginglymostoma cirratum
TCTCACTGGGGTACAGGGTCCCCCTCCTCTCCTGTAGGTGCTGACTCTCACTGGGGTACAGGGTCCCCCTCCTCTCCTGTAGGTGCTGACTCTCACTGGGGTACAGGGTCCCCCTCCATCTCCTGTAGGTGATGACTCTCACTAGGGTACAGGGTCCCCCTCCATCTCCTGTAGGTGCTGACTCTCTCTGGGGTACAATGAGGTAATTCTGCTATTGGTTTATCAATGGGTGTTGTTCAGCCTCATTGACCATCAACAATGAAAGCTGAGTCACATGAGACAGAATTTTGTTCTCACACGTTTCTGTCTGTGTTGTGTGTGTTGAGAGTTATGACGCATGTAGACTCTTGTCGCTCTCTCATTGATGCCTGTATCATGTTATACCCTGGTGATTCTGCTGCTTCAGGCTGTCCTGAGCTCAGGTGTGTAATGCAGATCTTCATTCTGAGCTGGGACTTTACTTTTTCCTTTCACAGGTATGTTTCCTCGCTCCGGAGTAACAGAGGAACAAGAAAATAGGGAGAAGCTTCACAAGATTCTGGACACGATCACAGACACTCTGATCTGGTGCATGTCAAAGAGTGGGATCCCACCACAGCAGCAGGCCACTCGCCTGGCCCACCTGCTCATGTTACTGTCCCACATCAGGCATGCCAGGTACATCCTCCCCAGTCTCATGGTGCCTTGCCTTTGTATCTTCATCAGCTACTTTCACCCTCTCTTTCTCAGCATCTGCCTTTTAGTCTCTGTGTATGGCTCTCTCTCCCAGTCACTGTCTTTCTCTTCCATTCTCTCTCTCTCTCTCTGTCTCTCTGTCTGTCACTGTCTCTATCCCTCTGACTTGCTCACATTCTACTCAATACAGAATGAAGCCTTTTGGTCCATCAAGTCTGTGTCTCTCCTTTTCTTGGAACAGAATTCCAATTATTCCAACTGCCACAATCTTTCTCTAGAAACTTGCGTTTTATTTTCCTTCTGTCCAGGATTTATCTAGTTGCCTTGTGAAGGTGTGAAATGACCTATATCTAGCCCCAATCAGTGCATTCCAAATCTGAACTACTTAGTGAATAAAAACTTGTTCCCTTGTGCTTCCTCTGCATTCTTTGCCAACTCCCTTCAATCTGTCCAGCCATTGGAACCAGTCCCTTTTTATTTTCACTACCAATGCCCCTCCAGATTTTAAATTTGATTATATCTGAGCTTAACTTCCTTGAATTCCAGGAGACCAGCACCAGTTTCTTCAGTCTATCAATCAAACCGTGAATCTCTAACCCTGCACACCGATCCCAGAAATCGATCCTGCACCCAAAGCAAAACCTTCCTGTTTTCCCTAAAGAGGGGTGACCAGAATTGGACAAAATGTTCTTCATTCCAGTTCATGGATAAATGTAAACAGCTAGGGTTCCTGGTTTGCCTTACCAAAATGCAACACCTCACATTTATCTGAATTAAACTCCATATGCCATTCCTCAGCCCATAAGCCCATCTGATCAGACCCCATTGTAATCTTAGATAGCCTTCTTCACAGTGCACCATACCACCAATTTTAGTGTCGTCCACCGACTTACTAACCATGCCTCCTATATTGTGATCCAAATTGTTTATATAAATGGTAAACAACAGTAGAGCTACACCAATCCTTGCAACATACCACAGGCCTCCAGTCTGAACAACGACCCTCTACCACGACCCTCTGTTTTCTACCATCAAGCCAACTTTGTTTCCAATTGGCTAACTCTCCCTGAATCCCATGTGATCTGACTTTACTAACCAGTCTACCATGTGGAACCCTGTTGAGAGCCTTACTAAAGTCCAGTGAATGTAGTCCTAACCGATCCAGTCTCCCTTCATCTGTTAGTCCTGCCATCCAGGGATCAGCCTGGTAAACCTTCACTGCACTCCCTCCATCCCCAGAGCATCCTTCCTCAGAAAAGGAGACCAAAACTACACACAATATTCCAGGTGTGGTCTCACCAAGACCCTGTATAACTGCAACAACACATCCCTGCTCCTGTTTTCGAAACCTGTCGCAATGAAGGCCAACATCCCATTTACCTTCTTCACGTCCTGCTGCCCCTGCAACACTTACTTTCAGTGACTGGTGCACAAGGACACCCAGGTCTTATTGTATCTCCCCTTTCCCAACTTATCCCCATTCAGATAATCTGCCTTCCTGTTTTTATTTCCAGAGTGGATAACCTCACATTTTTCCATGTTAGACTATATCTGCTACACCTTCTCCCACTCACTCAGCCTGTCCAGATCACACCTTCTCACCTCACCCTCCCACCCAGCTTTGTGTCATCTGTAGATGTGGAGGTATTACATTGAGTTCCCTCATTGAGATCATTAATGGATCATGTGACTAGTTGGGGTCCTAGCATTGACCCCTGCCATACCGCACTAATCGACTGGTTGCCACTCGGAAAATTTATTCCTAGTCTTTGTTTCCTGTCATAGAATGCATACAGTGTGGAAGCAGGCCATTCAGCCCATTGAGTCCACACCGACCGTCTAAACAGCATTCCATCCAGACCCACACCCCATCCCTGTAACCCTACATTTCCCGTGGCTCACCCACCTATCCTGCACACTATGGGGCAATTTTAAATGGCCAGTCTACCCAACTTGCACATCTTTGGACTGTGGGAGGAAACTGGAGCGCCCGGAGGAAACTTGCACAGACATGGGGAGAATGTGCAAACTCCACACGGCTGCCCGGGAATCGAACCTGGGTCCCTGCCACTGTGAGGCAGCAGTGCCAGCTAGCTGGTTTTCTCTCCTTTAACAAAACCATGTAGACCCTGCCTGATTGTTATGTAGATTTCTATTCGTCTCCTTAATCATGGATTCTCAATGGCAGTTGGTTGGCTAACTATTCCAGTTTCCTAATTTCTATCTCCGTCTCTCCTTTCTTAAATGGACATGTTTTATTCATGCTAACTTTGCAAACAATTATTTTAAAAATTCTGGAATGTAGTCTATCAGTTCTGGGGGCTTGTTGGCCTTTAGTCTTCCTGGTACCTTGATTTCTGGTGATTATTTTAAGCTTCTTTATCCATGTCTATTGCCTTCATTCTGTGATATTTTTGTGAAATGGTTTGTGTTTACCACTGTGAAGACAAATACAAAACAACATGTTTAAAATCTGACGATCAGTTCCTAAACCCCATTAGCTAAGGGGCCAGTGTTTATTTTAGCTACTGTCTTCCTTTCCATATCTTTGCAGGAGTTTCACCTTTATGTTTTTATACTTATTTCTAGTTTACCTGACAATCTATTTTATCTTGCTTTATTTCCTAGTTATCTATGAGACGGTAACTGTAGCGACCCTGTACCACGTGACTCTGACTGTACCTTATTAAGTGTAACTCCTCCATATCCCTTCCAGACCATCCCCTTCACTTTCTGTCATTTCTGTTCCAGTAACAAAGGTATGGAACACCTCTACAGCATGAAGTGTAAGAACGTGGTGCCCTTCTATGACCTGCTGCTTGAGATGCTCGATGCCCACGTCATCTACAGCCACAGAAAACCATCAGATGATCACGTCTGCAGCCAATCAAAATCTGACAGACACTGACCTCTGCCCCAACCTGGCAACATTCTCCCTCCTTGCCTCTTTCCCAATCTCCCTCCGATTCACTCAACCAGAAGGGTATAAACACAATGGGCAGGGGTAGCAGCTGGTTGGAGGGTGGGTATCGAGCAGAGAATGGGGTGGATGAGTAAAAGCTGCCAACCTACTGGGTTCTACATCTTTGCCTGTTCCCGAACCCCCCCTCCTCCTCCTCCACCTGGTGCTGCCTCCCCACCCACCGGCTCTCCCTAAATGTCCGGGGATGTTGATTGGTGCTTGGAGGAGCCTCCTGCAGGATCTCAGGCATGCCCCCCCTGCAACCATCCCCCATCTCCCATCCCCCCAAATCCTCTATCATCCCCCCGTCCCCCATACCCCCCCATTCCCCCTTCCCCCGTATCCCCCCAATCCCCCCATCCCCCCTCCATCCCCCATCATCCCACCATCCCCCCATCCCCCATATCCCCCCATCCCCCCTCCCATCCTGCCTAAGTGATAGAACCTTTACCCTCACTGTCTGCACTGGACCAGGGCAGGGGCATCACAACAGGCAGAAGACACAAATAAGACAGTGTAGAACTATTATCTCAGACTATAGCATCGGCAGTTCAGCAAAAGATACACCTCTGTCCATCCCAAAGTCCCAATGGGCACCCTCCTGGGCAAATAAAACCAACATGGCCAGTGTCAGAAATATTGGTCAGGTCTGGGTCAGACAGCATGGTCAGAGTCAGAGGGCGTGGCCGGAGTCAGAGCTAGAGAATGTGGCTGGGGTCAGGGCATGGCCTATGGGTCAGGGGGCGTGGCTGGGGTCAAGGGCCATGGCCAGGGTCAGGGTCAAAGAGTGTGGCTGGATTTGGGGATGGCCAAGGTCACTACTGGAATGTGTGGTTGGGACCGGAGAGTGTGGCTGGATTTGGGGAGCATGGTGGGGGTTGGAATGTGTCGCTGGGTTCGGGGAGCAAGGCCAGGGAGCTGGACAATGCTGTGTGCAGTTTAACTGTCATTCTCAAGGACTTGAGGCCAGGCCAGCAGCTAGTGTTCATTCTCAGTCACAGTTAGAAGGTAATGGTGAGACTGCTCACAGCTTGTCACATTAACACACAACATCCCTCAGTCTCTCTCCTGATCACAGCTCTTATACATTCACTTCAGATACTCACAAATGACTGCACAATATTCAGCACAATTCTTGAATCCTCAGATACCCACAAGGCACAAGCCAGCAGTGTGATGGAATACTCCCCACTTGCCCTGGGTGAGTGTAGCCCCAACAACACTCAAGAAGCTTGACACCATCCAGGACAAAGCAGCCGCTTGATTGGCATCACATCCACAAACATCCCACTCCCTCCACCATCGACGCTCAGTAGCAGCAGTGTGTACCATCTACAAGATGCCCTGCAGAAATTCACCAAAGATCCTCAGACAGCACCTTCAAAACACACGGCCACTTCCATCTAGAAGGACAAGGGCAGCAGATAACATGGGAACACCACCCCCTGCAAGCTCCCCTCCAAACCATTCAGCATCCTGACTTGGAAAACTATCGCCATTCCTTCACTGTCACTGGGTCACAATCCTGGAATTTTCTCCCTAAGGGCATTGTTGGTCGACCCCCAACATGTGGACTGCAGCAAGAAGGCAGCTCACCCCCACCTTCTCAAGGGGGGCAACTAGAGATGGGCAATAAATACTGGGCCCAGCCAACGACGTTCACTTCCCCTTAACTTAAAACAAACAAACTCATACTCTCATGTGTACGCACACACACACATACTCTGAAACGTACACAGACACGCACACGCGTGTACAGCGACACAGTAAGTGCTGTGCACACACATTTATTGACAAGCTGTTGGAATTCTCCTGAGCACTGAAGCACATTTCTCCCAGATTTCACTTCATCAGCCAGACCACCCTGGGGGCAGGTTTTGGTGGTGGAGGGGGGGGTTCACATAACTGACTAAGGAGGAGGCCAAATGGAGGAGGAGGTGTGGGGGGGTGGGAGACACTTCTGTGGTCTATGGTCTTTTGTTTCATTGTCAGCGGTATTTTGAGTTGCTTTTGATGTCATTGCTGTTGATAGCCTGCCTGTTGTGTGTGTGCGTGTGCGTGTGCGCGTGTGTGTGTGCACATATGTGTCTGTGTGTGTGCACATATGTGTCTGTGAATGTGTATGTGTGTGTGCATGTGTTTGTGTGTGTGTATGTGTATGTGCGTGTGCATGTGTGTGTGTGTGCATGTGTATGTGTGTGTGCATGTGTATGTGTGTGTGCATGTGTTTGTGTGTGTGCATGTGTGTGTGTGTGTGCATGTGTTTGTGTGTGTGCATGTGTTTGTGTGTGTGCATGTGTATGTGTGTGTGCATGTGTATGTGTGTATGCATGTGTATGTGTGTGTGCATGTGTTTGTGTGTGCGCGTGTGTGTGTGCACATATGTGTCTGTGCATGTGTGTGTGCGTGTGTCTGTGTGTGTATGTGTCTGTGTGTATGTATGTATGCATGTGTGTGCGTGCATATGTGTGTATGTGTGTGTGTGTGTGTGTTAATGTAATATGATGAAGTGACAGTCACTCTACACTCACAGGGCTCCTCTACCATCTCTCCTCCTGCTCAGTGAACCCACTCACCCCCTGTCAGAGCATCCCACTTCGTATCATTCGATTGCAACCTCTCCATCAGATCCAGGGGCAGGCATCAGCAACGAAGGGACAACGGCACCCTGTTGGATATCCCCCGTGCTTAATCAGATTACATGGACTAAACAGGATGGTTAAAGGCCATTCTGCCTGACTACTCTATGCTGGTGTTTATACACCACAAGATTCCCCACCTTCACCAAGTCCTATGGAGGTCTCCATGTTGACTGAATGGTGAACCCCGAACCCCGCCCCCCCCAACTTCAGTTTACCAGTTTGTTAGCCTCAGTGGCTGGAGATTGCAGCAAGAGGCCATTCACTGAGCAGCCCCCTTACCACCCTCACCCCCACCCCCACCGGGCTCATGTTTTTCAATGTTCTGTCCCCTGTCATTGGCTGTCGCTGACTCATCCTGTGTCCAAGGAGGCTGCATAGCCCTCTCTGTACAAGCCAGGCTGAGTGCATCTGTCCGGCCACAGCCGGTCACTGTCCAGCCACTGCCCAGTCACTGATCCAGTCACAGCTGGTCACTGTCCAGCCACTGCCCAGTCACCGATCCGGCCACACCTGGTCACTGCCTGGTCACGGCCCAGTCACCGATCCGGCCACAGCCGGTCACTATCCGGCCACTGTCCAGTCACCGATCCGCCACAGCCGGTCACTGTCCGGCCACTGCCCAGTCACCGATCCGGCCACAGCCGGTCACACTCCGGCTACTGCCGAGTCACCAATCCAGCCACAGCCAGTCACTGTCCGGCCACTGCCCAGTCACTGATCCAGCCACACCCGATCACTGTCCGGCCACTGCCCAATCACCAATCCGGCCACAGCCGGTCAGTTTCTGGCCACTGCCCAGTCACCAATCCGGCCACAGCCAGTCACTTTCCGGCCACTGCCCAGTCACCAATCCGGCCACAGCCGGTTACTGTCCGGCCACATGCAGTTACAAAGACCCAGCCCTGCCACCCTCAGCATCAATTCCATCTCTCCTCCCCGTCCACTGCAGTCACTCTGCCCGTCACCACATCCCTATCCCCTGCATGTTGGCCCTGTCCTGATAGAGGATCCCATGGAGCTGGCCAGGAATTCATCGAAACACAGGCTCAGGGGCAGGAAGCTGCAGCTTTGACCCAACAACAAGACTGAGTCCAATGGAATGGAACCCACCAGGATTTACCCCCTCCCCCACCTCCTCTGTGGCGGGGTGCAGGGCTAACAGTTTACATCACACCATTGAACTGTTACTGCAAGTGGATCACTGGACTGATGAATGTATATTTTTAATGCTACAGATTCATAAACCTGCAGCGATGAATGTTGAAGACAGATGGAAATATCAAAACTGTGTATTGTTAATTGCAGAAAATTATTTAAACTCCATTTACAAATCCTCCTGTTGTTGTTTGCTATGATAAGCCTTCGCAGCTGTTAATATAGGAATGGAATACATTTCTACATTTCAAAATCCCCCTACACTCAATGAATGGCAGGACACTGGGAAGCTCAGACGAACAGAGCGATCTTGCCCACAGATTCCTAAAGGTGGAAGGACAGGTTAATATGGTCGTTAAGAAGGTATACAGGATGCTAGCCTTCATCAGTCACATCTTGGATTACAGGAGAAGGGAGGTTATTTTGGAGCTGTACAGGATTTGGACAGGCCATAGCTGAAGTACTGTATATAGTTCTGGTCTTCACACCATAGGAAGGATGTAATTGCACTGGGAGGGGTGCAGATGAGATTCTCCAGTCCTGACCGGAAACATCAGCTTTCCTGCTCCTCTGATGCTGCCTGGTCTGCTGAGTTCCTCCAGCTCCACACTGTGTTATCTCTGACTCCAGCATCGGCAGTTCCTACTATGTCTGAGATTCTCCAGGATGTTACCTGGGAAGTGAGGCTGGATAAGCTCAGGTTGTTTCTTTGGAGCAGGCAGGGTTGAGGGGAGACCCGATAGAGGTCTATAAGATTGAGGGGCATGAACAGGGTGGATAGAAAGCAGCTGTTCACCTTAATTAAAGGGTCAATAGCAAGGGGGGGAATCCTGAAGTGAAAGACAGGAGGTTTAACGGGGCTTTGAGGCAAGATTTTTTTGTCACCCAGAGGGTGGTGGGGTCTGGTATGCACTGACTGGGAGAGGAGTTGAGGGAAGAAACGTCACAACCTTTAAAAGGTACATGGATGAGAACTTAAAATATCATTCAAGGCTATGGGTCCAATGCAGGAAAGTGGGACTAGTGTAGGGTTACTGTATATTTGGCATTACAAAGTCATTCAGCTTAATGTCCTGCTCTGGTCTCCTGGGAATACTGCAAGGTAGGGGTCAGTGTCCATGAGACAGTGCAGGGAGTTCTGAGATTTTACATAAGCCCTTCATTGTTTAGGTCAGAATAAAAATGAAGGAAAGTGTTTGGGGCTTGAGGCTGGCAGTGTGAGAGCCCAGGAGACCTGTGACAATGCTGAGTATACCAATCTTGGGCTTTCACTTTCAAATTGTAAAAAAATTATCGTGATTTATAAAATTCAGCAGATAAAGGAATTGGATTCATTGGAACATGCAGAGGGTGAGTAATCCCGAACTGCCACAGGTTAAGGTGCAACTTGAGCAAGCAGTAATTATCCCAGAGGTGAGGCTGGACCCATCAGGAGGGACCTAACAGAGTGCTTTCGAATTAAGGAAGATTCGATTGGGTACCGGTGATGTTTCCACTTGTGCGAGAGACCAGAATCAGGGACATCTGAAATAGTCGCCAATAAATCCAATCAGGAATTCAGGAGAAACAGCTTTAGCTAGAGAATGGGAGAATGTGAAATTCAAGACTGGATGAGATGGAAAGGACAGATACTTTAAAGGGGAAGGTGGATAAACTACATGTTGGTTTTTACTGTTCAGATTAGCCTTGTTCCCCACTTATCCCTCAATCGACATCACAAGAACAGATTTCCTCGTCAACATCACTAGTAGTGTGGTCTACATTATAGCAGCAATTACACTGTCAAACTATTTAATTTGTGGCAGGGTTTTGAACTCTCTGGTGCTCATGACAGGTCTGGACTTTAACCTCAAAGGTGGAGAAACCTAGAAACAATAATTCACAACAAAATTAATCATCATGTCAACAAAAGCAAGTTAATTAAAGGACAGCCAGCATGGATTTGTTAAGGGAAACTAATGTCAAAAATACACCAGCCAGAGAGTGGTAACAGAAGGTTGGTTACGGTAATGCTGCTGGTGCGTGTATGCCGAAAGACATTTGATTAGGTAATGTTCAATGGATTTGAGGCAAATTATCGTAATCTGGATACAAATTTGGCTGAGTGACCAGAAACAGACGATAATGGTCAATGAATATTTGTCAGACTGGAGAAGAGTTTACAGTGAAGTTCCCCTGAAGGTCACTGTTAGGAAGCCTGCTCTTTCTGATATATAATAATTACCAAGACCTTGGCCACTCAACACCGTTTCAAAGTTTATGGACGGTACGAAACCTGGGAACATTGCAAACCATGAGGAGGACAGTGCCAACTTTCAAAAGAAGTGAAACAGAATGGTGGAGTGGGCAGATAGGTGCAGATGCAGTTCAATGCAGGGAAGGTTGAGGCGATGCAGTTTGGGACAAAGAACACGGAAAAACAAAATTTAAAAAGATACTACTCCACAAGGGGTAAAAAGACAGAGGGACCTGGGGCATACATGCATCAATTATTGAAAGTGGCAAGATAGGCTGAGAGTGCAGTTAATGAAGCAGCCAGTATCTCAGGCTTTATTAATAAAGGGCACAGAGGGGCTGAGATGCATGTGGGACATAGATACCAGCATGGAGACCCCAAAAGCATGGAGACCCCTACAGTATGGAGACTCCTACAGCATGGAGACCGCTACAGCATGGAGACCCCTACAGTATGGAGACCCCTGCAGCATGGAGACTCCTACAATACGGAGACTCCTACAGTATGGAGACCCCGACAGCATGGAGACTCCTGCAGTATGGAGACCCCTGCAGCATGGAGACTCCTACAGCATGGAGACTCCCGCAGCATGGAGACTCCTGCAGCGTGGAGACCCCTACAGTATGGAGACCCCTGCAGTATGGAGACCCCGACAATATGGAGACTCCTACAGTATGGAGACCCCTACAGTATGGAGACCCCG
>JAHRHZ010000133.1:81900473-81915628 GCA_024137785.1 Ginglymostoma cirratum
GGGGGGGAAACATTGTGTCAGGGAGGGGACGGATCACTGCGTCAGGGATGGGGGGGTCACTGTGTCAGGGATGGGGGTTCACTGTGTCGGGGGGGGGATCACTGTGTCGGGGGGGTAGTCACTGTGTCAGGGAGGGGAGGTTTAATTTTGTCAGGGAGTGGCGGGGGTTCACTGTGTCGGCGGGGGGGGGATCCCTGTGTCAGGGAGAAGTGGACCCCTGGCCTTGCTGAGGGACACTCCCGTTTATGACACAATCCTGTGAATAAACACTGGAGAAGCCCTGAAGCTGTAAGACTCACTGCCCAAAGACAGACGGAGTCTACAGTAAAATTCTTACTTGCTGTCGTTTGCTCAGAGTCTGCGAGCTCCGGCTGCTGCGATATCTCTGATCCCAGAGTGTCTACCGCTCGCCTGGCACTAACTTTGTTTCCGGAACCATCCGACTGCAGCGACACCTGGAAGAAAAGGAGCAAATTCATGCACCATTTTACAAAGAGCGAAGCAACACTGCAGCATGGAACCATCCAGACCTCATTGACATAGTATCCCCATCAAACACGCCCAGGACTGGTATGAGGGAGGTGACAGCCCAGTGCTATTACCGCTAGACTATTATTCCAGAAACTGAGGGATTGTTCTGGGGACCCGGATTCAAATCTCACCAATTTGAATTCAATAAAAAAAGTCTGGAATTCAGAATCTACTGAGAACCATGAAATCATTGTCAATTGTCAGAAAACCCATCTGGTTCACTAATGCCCTTCAACGTACACACCAAACTTACCTGGTCTGGCCTCCATGTGACTCCAGACCCACAGCAATGTGGTGGACTCTCAACTGCCCTCTAAAATGACAGCACCAGGCACACCTGAAGATGAGGAATCAACCTGGTGAAGCCACCAAACAGGACGACTTGCACGCCAAACAGCGAAAGCAGCAAGTGATAGACAGAGCTAAGCGATCCCACAACTAATGGATCAGATCTAAGCTCTGCAGTCCTGCCACATCCTGTCATGAATGGGGTGGACCTGCCACAGACCCAGTCTAGCAGCTATGTCCTTTAGGACCCAACCAGCTCGATCAGTAGTACTGCTGCTGAGCCACTCTTGGTGGTGGACATTGAAATCGCCCACCCAGAGTACATTTTGTGCCCACGCCATCCTCAGTGCTTATTCTAAGTGTTGTTCAACATTGAGGAATACTGATTCATCAGCTGAAGGAGGACGGTATGTGGTAATCAGCTGGCGGTTTCTTTACCCAAGTTTAACCTGATGCCATGAGACTTCTTGGGGTCCGGTGTCAATGTTGAGGACTCCTGGAAGAACTCTCTCCCAACTGTATCCCACTGTGCCGCCCCCTGTACTGTGTCTGTCCTGCCGGTGGGACAGGACATATCCAGGGATGGTGATGGTGGTGTCTGGGACATTGTCTGTAGGGTATGATTCTGTGAGTATGACTACGTCAGGCTGTTACTTGACTAGTCTGTGAGACAGATCTCCCAATTTTGGCACTAACCCCCAGATGTTAGTGAGGAGGACTTTGCAGGGTCGACAGGGTTGTTCCTGCCGTTCTCTTTTCCAGTGCCTAGGTCGATGCAAGGTGATCCATCCAGTTTCATTTCTTGGTATCTTTGTAGCAATTGGTACAACTGAGTGGCTTGCTTGGCCATTTCAGAGGGCAACTGAGAGTCAACCACATTGCTGTGGGTCTGGAGTCACATGTAGGCCAGACCAGGTAAGGCTGGCAGTTTCCTTCCCTGAAGGATATCAGTGAGCCAGGTGGGTTTTTCTGACAATCGGCAATGATTTCATGGATCTCTGTAGATTCTTCATTCCAGATTTTTTTTTTATTGAACTCAAATTCAAATTTCACCATGTGCCATGGCGGGATTCGAACCCAGGTCCCCAGAACATTAGCTGATTTTCTGGATTAATAGTACAGCGATGGTAACACTAGGCCCCGTTTACAAGATGCCAGTTTGATTCAATGACATGATTCCAACAATAGGGAGTCTAATACACTGCCTCTGACAGTCAAAGCTATCCCCATCACTGGGAAGGGACAGAGTGCTGGCTTTCACCGAGAAGGCAGGCTGTAATATTGTCCACCCTCCTGTTACTCAGCCTCCTCTCTGCCAGATAACGGAATAGGCTCAGTCCTTCACCTGTAGGTGGGTGTGGGGGTGACCTCTCCATGGTACTGGTTCAGTCTGAGCTGAAGGAAATTGCCCCCTTCATAAACCGCAGCCCTCAGTGCCGGCTTCCTTCCCCGGGCACTTACATAGCTGTCACTGTGACTGTGGTCCGAGCTTTGGCCACTGCTAGGCACGTGCTGTCCGATGGCGATCCCCGTCTGCTGGTACTGATGCCTTCTGCTGCCCTCGGGGCTGGGGGCCGGGTGCCAAGGGATGGCATCGGGACCCACGTTCCCTGTGAGCGAGAGTGAGAGGATAAGAACATGATTGGGGCATGGAGTTGGGGGGAGGAACGGTGGGAAAGGGAGAGTGAGGTGGAGAGGAAGGAGAGCGGGGCTGAAGGAGGAGAGCCGGTGGGGGGAGAAGGAGAGCGGGTGGGGGGAGGAAGGAGAGCGGGTGAGGGGAGGGAGGAGAGCGGGAGGGAAGGAAGGAGAGCCGGGTTGGGGGAGAAGGAGAGCACATGGGGGAGAAGGAGAGCAGTGGAGGCGGAGAGCAGGGGAGTTAAGGGAGATTGTGGGTGGGGAGAGAATGGGAGGAGAGAGAAATGGGGGTTAGAATTGGGGGTAGGGAGAGTGGGAGAGATGGGAAATGGGGGATTTAGGGAGAATGGGGAGGGGGGAGAAAGACAGGGGGAGGAGAGATGGGGGGCAGAGAGAGAGAGAAAGGGAGGAAAAGGGATAGGGTGGGGCCAGCAGTGGGTAACAAATGAGCTGGAAACTAGGAACTAGCAGATCCCTCACTGACAGGTTAATAGTGACAGTGACCTTCACACAGCTCCCCCCCACCCCCCAATCATACAGAATGACCCGACTGCACCAACCTGCTCTGAGTGAACACCCTCTCCCAGAGAGTGGCCCTCACCATAGGGCTCCTACAGTCGCAGATACCCAGTGGGGGCTGGATATTATTCGCACCCCTCTGCTGGGGGTGGGGGCAGCATTGGTGACAGCTGAAGCCAACCCAGAAACCACTACCACACGCTGAGCCAAATATAACCCACCTCCCAGCTGCCCCCACAAGCTATGCTCCCTACTTCCCGACACCCACTTCCAACCCCACATCCTGTATCCTCACAATTCCCTTTCGACCCTCAAACTGACCCCGCCCCCCCCGCCGCCTCCCCACCCCCGTTACCCCTCCTCGGCCCCACTCCCAACACTGCCATCTGATCTTCCTACCCAATAGTGCATGGCCCCACACAGGCTCACCCACAAACCCCCCACCCTAGCCACTGGGTTACTAACCAGAACCCGGAGAGTGGAGGGTGGAGGGTTTGGGGAATGATGACACAGGGAGTCTGTGGCCACCACCCTCCCCACCCCCCTTCCCCCGCAGGGAGAATGGTCTCTCCATGTTTATTAAAGAAGACAGGATTGATTCCCTCCTGCTATCAACTCACAACGCATGGGACACCTTTGTGTAAAACAAAAGTGAGAAAGAGAGAGAGACAGACAGACAGACAGACCAGGAGAATGTTGGAGGTCATGAGTTATAAAGACCTTGAATGAGTTGCCTGGTGTGGAAATGGAAACTGATTTCATGGTAATTTCTCAAACAGACTTGAAAACATCGCAGGGCTCTGAGCAAAGAATGAGTGAGTGGAACTAACTGAGTAGCTCTCACAAGGAGCTGGCACCTAGCAGGATGGGCTGAACAAGCTCCAGCTGTGCGAGGCCATTCCACTCATCTTTCTTCTCATGTCAGCCCATCCCCCTCTCCGGCTTCCACCCCACCACCCCAACCTCCAAAATCTGGAGAAACAGCTTCGATTGCCCGAGGTGTGATGGGGAGGAGTCGACAGCCATCCTGGGCGAGCGAGGGGGTGGGGATGGAATTCGGGATGTGGGCTCAGGGTCAGTAAAAGGTCAGCCATTAACATGCATCAGCATGCGGAACGGTGCAGTGATACGACAGCAACAGGGAGAAGGGAGTGTGCAACATGGGGGCAGCGGGAGGGGGGTGGGGGGTGGGTCACAGATGGGTGAGCGGAGCTGTCGAGTGTGAATGCTAATATATGGCAGGGGTTGGGATGGCTTGGAGAGTGCTGCAGGTTGATGTGGAGATGGGGGGGGTGGTGGTGGCTGCGGTTGGGTGGGGGGAATGTGTGGATGGGGACACATGCATTTGCAAGTGCCTACCAGCTGAAGTTCTCAATGTGCTCTCTGTCATTTTGACATAGGCCTCAGGGCTTTCTGTGATTTGTATATCTGGAAAGAAAAGAGCAGGACATTCAACATGGTACAGAGACAGTGAGAGTGAAGAACAACAACCTCCGTCCCCAAAGGAGCAGGAGCAGCGTTTCCCACACAGTGGCTAAACACACTGCAATCTCAGGCAGGCCCCAATGCTTGGGGGGTATGAGAGCTAAGTACCCATGGGGCTGTATGAGAGAGTGAGTATTAGACACCCTCCCTGACAAAGCTGAACAAAAACAGAAGTTGCTGGAAAAGCTCAGCAGGTCTGGCAGCATATGTGAAGGAGTAAACAGAGTTAACGTTTCGGGCCGGTGACCCTTCCTCAGAACAAAGCTGAAGGTTGCTTCTCGTGCAGGCGCTGATATCGGGGGAAAAAAGTGTCAACGTTTAAAAACAAGAAAAGGGGGGGGCAATTTCCATAGCACCTTTCACATCCACAGGAGTGACCACAGTAGCTCTACAGCCAAAGAAGTACTTTTAAAATGTAGGCACCGTTGTAGGAGACGCACCAGCCAATTTGTGCACAGCAATATCCCATAACCGCACTGCGAGAGGATGATGTCTCTGAACAGATGTTTACTTTAGTGATGCTGGCCAATGGCCAGGATGCAGGAGGGAACAAACCGCACATCTTCAAAGTTGTGCCCCGGGATCGTTTACTCCCACCCAATGCACGTTTCAGCTGCAAGATGGCACCTCGCACAGTGTGGCACTCCCGCTGAAGCGAGCTGGAGTGTCAGCGTGGGGTTGCTGCGGCTGGAACATGCCCTTTTGCTTCAGAGGTGGGAGTTCTGTCCACTGGCACAGATGACCACCCATCCTCCTGCAACACCCCTCCGCTACCAACCAGCTGGGTTACACAACTCTCCCATGGTTCCGTTCAAATCTACCTGGACCATAGCCTGTCTGCCTGGGGAGGGTTTCCGTGACAGTTTATCAGTCCGGCAGAGGCTTATTCTCCAACAAATGCAGCATCTTCAGGATTACAATCAGGAAGGGAACTGAAGTCATGTACCATCCTGCTGCAGGAAGACTCCATGTCAAACCTCATACATTCTTGTCCCAGAGCCAGTCAGCAGCACACCCTCTTGAGCAGCCTATATCGATGAGGACACATTGCCAGAGCATGTGTATCTGATGGCAGGCCTGGGACATCAGGCAAGGGATGAAGGGGGAGTGAGTTGCTGACCAAACTGGACATCTATGGATATAGTCCATTCCGCTTCACATGTGCAAAACTTGGACCAGCATGATATCAAGACACTTTCACCCGAGCTGTCTTGGCAAGTTTCCGATGATCAGATGGCAGGAGGAAATACCAGACTGGTCATTGTAGCCAGAATACCAGACCCAAAGTCACCACCATGAAGCCGCTGAGGAGCTTGAGCATGGGGCTACCATCATGGCTATGAAAGGCAAAACCATAAGGACACTTTTGAAGCTATTTTTTGTCAACATCCTTGCTTTGTGAACAGAACAATAATGTTCTTCAAACCTTTCCTGTTCATGTACTTATCCAAATGTTTTCTAAATATTGTAACTATCCCTTCCTCCACCACTTACTCAGGCAGTTCATTCCACTCTCTATGTAAAAAAGTTGCCCCTCATGTCATTTTTAAATCTTTCTCCTGTCACCTTAAAAATATGCCCCCCAGTTTTGACCCCCCCAACTACATTCCCCAGTTCCTGCCCAATATTGTGTTAGTTAGCCTTCCCCAGTTTCATACCTTCACCTGAGGTCTAGTCTTATCCTTATCCATAAGTGACTTAAAATTACAGAATGATGATCACTATTCCCAAAATGCTCCCCCACCGAAACTTTGATCTCCTGGCCGGGCTCATTCACCAATACCAGGTCTCGTGTGGTCCCAAGGTTCGATCATGCAGAATACAAGGAGAACTAGCCATTTAGATACAGAACGGGCTCAAAGTAGGAGGCAGAGGGTGGTGGTGGAGGGTTGCTTTTCAGACTGGAGGCCCATGACCAGCGGTGTGCCGCAAGGATCAGTGCTGGGTCCACTGCTTTTTGTCATTTTGATATACAGGTCCTGCCTTAAGCAGTGCAACTTAATCAGGGACCGAGTCGTGAGGCTGCAGTTTTCTTCAGTTTAGGCAGTCCATTTTTGTTTGATATAAAACTGCTCTCAGTGAGTGAAGGTCTATTAGTGATGTGGCTCTCTTACTAGGTCAGTGACACAAAGGCTTTAAGTGGAGTTCCAATTATTTGGGAAGAGGTTGAACATTTGAATCTGGTTTTAAGAGTGTAGAAGGTAAAGTCTGGTCTGAATAAAAGAGACCATGGGCTGTCAGTATCACAGAACAGTTACACGCTGATTCTCTGCAAGAGAAACTCAGTTGCCCCAACCTCTTACTATAGCCTTTCAATCTTTTCTCTCCTCAGGGCCAGTCCCTTCCTTAAAGCTATGGCTGCATTTGCCTCCACTCAGCTGGATCCCAGCCGTTTCTGTGTCAGTGTGTGGGAGTCTGTACGAGAGTCTCTCTCTGCAAGAGAGTTTCTGTGAGAGTGAGACATGGTAGGAACGGCTCATTAGTCTAGGGGTTTGATTCTCGCTTTGGGGATTACATGTGGCGGATATGCGAGAGGTCCCGGGTTCAAATCCCAGAGGAGCCCCAATTGTTCGTCTTATGGGTGGTGCAGTGGCTCAGTGGTTAGCACTGCTGCCTCACAGCGCCAGGAACCCAGGTTCAATTCCACCCTCAGGTGACTGTCTGTGTGGAGTTTGCACATTCTCGGCGTGGATTTCCTCCAGGTGCTCCGGTTTCCTACAACAGCTCAAACATGTGCAGGTTAGGGTGGATTGGCCATGCTAAATTGCCCTACAGTGTTCAGGGATGTGTAGATTAGGGGGGTTATGGGGGATGGGCCCGGGGGAGGATGCTCTGAAGGTCAGTGTGCACTTGTTGGGCCGAAGGGCCTGTTTCCAAACTGTAGGGATTCTATGATAATTTCTATGATCACCTTCCTGTCTATGGCAGTTACTTGCTCTTGTGGCTACTGGAGCAGGCCAGAGGCTGAGAATACTGCAAGTAACTCATTCCTGACTCCTTAAAACCTATCCACCATCTACAAGACACAAATCAGGAATATGATGGAATACTCCCCACTTGCCTGGATGGGTGCAGCCCCAACAACACTCAAGAAGCTTGACACCATCCAGGACAAAGCAGCCGCTTGATTGGCACCACATCCCACAAGCTACCAGGCCCAGTTTAGAGGTGTTCGAGTCAGCTGTCCCTGACTGATCCAGGTACAGCCTTCACAGAGCCATCAGGGATACTGAGAGACGATGCCAGACTAGAGTCCCTGGCTAACCACACAAATATACGTTGGCTTTGGCAGGGCTTATTCGCTATAACGGGCTACAAAGCGAAGTCGAGTACAATCACTAACAATAAAACATCTCTTCCCGATCAGCTTGATCCATTCTGTGATAACAAGGTGTGGGGCTGGATGAACACATCAGGCCAAGCAGCATCATAGGATTGGCCTGCTGTGTTCATCCAGCTCCACACCTTGTTATCTCGGATTCTCCAGCATCTGCAGTACCTTTTATCTCTGATCCATTCTGTGCCCGTTTTGAACAGAAGGTCGGTGAAATGATGCCACCTTCCCCAACAGCTGCGGGTGCGCATGTACCCAAAGTCACAGCTTCGGGTGCACCTGTACCCCACAGTCACAGCTTCAGGTGCGCCTGTACCCCACAGTCACAGCATCGGGTGCGCCTGTACCCCACTGTCACAGCATCGGGTGCGCCTGTACCCCACAGTCACAGCTTCGGGTGTGCCTGTACCCCACAGCCACAGCTTCGGGTGCGCCTGTACCCCACAGACACAGCTTCGGGTGCGTCTATACCCCACAGTCACTGCCACAGATGTCAGCTCAGCCTTTGTGAGGGTGAACCCACATCAAGTGACTGGCCCAGATGGAGCCTCGAACCGAGCACTCAGATCCTGCAGGGACCAGCTGGTGGGGGGTATTTGTAGACATCTATAACCTCTCCTTACTGGGGTGCGAGATTCCCACCTGCTTCAGGAAGACCACCATCATCCTGCGCCAAAGTCAAATCAGGCAACATACCTCAGTGACTACCGCCCATTGGCTCTGACATCCATCATTAGGAAGTGCTTCAAGAGGTTACTCATTGCTCACATCAACTCCAGCCTCACAGGATCCGCTACAATTCACCTACTGTCGCAGCAGATCCACTGCAGATGCTTTCTCTATGGCCCTATATCTGGATTACTAGGACACACCTGGAACACCTGGATAACTGGAACATCTATGTCAGGCTCCTATCTATTGACTGTAGCTCTGCCTTCAACACCATATTCCAATTAATCTCATCTCCAGACTCAGATCTCAAACAACGAGACAAAATACACGAACGAGACAGACAGCTTAGTGGCATAGCGTAAAGATAACACTCTCTCCCTCAACGACTTCAAAACAAAGGAAGTGGAGTGGAGGGCTCGCCCCTGTTTGTATCAATGGTGCTCAGGTGGAGGTTGTCGAGAACATCAAGTTTCTAGGAGTAAATATCACGAACAATCTGTCCAGGTCTACCCGTGTCAACACTACAGTCAAGAAAGCACAACATTTCTACTTCCTCAGAAGGCTAAGGAGATTCAGCATGTCCATTACGACACATTTTTATAGATGCACCATGGAACGCATCCTAACCTGGATGCACCTCAGCTTGGCATGGCAACTGGTCTGCCCAAAACTACAAGAAGTTACAGAGAGTTGTGAACACAGCCCATCACGCAAACCGGCCTTCATTCCATTGACCCCCATCTATTCTTCCACATAATCAAAGACCCCTCCCACCCCAGTTATCCTCACTTACACCCTCTTCCATCGGGCAGAAGATCCAACGTACCAACAGATTCAAGAACAGCTTGTTCCCCGCTGTTATCAGACTTTTGAACAGACCTCTCATATATTAGAGCTGATCTTTCTCTGCAGCTTCTCTGTAGCTGTAACACTATATTCCACATTCTATTCTGTTACCCTGATGTACCTGTGTGAGGTGTGACTTGTCTGGTTTGCACACAAAACAATACATTTCACTGTATCTCGGTACATGTGACAGTAATAAATCAAATCACGTCAGATTAAATCAAATCAAACTGACGCTCAGTCGCAGCAGTGTACACCATCCACAAGACGTGCTGCAGAAATTCACCGAGGCTCCCTTGATTGTACATTCCAAAACCCATGACCACTTCCATCTAGAAGGACCAGGGCAGCAGAAACATGGGAACACTGCCCCCTGCAAGTTTTCCACCCAGCCACTCCCCATCCCGCTGACCATCCTGACTAGGAAATATGTTGCCATTCCTTCAGTATCATTGGGTCCAAATTCTGGAGCTGTCTCCTAACAGCAGGCAACTAGGGACAGGCAATAAATGCTGTCCCAGCCAGCGACATCCAAATGCTGTGAATGAATACATGTTTAAAAAGCTAAATCTTGGCCAGAGTGCTGAAGATACAATCTCGAAAAGGCAGTATGGGTTCAGAGCCAGTTGGGAAGCTACTAAGAGATAGTTGGAACTGCAGATGCTGGAGAGTCTGAGATAACAAGGTGTGGAGCTGGATGAACACAGCAGGCCAAGCAGCATCAGAGGAGCACGAAGGCTGATGTTTCAGGCCTCTAGGCCTGCTGTGTTCATCCAGCTCTACCCCTTGTTATCTGGGAAGCTACTAACACGACTTTGTCCCGAAACAGCTCAGGGGCTATAGGGACCAGATCACGATCCTGGACACTTCAGCTGTAAGGTGTTCAATACAATCTGTTCTTGAACAATTGTAGAACACTCAGAAAGGTCACTTTGAGCAGAGAGAAACCTCCCGAATTGTAACGCTGTTTACTGAGGGTACTTTCTGCTACTGACCCTCTCCTTGAATTCCTTCAACCTGATGCTTCAAGGAGGTAATGATAAAGAGGCAAATGCATCCTCTTCCAAATAGGTGGCAGTGCCTTTAAAATGTGCCAACTGCTGGCAGATCACACACAAACAGCGGGCAGTTCCTTGATGATTGCCCTTTTCTGGTGCTCACAGAGAAGGCAGTGCAGTTCCATTGGAAACGGGGCCTTGCTGGTGGGAACAGAAATGTCGGAGTCACTACAGCCCCAAGGAGATGACAACCCACCATTGGCTTGGCATTGGCAGCAGCAACCTTAATGCAGTGGAACAGTTCACTGAGATCAAACAATGCCACTCTCAACAAGGGGGCATTAACCACTGACTGTCCAAAACCAACAGCTTCTTGAGCTGCCCTCCAAAGTGTGTTTGGCAAAACCGCTCACCATCTGAAGGGTACACAGCAGTTCTCCCCAGAAGGTTCCTGTTTGGGTCAGAACTGTGGGATCTGTACAGAAACCAACACCAGCACAGGATCGACCAGACCAGTACTCGAACTATAGCGTTTCCAGTCAATATTTGGAAAGTTAAAGTCCCCCTTAACAACTACCCTGTTACTTTCACTCCAATCCAGAATCATCTTTGCTATCCTTTCCTCTACATCTCTGGAACTATTCAGAGACTTATAGAAAACTCCCAACAGGGTGACCTCTCCCTTCCTGTTTCTAACCTCAGCCCATACTACCTCAGTAGACAAGTCCTCATCAAACGTCCTTTCTACCACAGTAATACTGTCTGATCAGACATTACCTCACTAGCAGCAAGGTCCTCAGACTCTGTCCTATCTTGAATACATTCTCGACAGTGACAAATAAGCACAGCAGGACACGAATCCTCACGGAGGAGTTTAAAATACCTAAAGCAGGGTTTTACTACAGTCACGGACCTAGAGGGAGCATCACAGACCCTGGGACGAGGGGGCCACACATCAGAACCTGTCACTGAGACCAAGCTGCATCTCACAAACGTTTCAAATAAATACAGAGCTGGCAATGATCAATAGCACCAACCAGGAATAAAACTCCAGCCTGAAACAGGTGGACAGGGAGCTACTGAAGGAAGGGGTTTGGGGAGACTGGAGCTGCTGAGCTGCAGTTGCTCAGAAACAGACTGAGAACCAATTGCACTAATTCACTCAGACATAAACCATCACAACGAGGAGAAAGGGATGGAGCTTCATTTACTGATCCAGAGCCAAAAATCTTCCCTCAAACCAACTTCACCACACACAACAAAAAAAACATCATTTTTGTTTATCTGATTGTGGAGTCATGCTGTGAACAGACTGGCTGCATTGGTCTGTGACACACTGTGGAAGATCTTGTAGATGTGAAAGGATCTTTCATATTAACACAAAACATTCACAGAGAGGTGCTGACTCCAGGCTTCGAGCAATACGACCTGTTAACCAACAGGTACCTGATAAATTGCTGAAATACAAGCCATCATCTTCATCTTCATGCGAGGACGATCCTCCAACATCCACCGTGTGGTCCCACTCTAAGGGGATGGAGTCCACACTGACTGGGGTCACACCCCCTGATCGTTCATGTTGCTGTGTCTCCCCTGGCAGAGTCAGTTGACACAAAGCCCCTTGAGTGGACAGCTCGGAGCCATCAGCCTTATCCTGCCAGCTCATATTGTGTAGTTCAGCCCCATCGTCAGTGTCAGCCTCTCTGTCAGACAGATCCTCCTTCTCTTCAATCATCTAGAACAGAACCAGCAACAGAGGCCATTACCCACCCAGCACTTCCCAATACTATATCTAGAATCAGCGTCTTAACATATACTATAGAACATTACAGCACAGTACAGGCCCTTCGGCCCTCGATGTTGCGCCGACCTGTGAAAACAATCTGAAGCCCATCTAACCTACACTATTACATTATCATTCATATGTTTATCCAACGACTATTTAAATGCCCTTAAAGTTGGCGAGTCTACTACTGTTGCAGGCAGGGCATTCCACGCCCTTACTACTCTCTGAGTAAAGGATCTACCTCTGACATCTGACCTATATCTATCACCCCTCAATTTAAAGCTATGTCCCCTCGTGCTAGCCATCACCATCCGAGGAAAAAGGCTCTCACTGTCCACCCTATCTAATCCTCTGATCATCTTGTATGTCTCTACTAAATCACCCCTTGACCTTCTTCTCTCTAACGAAAGCAGCCTCAAGTCCCTCAGCCTTTCCTCATTAGACCTACAGTCCATACCAGGCAACATCCTGGTAAATCTCCTCTGCACCCTTTCCAATGCTGCCACATCCTTCCTGTAATGCAGCGACCAGAACTGTACGCAATACTCCAAGTGCGGCCGCACCAGAGTTTTGTACAGCTGCAACATGACCTCATGGCTCCGAAACTCAATCCCTCTACCAATAAAACCTAACACACCGTATGCCTTCCTAACAACCCTATCAACCTGGGTGGCAACTTTCAGGGATCGATGCACATGGACACCACGATCTCTCTGCTCATCCACACTACCAAGAATCTTAACATTAGCCCAGTACTCTGTATTCCTGTTACTCCTTCCAAAGTGAATCATCTCACAATTTTCCGCATTAAACTCCATTTGCCACCTCTCAGCCCAGCTCTGCAGTTTATCTATGCCCCTCTGTAACCTGCAACATCCTTCTGCACTATCCACAACTCCACCAACTTTTGTGTCATCCGCAAATTTACTAGCCCATCCTTCTACGCCCTCATCCAGGTCATTTATAAAAATGACAAACAGCAGTGGCCCCAAAACAGATCCTTGCGGTACACCACTAGTAACTGAACTCCAGGATGAACATTTCCCATCAACCACCACCTTCTGTCTTCTTCCAGCGAGCCAATTTCCGATTCAAACCGCTAAATCACCCTCAATCCCATGCCTCCAAATTTTCTGCAATAGCCTACCGTGGGGAACCTTATCAAACGCTTTACTGAAATCCATATACACCATATCAACCGCTTTACCCTCATCTACCTGCTTAGTCACCTTCTCAAAGAACTCAATAAGGTTTGTGAGGCACGACCTACCCTTCACAAAACCGTGTTGACTATCCCTAATTAAATTTTCCTTTCTAGATGATTATAAATCCTATCTCTTATAATCCTTTCCAACACTTTACCCACAACCAAAGTAAGGCTCACTGGTCTATAATTACCAGGGTTGTCTCTACTCCCCTTCTTGAACAAGGGGACAACATTTGCTATCCTCCAGTCTTCTGGCACTATTCCTGTAGATAATGACGACATAAAGATCAAAGCCAAAGGCTCTGCAATCTCCTCCCTAGCTTCCCAGAGAATCCTAGGAAAGATCCCATCCAGCCCAGGGGACTTATTTATTTTCACACTTTCCAGAATTGCTAACACCTCCTCCTTATGAACCTCAATCCCGTCTAGTCTAATAGCCTGTATCTCAGTATTCTCCTCGACAACATTGTCTTTTTCCTTTGTGAATACTGACGAAAAATATTCATTTAGCGCCTCTCCTATCTCTTCGGACTCCACACACAACTTCCCACTACTGTCCTTGACTGGCCCTAATCTTACTCTAGTCATTCTTTTATTCCTGACATACCTATAGAAAGCTTTAGGGTTTTCCTTGATCCTACCTGCCAAAGACTTCTCATGTCCCCTCCTGGCTCTTCTTAGCCCTCTCTTTAGGTCCTTCCTGGCTAACTTGTAACTCTCAAGTGCCCTAACTGAGCCTTCACGCCTCATCTTTACATAAGCCTCCTTCTTCCTCTTGACAAGAGATTCAACTTCTTTAGTAAACCACGGTTCCCTTCCTCGACCACTTCCTCCCTGCCTGACAGGTAGATACTTATCAAGGACACGCAGTAGCTGTTCCTTGAACAAGCTCCACATTTCAATTGTGCCCAGCCCCTGCAGTTTCCTTCCCCATCCTATGCATCCTAAGTCTTGCCTAATCGCCTCATAATTGCCTTTCCCCCACTATAACTCTTGCCCTGCGGTATATACCTATCCCTTTCCATCGCTAGAGTAAACGTAACCGAATTGTGGTCACTATCACCAAAGTGCTCACCTACCTCCAAATCTAACACCTGGCCTGGTTCATTACCCAGTACCAAATCCAATGTGGCCTTGCCTCTTGTTGGCCTATCTACATACTGCGTCAGGAAACCCTCCTGCACACACTGGACAAAAACTGACCCATCTAAAGTACTCGAACTATAGCGTTTCCAGTCAATATTTGGAAAGTTAAAGTCCCCCATAACAACTACCCTGTTACTTTCGCTCCAATCCAGAATCATCTTTGCTATCCTTTCCTCTACATCTCTGGAACTATTCGGAGGCCTATAGAAAACTCCCAACAGGGTGACCTCTCCTTTCCTGTTTCTAACCTCAGCCCATACTACCTCAGTAGACAAGTCCTCATCAAACGTCCTTTCTACCACCGTAATACTGTCCTTGACTAACAATGCCCCACCTCCCCCCCCTTTTTACCACCTTCCCGGATCTTACTGAAACATCTAAACCCCGGAACCTGCAACAACCATTCCTGTCCCTACTCTATCCATGTCTCCGAAATGGCCACAACATCGAAGTCCCAGGTACCAACCCATGCTGCATGTTCACCCACCTTATTCCGGATGCTCCTGGCGTTGAGGTAGACACACTTCAAGCCACCTTCCTGCCTGCCGGTACACTCCTGCGACCTTGAAACCTTATTCATGACCTCACTACTCTCAACCTCCTGTTTACTGGAGCTACAATTCAGATATATACCTATCATGCCCCCATCACTGACCCTAACCCCCCCATTTAAAGCCCCTCCCACAGCCCAGTGTACACACTCTTCCT